>OZ010787.1:97966247-98566247 GCA_963932465.1 Maratus speciosus
AAATATGCTAGAAGTTCCGAGGGTTCGCTCAGAAATCGGCACGCACGCGTCCGCAGTTCGCGCCCCTGCCCCCATCGGTCGGGCACTGACCGACGCCATGACAGAAGATCCATAACTGGAGTAGCGGTGAAAACATTATATATATATATATAACCATTAATTAAACATTACCGACCATCATCAAAAACTGCAATATTGTGAATGATTGACTACACGCCATAAACCAACAATATAGAACTGCATGTGTAAAATAAAGTACTGTATACTTAATTACAAGAATTAACATTGAAGAAAAAAAGAAGAATATGGATTCCGAAAAAATTGAAAAACTTATATATTGAATTACGTTTTCAAGAGTACAGAATTCAATGATATAAGCAAATCGGTTGTTTTCTGTGGAAAAAAAGCTATAAGCTGAAAAAAAAATTTCCCCTATATTCAAACAACCAATATAATCAAAATAATAGTTTCAAGATGAATACAGAACATAATCAAATGTCATGAAATGGAAAAAAACTACAACCCATTAAATATTTAATTTATAGCAATAGAAATCTTACAAAACATACCGTATTAATTCCCAGTAGATTTTCAAAATATATTCCCGCACATGGAATCCAAAAAGCATGATAAGATTAAGGTGAATAAAACTGTTAAGTTAACACAGATATTAAAAGCTATGGAGTCAGTTAATTCATGTTGAAATATTGTGATAAATATAATTAATATAATATAAATAAAAAATAATTACATTATTTATGATACCTAAAAACAATTTTAAATTGTATAATAACAATTTTACAACATTGCCAATATTCAGCTTTAATTACCACCTAGTGTAAAAAATTAAAATTATGAATTTAATAGAGGCTATTAAAAATTACAAAATTTGTGGTGCTGCCATCTATTATTTTATTTTAAAAACTATTATGATTATACAAATGTCACAGTAAGTAGAACCTAATACATGCTAATGAATTAAAATGTATCAACTGCATTACTACACACATCCTAATATAAACAAAACCATACTGTATTTCATTATTCAGAAATTTTTTAAAATAAATTAAATGTTAATACAATATATTCTATTACCATTCCATTAAATCTACACTGAGAAATTAAAAAACTTTTTTAACTTGATAATATATAGAATATAAGCTATATGCTATAAAATAAATTATATATTATAAAAATATAATAGTCTTAATATTTAGCATTACGTATAAAAAATGAACAGGAAAGAAAAAAAAATTAAATAAATAAATAATTAAATTAAATAAATTATAAAATAAATAAATAAAAATGGATGTTTATATAAGATTGTCAGATACTAAAATTCCAAATAGCCTAAAGATCACATATATAGTGTGTGAATTATCCTTATATTAGTCATAAAAAGCTAAAAAAAATATGATTGTGCCAATCAAACATATAAACCAATAATTAATCATGGAATACAATGTTGAAAACAAAAAAAATATTAAATAGTATAGAGGAATAATAATAATAAAAACTATTTACCCAATTTTAATACATACAGTATAACATTAGTTAATCAAATAAACCAATATGCATAATAATCACTAAAAAGTTGGTATACTGTTATTAATTAATATGACATTGTCTTGAGTAGACTAAATTAAAAATAAGTTAATATTGAATTTGATTAAATAAGTTAAATTTAATATGAAATTTAAAAAAAAAAAAAAAGAGGAAAAGTCACCAATTGCATATAAAACATCAAATCAACATCCATATAAAATACGTATTAGAAATGTAGTTATAATACAAAAGACCCCTTTTTTTTAATATAAATTAACCATTGCGTATTATCCAGGCAACACCACCCTCCTCCGTACTCTAACATCTACCCACCCAACCATCCTATAGTAATTGTTTATTTTTATTTTACAATTTTTAATTTTTTATAAATATTTTTTATTTTATAATTTTTTGTAATTTTGTTTACGCGTGTGTTATTTTTTAATTTTTTTATATATATATACAGATTATGTAAGTACTAATTGAATATTAATGAATACATGAATTTTTTTGGAAAACCATGATTTAATGCATCATAAATTAGTTTTTTAATATTATTGTTAATTAGATGAGAAGAACATAAACATTTTATTCTCTATATATGATTAAGTAGTATATTTCGATATACAGAATGATGAAGACAAGATTTAAAATTTGTAAATGTATTAACTTTGAATTTAAATTCTTTACATTTATCATATAAATCAGTTATTGTTTTGTTGTCTTTTATTGTAATTTTAAGATCTAAGAAGTTAATAGTATTGTTAGATAAGAGGTTTTCCGTTAATTCCAAATTAGTGGGATTATCAACTGGAAATTGAGAAATTTTAGATTGATCAGTGGCAATTAAAATTATGTCATCAATATAACAATATAAATGGAGATTATTATTAGTAAAAGTACGTTCATAGTATAAGTCTGATAATAAACTGGATGTACAACCACCTTTATTTATATATATATATATATATATATATACAGGGTGATTCAAAAAGGATGGGAAAAATTTTAAGAGGTGATAGTACACACCCAAACAAACATTTTGTATCAAAGAATGCATGGTCGCAAACTAAACGTAAAAAAGTTAGAGGGTGCCAAAAGTAATGTTCTTATACGAGGCAAAAACACACAATGAACGATTAAGTTACAAAAACAAATTTAATGGCATTTGATTACAATAAGTGCTCAAAACATTGACTGGCAGCTGTTATGCACGCAGTACAACGGCGAAGAACAGATTGGCGAATTTTCTGAAACACACCAGGCACCACCGCGCTCGCCAGATCTTTCATGTCTCGATTTTTTTTGGGGGGGGACAGCTAAAGGCTCTTGTGTATGAGACTCCCATTGAATCCACAGAAGAACTTATCGCCAAGCTTTCGGCTGCTGTAGGAGAAGTTCGCGATATGCCTGGTGTGTTTCAGAAAATTACCCTATCTGTTCTTCGCCATTGTACTGCGTGCATAACAGCTGCCGGTCAATGTTTTGAGCACTTATTGTAATCAAATGCCATTAAATTTGTTTTCGTAACTTAACTTAATCGTTCATTGTGTGTTTTTGCTTCATATAAGAACATAACTTTTGGTGCCCTCTAACTTTTTTAAGTTTAGTTTTCGACCATGCATTCTTTGATACAAAATGTTTGTTTGGGTGTGTACTATCACCTCTTAAAATTTTTCCCATCTTTTTTTAATCACCCTGTATATATATATATATATATATATATATATACATATATATTGATTGAATGATTGTTTTACTTCTAAATAAGATTTCTTAAAAAGGTTGAATATTTTATTTCTAAAAATAGGTGCTTTCTTTTATTCTTTTTAGGCATGCTGCAGATGTAATGGAGACAACTGGGTGGAAAATGATGGTTCAGATTCGGCCTCATTTAGTTGCAGAAGCTTTCAGAGCGCTAGCTACTCAACAAGTTCCACCAATAGGGCTTCCAAGAAAGCGAGCAAAGAACTCTTAGTTCAGATGAACTTATATAGAAATGTGCATAAACTTTGTAAGGCCTAAAGTGAGATTTGTGTTTCCTTCAAGACTATTCATCTGTGTAAATGTCTTATTTTACAGAATGTGCTTGTGAAATTATAAAACAGTGATAATTGATGCCTTTGTAAACTATTAAGGTGTAAAAATTCTGTATTCCTAATTAACATTTCTGTACATCCTCCTACCGATATTTGCTTTATTCTTATAACCCTGTTATGTACAAAATGTATATGTTTGATGTATATAGCCATAAATTTGTTACAAAATGAGGTGCATGATCACCTGTGCCTCTCATTTATATCTGTCATCTTTCATCCCATCCCTGTGTATTATAATTAAATCACATGTTCAATATGTGTGGCCTTATTTATTTTAATATGTGTAATTATTTTCATCAAAAATATTTTGGCCAGTTTCATATAGTGGCTTGTTTGCTTGCATGAGATTAAAATTTCCATTCTATTAATTCAGAATTCATTTTTTTTTTCTAAATTATTAAATGTTGCTTATAATTTGAAATTGGAAAAGAAGAGGCTAAAAGGAAGGAAGTTGAAGAATTTGCTCAGAATCTTACTTTACTTTTATTCAATTAGTAAATATATTTGGCTAAATATTGGCAAAATTGATAGTATTATATCAGATTTCTAATTAGGTTTATTAGCATAATGGAATTTCAGCTGTCAATGAACAACATATGTCTGTGCAAAATTTTAAATGTGAGAAAAAAATTTTAAATTAAAAAATCTCAGTGCAATTTTGCCAAACATGTCTTTTGTCTTTTTGCGTGTGTGTGTAAATTTAAAACTTTGTTTTTCTTTCCCTCGTGGGAAGAATTTCAGTTTTTTGCGGGTATTGCACAGTCATGTTTCTCGTCCTTGTCATATTCATTTGACTTTGAAATGAAGCAAAATTTATGATCTATTTGTTAGTTCATTTAAATTGGTGTAATATATGTAATTATTTATGTCAATGTTTCTTAACTTGTAATTTTTTAAACTGTAATGTTTAACAGTAAAATTCTTTTGTTTAATTTTTAAAAAAAATACTTTTATTATAAAGAGCTTTTTTTCTCTATGAATATAAAATTATAAATTGTGTACAACTTAGTTTTTTATTTCCTTTGACTATAACTATTAGATGCATATGAAACATTTTGTACAGTGCATTTATTCCATTCAATTTTTACACATTCTACAAATGGAATCTGTATAATCTTTCCTAATAGTTGTTATGCTGTTGAATAATAAAAAAAAAAAGTTGG
The DNA here is from genome assembly GCA_963932465.1 of Maratus speciosus. Lineage (NCBI taxonomy): Eukaryota > Metazoa > Arthropoda > Arachnida > Araneae > Salticidae > Maratus > Maratus speciosus. The sequence continues at coordinate 97,971,055 of OZ010787.1, forward strand.
AAGCTTTATACACTTCAATATTTTCAGCAGCATATTAACAGTTTCCATGTGTGCATTCATTTTATTTCTTTCTACAGTTTTGTAAGCAGTTCAATGTATGATTTGAAAAAGAAAATTAATTCTAGATATGGCATAGTTTCTTAAAAATAAGTTACTCAAAGTTTTTCATGTCACTGTTATTTTTTTTAATTAAATTGTATTTTATGAAAATTGTGTTTTGTTTTTACTTGCTCTCTTAATTAATTTTATTAAACAAATGTAGTATAAAAATATTATAACAAATGATGCATCTGTTGTGGGGAAAAAGTAAGAGCTAATTGTTAAAATTGAAAGTTAATGGCTGAGTTTCATAAATGGTTAACACTACCACAACTGATTTTTTGCTTTTTTTACTTTCTTCTATCTATAATAGAAGAAAGTATTGTAATAAAAAAAAATTTTACTTCCAGTTTTTGATGGATTTACACATTTTAGGGTTCATATATCCTGATGAACATGTTTTTACAAAATGTCTGTCTGTCCGTGTGTGTGTGTCCCCTTTGTATCATCAAAATGTGTATGAAGTTATGCATATAATTGAACCAATTTTATATATAGGTTTTTGACTGTGACCAGAAGATTCCAGTTAAATTTTGGAATATTCTGCTGGAAGAGGACACTGTAATAGCATTTTTTGGGCCATTTTCATTATTGTATCATCAAAAAGTGTACAAAGTTATACATCCAATTAAACCAAATTTCATACATATTTTTTTTGCTATGGACATCAGGTCCCTGTTAAAAATGGGGATAATGTCCCAGTAGAGGGTGCTGTTATTGAGATTTTCTTGATTTTTCATAGTTCTGAGGTACATCGGCTGCTCATGCTGCAACAACTACTTTGCATCCAGCTAACTCGACAATTTGCAAGCAGCTGACATACAAGAGAATAACAAAAAATAGTGATTTTATAGATATAATGATCAATATTAACTCATTTTTACTCTGATTAATAAAATGAAGCAGAAATTTAAGATGAAAATCAATGTTGATGTATTGAAGTAATAATACTGAAGTATTAACATGTGTAGCAACTTTTTGGAATATTAACATATATGAGATAGAAGAAAGTTTTGGGATTAACATATCCAACTAGTTTCTGTCTATAGACTAATTCTGGAAATATCTATAAAGTAATGACTTAATAAAAAAAATTTATTGTAAGTTTTTCTTCTATAACCCTTTTACAGTGAATGATAAAATTCACCCAAAATATTTTACAGTCAAATTATGAAATAAATACAAAGCAGATATAGGGAATAAAAAATATTAAATGAAGAAATATTTTACTCTATAAAATTAAATGTAAAATTAGCTTTTTCTGTCCAGAAAAGTTTAAGAACATTTTGCAATCTATTTGTATTTCACCTGTCTTCTGGAATAGATTATTACATTTTACATTATTAGTATAACCTATATTTAGATTCATTATCTAAATCTTTTTTTTTTTAATTCTTTCATGGTTATAAATGTTCTATTTTCTATACTCGTAGTAGTGTTAAAATGTTTTTTGGGAAGTGGGAGAAAAGGAATTCTTCTCATACATGTCACCTTTTTAATTTAGATTGTTATCTTGATATTTTCATAATGTACACCTATTAAATTATAAACTTTCAGTTTATTTTTTTGTCATAAGATGAGAAGTTTTTATCACTTAAATTTTAATTTCATTAGCTAATTATTAACACTCATTACATATAATCCATCTTTGCCAGTCTTTACTTAATGTGTTTATATTTATTCCAAGTTCCTGAAAAAGATTGCTTTCCAGAGGAGAGTTGTCTTAGGTGGAGTTGCTGTTTTATGTGTAGTAAATGACTTTTTCTCATTTCCTAATGCAGTTGATAAAATTCAACAGTCAAAAGATATGGAACACATGACTTAGAAATAGGAGTTGGGGGGGGGGGGGAGATTATTTTATTCATGGAAACAGGAAAGGTAGGTAATATAGAGGTGCATTTTAAGTCTTGCCTCCATGCAGCATAATCCCCTCCCCCTCCAAATCCAATGCTAACTTCTCTATGTAGCAATCTATAGTTTTTGGCAGCATGCTAAGATCAGTCTCTAAAAATTTGATATGCAATAAATGACAAAATAAGTGATTTATCTTGTTAGTGAACTTGTTAGTTAGTGTCTTGTTAGTAAGTTAAATGAACTATCAAAGTTTGAACAGAAAATTGGCAAACATTTTTTTTTAAATACAGAGAAAATTTTAAGAATGAAAGTAAACTCCACAAATGACAGTTAACAAACCCATTCAAAGATTTCACCAGTTACTGTCCGTAGCTGTAAAAGTACTCTAATTCTCTTGTGCAGCCCAGTATTAAATCCATAGACTTGTATGTATTCTACATAGTATGTTAAAATTTAGTTTAGTAAGAAAATGTGTAATAGGTACAAAATTCACATTCAGCAATTTCTACCAATAGATGAACACATTAAATTATTTTGTGCAGTCCTCTATATTACCTACAGATTTTTATACAGGCCACATAATAAACTAAAATTTAATTCAGGCTAAAACACTCAAAAAACTACTGAAATAAAACTTCCAGAAATTATCATCCATAGGTGCCCATATATCCAGTTCTTTGTACGGCCCTGAATATGATTTTATTTATATTCTACAAACATCTCTTATGCATTTTGAAGCTGAAATATAGTTAGTATAACACAATTAAAAATCGCCTTTAAGCAATTCAGAATCATATTTAATAATGGTTACAAATTATTTTGTGTAGTCCTCTGTATAATCTACTGAATTTATACATACCATGTAATATGCAAATAGTTAAACTTTAAAATGTACTTCCAGCAATTATCACTAATAGACAGCACTTCAGTGAAATCTTTTGTGCATCCCTGTAAATGAACGATAACTGCCATACACATCATATTCTACAATAAGCATCTTGTAGGGAAGCTTAATAATGTATATAAATTTCATTATGTTTGAAATAGTGTGACATTATTAAAATACGCTTCAATTTTTCACCATAGAAAATTATGTAAATAAATGGTAAATGATTTGCACACCATTTTATGCAAAAAAACATGTTTTAGTGCACTTCATAACTGCATATAAATTTCATTATGCTTGAAATAATCTAACATAATTGAAATACACCACAGATATTTTTCCCCAATGAGCATAATGTAACGTGATTATTTTGAGTCCTTGTAAATGACCTATAAATGCTACAAACTGGGACGGTTTTCATACAGGACATTTCATAGTGAATATCAAAAACATATTACATGGCATTTCGAGTATATTTATGAGAGTTAGAAGATGGTGAGATGACAGAAAAGCAAACTAAAAGTCATAAACATTCTTTAACAGGGTTGAAAGGTCTTAAAACAGTGGGGCTACTCCTTAATCATTCGTGACGCTCAGGAAAACATTTGCAATAATTGTATTAAAAGATCCTGTCATGAGTTATGGCTTTTTCCAAAGGCATTTGTTCTAACTTGTTTTAAGGGAGGATTAAATAAATCAAAAACTTCTATTTGAAAATAGTGGTAGAAACTGCTCCGTAGGTTTCTTAAATAAGGTGAAGGTTACTATTCAGAAACTAGAAAGATAGCCCATCAAAAATGGTGGAAAATGAGATATAAAGATATATACAACACATGTGCAAGAATGAGTTTTTCTTGCTTGTTCAGCAGTGATAGATGAAAATAACACATTTATGAAAAACTATGTATAGTAGAAGACCGCTACATAGCTTGGTTCCAAGTATTGTGCAGATTTGAGGCTTTTTGCAGATTACAGTACATTTATAAAATTCATACTTTAGACAATTAAAATTAATTCGTAAAAATAAATAAATTACACACTTTAACATATAAGTAAGGTAAAAACTATTTTTAAAATATTTTTTTATTTTTAAACATGGCATCAATGGCTTGTTTTGAGACATTTGGTTTTTGTTGTTGAATTTACCATGCAATTTGCAAATAGTCATAAGTTCTTGCTAAGTTACAAAACTTTGTTGCTCTAAAAAATTTAAATATTTCTGGCCTAATGCCAAACCTTCATCAAAAGGTATTTTTTCCTGTTAGGCTCAGTGTCTGAATTTTCTTTATTTGGAATTGAGAAACTCAGCAATTTGTTTATCAGTAGATGTCTTGTATCACTTTCTATTATTCCAAATGTGTACTAAATTTTGTATTTATATTTCAGGGTGTTATAAAAAATAATCCTAAAATTATTATTAATATAATATTTTCAGATTTCTAATCATGATTTAATGTGAATTTGGAAAATAAAGAACAAATGTCAGAAATAAGAAAAAAAGACAATAATAGAGATGAACCGAAAATTTGTTTTCGTGTTTGGCCCAAAATCTCAATTTCACCAAAAATTCTTTTTCAGTGAAAATGCTTCCAAAAATCTCATTTTTTCCTTAGAAATATTTCTACATTACTCATCGATTTTACCTGTATCAACTCAAATTAGGTACTCTTTATTTATTGCTATGAACTTCACTATTTATAATTATCAGTCATGACTGAATCAAGATGTGAGCGCAAATAACAAAGCAAGCAACACATACTCGACTAAACTTTGAAGGCACTTTTCATGTGCTCTTAAGATGCATACTTAGCAGTATTACAAAATTTTTAGTTTGAAACGCAGAAGTGTTTCGAGTACTTTTAACGAAAGGTCTAGTATAACAGATGTTCATTTACAAAAATCATTACAAAAGATAAATCGAGGTACGTGTACCTAAAACATTTTTTAATTACATGAAACTCGTATAATTAGAAAATCATTCTGTGTCATAGATGAATTAATTACGTTTTATTTTATATGAAAAGTTATGGTCAGAAGCACAGAGAGGCAACTTGGACCACATGTATAATTAACAATTCTATATATTTATGTATGTAATAATTAGTTAAAAATAAGTTTTGGACATTTTTGTTTTCGGCCAAAAGTAGGAAAGTTACCAAAAATCTGTTTCGGGCCCGGTTTTAAAAACCTGTTTTGGTCGATTCTTAATAATATTAATGTCTTGAGAAAAAGAAAAATCTAGATTTTATTATTTTAACTACCACTTTAAGACTTTTCACTATTACTTGGCAAGAAATAATGAAATTAGAGAATTTTATGCTTATGTGTGGTACACCATCTTTTAGTTAAAATCAGTTGGAGATGCGTTTATTCAGATCACAGAGTTCAAATATAATAAATATGACATTTTAAAATGTTTTTTGCAATTTTATAATTACAACTTAATCTAAAAAAAGATAAATGATTAAATATATTATCTAATTAAGCATCTTTCATTTAAAACAATTACTTTTTCATCTCAAATTGTATTTATCAAGTACTACTGCATGAATAAATAATTAAATAAAATAATATACTAAATAAATAAAATAATATACTAATTAAATGTACAATCCTTTTAAACTATAAAGACGAATGTTATATCATGTATGAAACCATATACAGAGAGAAGGAAAATATTAAAATTGGTGAACAATTTTTTCAAAATTTTGTCACCATTGAAACATTTCTCAAGAAGTCAATTTCTTTGTTTACATTCATAAATTGATTGTGGCGTTCACGGATAACAGGTTCGTGGATTAACGGTACTCTACTGTATGATGGACACATAAAAAAATATCTTTTAAATAAAGTCCAACTGTAGATGTTCGTCCTTGTGAATTATCATTGTAAATGGCAGTATAACTGGAAATTTCATTCATATCAATTCATTTCAAATAAAATAAATTTAAATATATAAAAAAAGAATGCTTTTGTTAACATTCACAAAGATGTAGAAAAAATATATTTATTTATTTATTTATTTAAATGCACTAAAAAGTAGAAAATAACTTTTTGGGCTAGAAAAGAAATTGTTTTATTTTCTTATGTCCAAGAAAAAAAAATGAAAGTGTGGGCGACAATGCAATTTAACTTTGAAGTTTTTTTATATTATATTGTATTACGTACAGTCGTGGAAAAAAAAAGTAAACACCCCCTACTAACTCCTCAACAAATTATCGTAGACAAAAGTTACTAGTACCGAACGATTGGAAATAAAGTTTACTTTTAAATGACGTATATAAAATTTGCTTAGGGGGCCATCTACATATTAAAAGGAATCCAAACTTCATTTTTTTCAATGGCAATACCCAATTTTAATGAGATATTTCAAATTTTTAGTTCAAACTATGCCTAGACACCAAATTTCAAGTCATTTGAATGATAAGTTTTTGAATTATAAAAATTCAAAATTTAGTGCTCCTAATGTTAAACTACATTTTTATATTTTTATTTATAACTTCTGAAATTATGATCCTAATGTTTTAATTTTTTGTGTAGCAATAATACTAATATATACCCAAACATAAATATGTCGAATTTGCAATTTTTATAATTTTCTGATATGAATTATGAAATTAATATTAAAAAAATTATGAATTGCAACCTACAATTTTTTTGATAGATTCAGATTTGTTAAGTCTTGCTTTATGAAAATCCAAAATTTCACATTTTCCTTCCAAGTAGTTTTCAAATTATGCTTGAAAAACGGCAAAATGATGGTTTAAGGGGCCGTCTATGATAGAAGTGACTAAATATTTTGAAATTTCTTATGCTATCCTGTTCTAACAGGCTTAATTGACTGCTTAAGGTGCCTTGATCAAGAAGAGAGCTCTCTCGGATAACAATCGAGTACCGAACTTTAATTTGGATACAGCCTTTAAAATACACTCGTTTTAAAATAATTAATTTCTCAGAATTCTATGGTTTGAATTGCATAAGAATTTGTTTTTAGACTGATTGAAGTGTGCAGAGTTCATTTATGCTGTCAGAATTATGTGCTGCCATTGAAAAAAACAAAGTTACTGTTCGTTTTAATATGTAGATGGCCCCCTAAGCAAATTTTATATACATCATTTAAAAGTAGACTTTGTTTCCGGTCGTTCGGTGCCAGTAACTTTCTTCTACAATAATTTGTTGAGTAGTTAGTAGGGGGTGTTTACTTTTTTTTTTCCACGACTGTACATATGTATATATAGGGGAGAGTTGACCCACGCTTCAATTTTCTTATTTAAAAGAATTTGAGTTTTACCAATAGGGGGCAACCAAAGCTACTAGAATGCTCAAACAAATGTCTTTGTTTCATGCAGATAATTGAAACATGTATGTAAAAATCAATTATGAAGTGTTTTTAACTTAAAAGGTATATTTAAAAAAAAAAGATTTTGTAAGATTTTTCTAGATAAATATATAATAGAAATTTAGGCTTTAAGTAATGCAGAAATATTGAGCTCCATTCAGGGCATAAAGATTAGACAATAAATTAGGCTTAACATAGCTACTTTTTAAAGATAACACATTGTTATGTGGGGAGGCTTGACGCAATCAATGTGAGTGGGGAAAGGAGGTTGGCCAGATGGTCAAGGCTTCCTTAACTGTTTTTCGAAATTCTTTTATTATACATTGTAGATAATGATGTGGTTAATTGTTGTACTTGTAAAATAATATAAATTTATTCTGTAAAGCTAAAGTAAACTGATCTGATAGAAAGAAAAATGTTTACAAATTTTTGAAGGAATATGTGAAAAATTGCTATAAAATAAAGAAAAAATTTAATGTAATATAAATGGTAAGGTTGATAGGAACTTTTATTTCATTTAAATTGTACCCATAGTAGGGAAAAAGAAAGAATAGAAAAGACTTCAAAGGAAGAAAGCTGCAGCCTTAAGAAATGTTAAGTGTTTGTGTCTCTGTAAAAGAACATAGCATTGATCAAAACTTTAGAAAGGTATGTAGACAAATTTTACCAAGATGAACACAATGAGATTAAGGCAAACTAAGGTGGCGGTCAAAAGTTTCTGCCCAGCATAAAAATTTTGGTTAATTTGTAAGTATACCCATATGAAGAGGAATCTCAAAGTGATACTTATACATTTTATTTAGATAATATTTACAAATGTATTTATGGAATAACAAATAAATATCAATAAATTTAGTTGACAAAATTAATTGCAAAGGAAAACGCATTTTCTCAAAAGTTTCCAGCCATCTTGGCAAGTGTGAAAAAAAAATGATCAATAACATTTACAACTAGTATTTTGTTGGCAAACCTTTAGCAATAAGTACTTTGATGCAGCGACATGGTGTCGATTCAGTGAACGGTTGAAGATCGTCTATGATAAGTTTTTTCACTCTTGCAATTTTTGGAAAAATCCTGCTGAAATCGAATATTTATAATTCCACACGCGTTTGCCAAGTTCGTTCAAAAGATTTTCTATTGGATTCAGATTGGGTGGGTAAAAATTTGGGCGGTCCAACCAGAATTGCGAGAGACATACAGAGACTTGGATTTTATATAAATAGTATGTATAAGTATATATAAAGCTGGCATCCACGCTTTTTTTCTTGGACATGAGAAAATAAAACAATTTCTTTGGCCCAAAAATTATTTTTTACTTTTTAGTGCATTTAAATGTATAATATATCTGTAATGAAAACTTGGGGTGACATAACTTGTGAATAATAATTTGACTCAGGAACCTCTTGGTGGATTGAACTCATTTATTTCGCTGCTCCATCTTACAGTCCGATCAGAGCTGATCGAGCCATTTACATCAATTTCTGGAGTTACATGGCCGTAGGTTATGCATGCTTCTCAAACGTGCAAAATCTCCACTTTTTTGGTATACATTCTAGCTAATATCTTGGGACTTGTCATATTTTCCAGAAGAGGGCACAGTTGTAAACTTGGGAGGAACATTTCTTTAATTGGTTGATTAGCTTTTGATTGATATGTGGTCAAGACCGCGCACAATTCCCGTGTTCTGTGATGTACGAGGCCTTAACCACAAATGAACGAGAATATTCTAAATGCCAGCACTTTTACTCTTAAAGATCAATCAAAAATTAAATCTGGAAGTAATAAATGTTAGGCTGGGAAACAAAGTTACAAGGGATAAAACTGGTTTTAGAATGAGATTTAAAGTTAGAACAAAGAGACTTCGGATTTTAATTTAAATTTTTGAAATTTAATTTGAATTCTAAAAGGGTTTTTATCTTTTCATGTATATATATATATTCTACATTTTTGTGAATGTTAATGAAAGCATGTCTTTAAAAAAAAAAAAAAAAAACTACATTTATTTTATTTTTAAGTCATACAGCTTTTTTTTAATCATGGAAAACAATAGTATTCCAGTGACGCAGCCTTAAGCCTAAAATCGTATCGTAGAATTCATAGATGGCGGAACTCATATATACAACTAACTCTACTTCAAAGAAAATGCAAAAAGCCGCCTTTCAATAATTCAGCATTTATAGCTCTTATTATTCTGATTTTTTTTTTTAGAACAGTCTTATATCTGCAGTCTAATCATATTCTGAAATTTTTACATTTCTATGTGCAGTATATTTTGAGATCTAAATACCCATTTTTAAAGTAAAAGCGATGTTACAAATTCCTAATGTCAATTACTTGAAAATGGCCCAGGCGATTTTCTTTAAATTGATATATAATAAGAATCTGTTTTATGTGAAGGGAATAAGATAACAGTTGTTACCGGGAAAACTCTAGTTTTCTTTTTAATTCACTTTTTTTTCCCTCTGAAAATGATCTTATTAAAATTAATATATAATATGAATCTATTTTAGATGAACCAAATAAGACCATGTTTGTTTCTAGGAAGATTCTTATTCGTTATATAATGAGCATGAAAAATCGGACTATATTTTTCCACCATTTATGGGAATTTCACCGAAAATGTGCCTACTGTATTCATACGCTTAATTTCTTCTGATCAACTTTTAGTGGAAAGTTTATGAACCTTCTGTAGCTCGGTCAGTTAAATTCGGGCCTCACAATACATAAGTTGCGAGGTCTGTCCTCTTTGAAGCAGTAAGCTTTTTTTTTTTTTTTAATCCTTTTTAAGTCAGTTAATAAAGTAAATTTGATTTTATGTTTCTATAAAAATGTATTTATTTATTTTGATTTTTTTCTTTAACAGTGTCACATATCAATATTTTGTGACAGTTTTTCAGACAATAAAAATACTGTAAAATCTGTCTAAGGCGGACTGTGTAAGCTGGAAATCTGCCTTCCACGGAACGACTTTCAAGTCCCAGTGAATCTATTGAAAATAACATTAATACGTGCTCCATAAGCTGGAATCTGCCTAACACGGAAACAGAAAGGTTTTTAATGTCCTCCGAAACCAATTTTTTACATAAGACGGAAAAAAGAATATTTTAAAACCGAAAAGCATTCAGTAAATGGAACTTTAAAACTGATAGACAGATCAAATACATATAATAAATAAATACATACAAAATACAAATATAAATAAAAGCACATTTTTACGCATTCATTTGTTTACATAAAGAGAATTTTAATTTTGAAATTTTTCAGATTTAATGATAAGGAAAAGAAAATACGCAGTTTGTATTTGTTCAATCTACAACAGTTTCTTTTTACTTACAATTTTTAACACAAATAAATTTCTGTTTCTCTACGGTACATAAATTTAAATTATGCGGTTTTATTTTTTCCATTACCCTTATAATAAAAAAAGAAAAAAACAGGCTGTTATTCTTCCATTACCTTTATAATAATAATAATAATAATAAATACATGCTGTTATTCTAACTGTAAATGGAAGACTACGAGATTTTTAAAAAATGTCATACATTCAAAATTTTAAAAAGCAAATTTTTAAAAATCATATATTTTTTTAATTTTTAGGATAATTGAAAAAATAAAATAAAATTGTATAGTTTATTTATATGTATCATATTTCAATCCGTTTTGCTGAAGAAAATGCGAATTTTTATGTGTAAAAAACTGTAAATAAAAGGAAAATGTTGATTGAACAAATAAAAATGCGCACATTTTTCTCTTTTACTTTTCATTAAATTCATAAAATGGAAACTTCATACTTTAAACTCTCTCTCTGTGTAAAAAAAATTATAAATAAATCACAAGCTCATGTTTTTTTTTTTTTTTTTTTTTTTTTGTTACAAACTTAAGAAGTATTACTAATTAATATTTCCCTTTAAAAAACAGTACTGAAGATTACAAACGCAAAAAATATGCGACAGTCCTTTTTTTTTTACTAATTTGCGTAAGGCAGAATATTGTCTATTATAACGGTAAAATCCCATTAATCCGCAACCCCCCCCCCCCCCCCCCCCCCCGAAATAAAATAAAAATCTAAATTTTATATAACATGTTTTATTTTGTTATATATTTAGCAAATAATTAATAACTTTCAAATTTTTTAGCTAGATCTTGTACAATCAATCCTGTTTACATTTCTGAATTATTGAAATTAGTGTTTGCTGGTGCTGCCATCTGTCTTTAAAATGTAAAAATAATATTCCATATAACGCCTGTCTCGTACCTTTGCAATTTTAAATACTGGTAAATAGGCCCCAAAAAAAATTATTTGGGTCTCCAAAATTCAGATTAGTACCAAACTTCAATATCTTTTATGAACAGCAGTTATATTTCAGAGATTTAGTCATTTATCATTGCTTTATCATGATATCAACGAGATTACATTTTGGCAAGGTCTTAGTGATTTAATGTTACCAGTTCACTTTGGCAACCTTTTTCTTAGAGTAGAATTTCATTTGATACTTTCCTGTGATATTTCTGTATGGAATGTATGTATATTCGAACTGTTGCCAAATGAATATGGATGCTCAATTATTCCATTATCATGTGAAGTTTGCAATTTGAAGAGGAATTTATTTGTTTATTTATTTTAATGTCAGTGTAAAACAGGTTTTTTACCAGGCTAAGGCTCAGTGGTATTTTTTTTAAAGCCTGACTATAATCAGCATTTCTATTACAATAAAAAAAAAGATTTCTACACTATCCAAAATCAAAAGTAAAATTTATGTAAATGATTTCTTTGCGTCATTGTATCCAAACTAAGCGAAATGTATGCAAATGGATATTATGACGCAAAGAAATCGTTTACATAAATTTTACTTTTGATTTTGGATAGTGTGGCACAAAAGATAAATCAATTTATTCATATAAATACATTTCAGTGCATTGTATAGGTTCAGTGATTGTGATATTTTTAACTGTGTATTGGAAAATTAAAAGTTTTGGTTAGATGTGTAAATATATTTAGCCAAACTGAAAACAATTAAAATTGAATTTTAAAACAAATTGTTTAAAGCTACATCAAGGCGTCACTTAAATTTTGATATATCTTTTAAAACTCATATTTTGAATTTATGAAAGATGTGAATGATAAAGCATCAATGAATAAATTTTTATACATCCTTTTAAATTTAACATAATTCTTACACGTACAATTATAAATAAAACAAAAATAAAATGATGAAATAAATAATATAAATTTATGTATATATACATTAATTAATAGCATAGCATCACTTAAAATTTGATATCATTATTTTTAAGTTCCATATTTAAAATTCTTATAGCAATAAGATGAAGTGCTGCGTCACAAACTTTTAACCCGTTAAGGGTTTTTTGTATTGATCTTATTTTACATTTATTTTATTCTTAAATTTTTAATCTTATAGTGCTTTATTTAAAATTTAAACTTTTCATCCCCCCCCCCCTGCATATAGTACAAATTGAATTTGTGACTTATGTACTATAGGGGTCTTGGCGTTTTTTTTTAAAAGCTTGACGGAATTCGGGCATCAGAAAGTGAGATTTATTGTCAAATGATATAAACAACTATGAAAACAAATGATGAACTTTTTTGTTTGTTTATATATGCATTTTAATTAAATGTATATTATTGTTTTTTATGTACAAATTACTTCATTTTCTGAATAAAAGTAGATAAACAGCTTCTTTATGTTAAATAAATTGCATAAATATTGAAAAAAAAAAAATGTGTGTGTATATGAAATGAAAGTGAATAGGTTGCTAGAAAATATGTTGTCAAATATCATTCATCATTAAGGCAGTTTTCTCTATTTCGCCAAGACTTTATACTGGAAAAGTACCGATAATTTAATTTCTGTATCCGGCTATATAAAGCACATTAAAGTCGGGCAGTTAGGAGCTCAGATAGTACAGCACTGTCTAGTGGTGGTTATTTTATTAGAAGCATCAGGATGAAGATGTAAAGACATACATTTTCGTATATTACACTTTAAATTCTGACCCATAGATTTTGAAAAAAAACTCTTAAATGTGCAGAGTTTAAATTACATTGCGGTGAGCTCAATTATGAAAGATTAATGGGTTTCAATGGAAATTTCAGCAAATTAGCCAGCTATCACCAAGTTGACTTCATATATGACAACTTATTTTTGTCACCAAATTTGGTGAAATACTGCCAAATTTAGCAATATTTTGCCAAGTTGGTCTAAATATGCCGCTTTTGTTGTAACCCTGCCATTAGTACTTTTGAACAATTACTCATTGTTGAAGCTGATATCGATTTCTCCATAGGAAACCTAACATGGTTGCAATCAATGAGGCGGTCCAACTGGAATTGTGAGAGATGCACAGAGACTTGGATTTATATAAATAGGTAGGGGTACACAGTGTTCCATGGTTGCCCACCTCTCTTTTTTGAGGGTTATTTCTTTTGTTTTCTTATATTTTGTAAAATTTACATGACATTCAAAAATAAGCTTTTCTCTTTATTAATTTACTGTATATCTGTTATTAAAATTATTTAAAAAAATTCGTCAGTGTTTTATACTGAATATATAAATACCAAAAATTTTTATGCCAAATATTGTATGATACATTCTCTACTTTGAAACAACAAACCTGAAAAAAATACACAATATTTACAAATCAAATTATCGAATATTTGCTACTTTGGAAAGAGGAAACTAAGAAAAGTACAAATAAGCATAGCATGTTAAACTATCAAATGTGATATTTAGGTGGGTGAGTAAAATTATTCAAATGATTTGACTCAATAGCATGCTTAAATAAGATATAAAACAGCACAGGAAAGATATAATAATTGTCTATTTCCACTTGGTGCTGATTTTGAACCCATAATTTAAACAATATTTTTGCCATCCTGAAAAGGGGCTATTTTCATATTCGATAGTTTGACATGATATCGACAATATGTGGACCTCAATTCCTTCCCATTTTAAAAAAGATATTCTAACATAATAGCAATTCTAATCTCAGAACAAACTTCTTCGATGTTCAAGATTAGAAATAATGCAAATAAATTAAATATAATTATTCTTGATCTGAAGTCAAGTTTGTGAAGAAATGATTCAGTAATGATCAATAATGTTACATTAATACTCAGTAACGAAGAAATTAACATGATGAACATTAAAACATTTATAAAAGTGGAACTACATAGGGGATGACAAGTAGAATGGCCAGTGAGGGCAAAGTGGCCATTTGAGTTTTTTCTACTGTATAGTGCTTCACCATTCAGGAACTGGTTGTCACATATATTCATATTGGTAATATTGTCTGTGACTTTGAAGTAGAAGGCTACATTTTTCTAGTTCTGAACTTATTTTATTGTTTTTTGATTTTAGGCAAGTGGTGCAATTTCTTGATTATAGCTAAATAAAATGTAGTGTTATAATTATTTGCTCTTATGCTGTTTGATCGGTGTAAAATAACCTTTTAAACGATGTGTGTTTGAAAGCACTAAGTTATGTAGATTAGATGCTAAGCCACAGTTTTTGTAATGGCGTCATTCCAGGCAAAGAGATTGGGCCAAATGGACAGATAGCTACTTTGCCTGAAAACGATTTTTTATTCACTGTTCATAGCAAAATACTACTCAAAAGTATTTTCTTTGAAAGGAAGAAGATGGGGCAATAACTTTTGCAGAGCAAAGCTTACTCTCAACATTTGCAGTCTGTATGTCTGCTGGGGGCACTTGTATTCTTCTATTTGTCATATTGATATTCATTACCGTTATATTCATTACTGTTATCTTGTAACGATTTAATACTTAAAATATTATAAAACATAATACTTAATCTTAATGTGTGTTACTTTAGTTTGTGTTGATTAAATCTACATCGTGAATCATTGTGATTTGTTCATTTACTTATGCTGGCCACTTTACCCAGCCTAGGTGAGCAAAGTGGCCATTTTGTAGTTTTTTTTTTAACACGTTCGTTGCCAAAGCTGAGATGGTGCATCTGTTCGCACATGCCAAGATCATATCTGCAATTTAGTACTTTTAAATTATTTTCTGTTTTATTATTTAGATACTATATATATGACAAATTACTTTTAGCAACAAATAAATTAATACGAGTATGCTTGTTGTTGGCATATGAAACATTGCAGGTATTTTCTATGGCAGTGCTCATAATCGGTGATTTAGATAAGAAGATCAATAACGAGTTATCTCGTAGCTGGCAAGGAAACCCAGTTTGCCAACTACGAGCATTCTTGTAGATGGCAGCGAACATGTTAAAGTAGAAGTACATTTAAAAATAAATTGAAAAAAAGTTTTAATAGCAATTGAAACTAAAGTTATTATAGTTACTATTAGTATTTGTTTCTAGAACTTTACTGATTAAAAGGGTATCATAAAAATTCATCAAACCTTAGAGTGGCCATGTTACCATCCTTCCTTCCCCTACATCTAAAACTAACAGTTTAGAAATTAGCTATTAGAGAACGATAAGAATGGACACCCTGTATAGTATAAAATAATTTAGAGATATCATTAACTAATAACAAATTTAATGAAGGAGTAACAATGTAAAGTCACATGACACATTATAAGAAAAATGAGATTATATTGGTCAAGAAATCAAAACCATTTTAATTAAATTTCAAAAACATTTTTCCAATAATGGTACTTAAATGTCATTATGTATGTGATCACATACATGTCATTGATTACTTCAGAAATAAGCTGATGTTCTTTGATTGAACTGTGAAATAAAATGGTAAATGTACCATCTTTCAGTTACGTGTGGGGTATGGATGGATGTGAGTTCAATACCCAGGAGGATGTTCATTGATTTTATCTTTCCAGGAAGTTAGATTTAAAACTGCATTATCCATCTTATTTTTTTAACAAAAACAAATATAAAAAAATAACTTGTGATTTATTAATTTTTTGAAAAAGGTATTTATTTCAAAAAATAGTACTTCAACTACATTATACTAAAAACTTGTCTTAAAAATATTTTTTTACCTATAATTTATTATTTACACCTTTATGAGTAAATGCTTCATTTATGCCAAATTTAGTGTTAGCAGTCTTACTGCTAATTTTTTCAGCGAACTGCTGTAAATTTATAATCTGCAGTGCATATATTACTTATAATTTAGAGCATGAACAATTTAAGCAAATTTAGCAAGATTTAACTTAGAAAGAATGATAAATTGTCAAGAGAATTTTCTAATATCACATGCTTGGTTGCAAAACGACTTGCATTCTTATTGCAGGTGAAAAGAAAAACCACAGGAAACAGAATAGCAAATATGTTCCTTTTTATTTATAGAATAAAAAAATAAATTTGAATATATTTTGAAATTAATATTGTCTGACTGTTACATGATTAGGTTAATATGAATACCCATTATAGTAATTTAGATTAAAAAATCAATTTGCATAATTTTGAGACAAAGTCAAAATTGCCTTTCAGAAGCAGGCATATTAAAAATATCCAAGGGTATAAAATGTATGGTTAAATATAGTATTGTCTATCAATGCTTCAATACAAAATCAGATGTATTTAAAAAATGAAACAGGTCTTTATCTATAAAACATTTTCAAAATATGTTAAAATATTTAATTTAAAAATAAAGGTTAATTATCATAAAAGTAATTTATAAAATCACTTTTGCAGCTAAGGCAGCACTTCAGAAGCCCATTTATAATTTTTATAAGTGTAAAGTAGATTCAGTATAAAAGAAATGGATAAAACAAAATCTTATTCCCAAAGAGCACAATAATTGAAATATTTGAACTATGGGATTGCATTTTTAATAAAACCTTACGCTTGTGAATAAGCTAGATCGCATAATATATTAATAAAAATGTGTTATGCACCTACTTCTAAGGCTTTGACCAATAGATAAGTGATATATATTATAGACGTAACATGAAATTACAAAATTTAAGCTTTTTGAAATTTTTTAATCTTAACTGCCAATTTTCCATTTTTTTTTTTTTTTTTTTTTTTTTTTAATTCATGTCAAACATTTTTAAGGTGAAATTTTACTTGAATAAACTAAATAAATGCTACATAGGAACAATATATATTTTATGAAGTAAATTTTCTGGGTTTATTTGATTAAGGGGAGGTTCTACTTCTTTGGCCTGACATTCATGTGATTTTTATGATTATTTTTCATTTACAAAGAAAAGACATATCACCTTCAGACTTATGGCATTATATTTATTGACATGTCACTTATATACAGTAGAAGAGTTTTATGGCACACACATTGAAATGAGAGGTTTTGCATATTATAGAATTTTATGTTATAACACAATCAATCTCATTTCACACATGATTAAACTTACTTTGCAAACATGGCCAAATATGTTTGAAACAATATTAATATAGAATAGAAGATCTTTATATTGCATTCCTTGGAACCAGAAGTTGTGCAGAGTATAGATTTTTTCATAATATACATTTCGCACATCATTAAATTACCTTACCAAGCATATTACACCCTAATATGCTTGGACCAGATTGCTCATTTCCAAAATTTTTAAATTTAATAATAGCAAATTTTCCCTTAAACTCTGAATTAAGAAGATAAAGATGAAATAATGTCTGAAACTCGTTGTTCTAGAAGTTATCAATATTTCTACAATGTGGATTTCTGCAATCTTAAATGTGAAGTTGACTGTTTACATCCAAGAAGTTGTGTGTTACATAAAGAATTACATTATAAAAATATTCTATAGTATTTAGATTCTTGTACAGCGGGGAAGTGTGTGTCATGAGCTGGATTTTGGGAAGTATCTGGAACAAATTTGGTCAATAAATTAAAAATTATTCTTCTGAAGCTTATATGAACATTTAGTTTAAAAAGTTAATTTTTGACAAAATGGTTGTCATTTGAACAAAAAGTCATTATTTTTTGTCTTTTTTTTACTTTCTATGAGCTTGAAATAATAATCAATGAAAATTATACTTTCCGGTGGTATAAGCTCCAATAAAAACGATTACCTTTCTTTATAAAAAAAATTAAGGAAATTGCAAATAGTTCTCGAAAAAAATGGTTATCTAATTTGAAAAGATGTTTTTTTTTTTACATGGTTTTGAGATGCAATAAACTTTGAGTATAGAGCTATTTATAGAAACTCTTTCTGGCTGCTGTGGTTCAACAAGCAAAAAATATTGTAAGGAATTGGAATAGCTTGAAACTGCTTTAGGACAACAATCTACATGAATGATTCAAAGGGGGAAAAATTGAAACTTTTTATCCCAAAGAGGTAGAACACCCCCTAAAGAAAAGAAACTGAAGGTTGACAGATATATTAAATGCACATATTTCCACTTGCATACTTTATTAATTAATACATGTATTCATTGATAAAACAAAATAAAACTTTTTTTATGTGGTGGGGTTTTTAAAAATTAAGTATCCATTTTTACATTATTCAAAAATTTATAAGTCGAATTGTAAAGGCATTCCAACAATCTGGCTCAAATACAAGGCAATCAGATGCTGAGTTTCAAAATATCTAGTGATGGTTTATGCTACAAATGAGCAAAGTGACCATAGTAAAAAGTTAACAACTCCTTCAGTTCAAGAGAGTTCCATCTTTTCTTGTTTCATATTATTTTTACAAATTTTCAAGAGGAAAAAGTATTTCTATTGATGTCCTTTTTTCTCAAATGTGTTTTAATATGAGATTATATTTCGTTGATAATTACTAGAGGTAATCTAGTAATTTGATGATAATCTCTGAATTTTATAAAAAATGTATTTTTCAGCATAAAAATATTGTACATTCAGTACCTATAGTTATTAACCATAATTTTTATAGTAACTTTAAATGCCCTTTGTATAAAAAACTCTGATTTTCATGAGTACCAACAAAAAATAATTAAAACAAATGAAAGATTTTTTATTGTTATTAAGTTTTAGTTTCATTATTGTATATGCATAAAATGTGCCTGAGGATAACTGCAGCAGATTCATTTCCTTCCTTATTCCTCAGATCTGTTAACAAACTTGTTAGTACCTAAAAAATATATATATAATAAAATGGATGTTTATTAAAACATGCTAAAAAATTTAAGATTATAGTGTAACGATGAGCTTCAGAGACTTTAAAATAAGTTGATTTCATGGGCTATATCTAAATTCAAGGCTGATACTATCATTCTACAAAATGATTGAAAGAATGGAAACCATACTTAAAAACTTAATAGCTAGTTAATAGTAAGCTAATAGTAGTTAGTAATAGCTACTTAATAGCCATACCGTGTTAAAGAAGGTAAAATCTTGTACATTAGGCATTTTGCAGCATTTTAATTAATTATTTTTTTATTAATACCTTTATTTAAACTTATCAGCTATTTCTAACTTAGAATTTAAATATTGCATGAAATGAAAATATATATCCATAAATTACATTAATGGTAATGTATTCCAATTTTCATCCTTATATGATAAAAATATCTCATAAAACAGTAGCAGCTGAATTATGAATAAGATTAGTTGTAAAATCTGTTTAAAATTATCTTAATTAAACCATATTGGATGTATATAAAGAGCTTCATAAATAGTTTTAACTTACTCAGAAACCAAAATTTAAAATACATTATTATATAAAATATAGTATTAACAATAACCTTTTCAATATGACTGTTTGGCGAGTAAAATAAATATTTTCTATTATTAGATAATATTTTACATTATTAGAGGCAAAGTTTTCTGTATATTCTAGCTGAAAGCATGACTCCCAAACCATTCACTTACAACAGACTTCATACTAGGTGTAGAGAACCAGAGTGGGCTATCCCACATTTTTGTGAAAAATCAATTTGAAGTATCAAAGCATTGTATGTCATGCCATCTATTGGCTGTATAATGAATTTTACTAATTTCAAAAGTATTTAAGTGATAAAGTCAGTTTAACAGATGATTCTAACATAATTTGCATATCAAGTTGTCAGTGCAAGTGTGAATCAATTGGCTTAGTCTACTCTGACACTACAAACTTAATCACCATATGCTTGCTGAAGAAGCTTGGTCTCTTCTGGCACTCGCATAATTGGCCTAAAAGAGTTTGACAAAAATTTGTACAAATTTTGGAAAGCATTTTTCTCAAAATCATAACTAGCAAGGTTGGTCCACTCTGGTTCTCAATGCCTCATATACCACCACAGTGATGTATTGTCATTTGAAAGTATGAGATTCATTCTGGTTGTATCTTCTGTGGTTTTAATTTAAAATTATATAAATACAGGCCAACCAATTTTACAAGCAAAGTTCTTAATCTAATACCAAACACAAAAATTACTTTTTAAACCAAAATTAAGCATCAATTCATTGGAAAGTCAGAGTTAAAATAAGAATATAAAATAGCAATTATTCTTCAACCATTTACATGAAACTGAATAGAAGACCTTTTAGACATGATTTATTTTTTGTAATATCACAAACGAGATCTGTGAATGAAAAAGTAAAAATATATTGAAGGAGTTGAAGGATTAAATGTTAAATTTTAAAATGCACAGTTTAACAAAACACCTGTAAAGTTTTGGCAACTATACATATATTTGATTATAAATAACTTACTGGAATAATTTTGTGCCTATGCTCCTGAGGACTCCAGTTTGATAAAGAGGCAATTTTAGCTAATGCTGCTGCTGCAGTGACTCTCAATCTGTGATTTCTAGATTGAAGATTTTTTATTAAAGGATGTGTAATACCACAACTTGCAAATTTTTCACAACTTTTTTTAGAGGAACAGCATGACGCAACAGCTAAACATATCTGCTGTAAAAGCACCTTGTTTTTCTGCCAAACAAAATAATTTTAATTTACTATATAATGTTAAATTATATGAACAAAATTAAATTAAATAGTTAAAGAAAGAAAATAATTCACACATTTGTGTTAGAAATGGATTTCTGATACAAACAGAATTATTCAAGAAAAGTGAAAACTTCTTACAATGCATTACAGGCTGATTTTTCTTAGTCTAATCTGTTATTACTAGATTTACCATACTGCTATACACATCTAAGTGCTTTGAAAGTTAAATTAGATCATTTACATAAAATTTTAACTTTCTTGGAGAGCAAAAATATTTATTTAATATCAAATTCAAAATTCTTCTTCTTATTATTATTATTGTAAATTATAAAGAATTGAAGGTCAAGTTCATTAATGGGCAAAATCAGACCAAGGGGGTGAAAAATTTGAAAAACATTATTTATTGCACCATTTCATTGTTTTAATATGCAATTAAATCAATTTAAATTTGACAAATGGTCACTTTAGCAGTAGAAATGGGCAACATCGTTCCTTTTAAGGAATCGTTTGGAATTGTTCCGAAAAAAGGAATGATTCCGAGAAAAAAGGAACAAATCTGAGAAAAAAGGAACAATTTTGAAAAATAAAGGATTACAAAGGGAAAAAAACACTTCTGAGATAAAGAGAACCACATGCAATCCATAATATTTATTACTAATTTATTTTCTTATATATCCATCCATTTTCTTACGCATCCGGTCACCTTAATTTTGCAATGTTTTGGACAGATGATTTTGTTTTTAAGAGTCCATTTCACTGATCAGTGTGTGCAATTAATTTTCAGTTATCTCTAACTTTATGATTTATGGCATTAAGCATAATTCCTCTTGAAAAATTACCCCTGGTTCCTGGTTGACCTTTCATTTACTACTGTAGTTTATCTAGGAAATTTTACTGTAGCCTCAGTTTTGGCGATAAGGGCGGCACAGCGGTCTATTCGATTTTCAGTGTAACCATTGGTTTCTCTTGAAAATATGTCATCAAACGATCGTCCATTTATATTATTATTTTATACAGTGTATCTTTACTCTCAATGATGTCCAATGGTTAATTCCTAAACCATTAGTCATAGACCTATAGTTCCAATTACAAAAATGTTTTAAATAAGGTAAAAAATTATTCTGAAAGTCATTTGGATCAATAAAAATATTTCTAAAAAAGTTACAAAATTTAATTTTTTATACGGTCTCTCGGCCCTATAAGTGATATTTAGTAAAAATTTCCTGTTCCCTTAAAAGAAAGACAAAAAAAGTCCCATTCATCTAACACTAAAATTGACGAAGTTATACAAAACTTTGAAATGCAAGACTTATGCCACTTTTCTGCATCTGAATACACACGAGTTCAACCATGCTTCTAGGGGTTGTAAACAAAGTGCTTAAAGTATTTGAAGGATTTATTTCATGTGTATCTGCACTTTGAAAGAAATCATATTACGACAGATTTTTGTAAGGATTTGAAGCTGTTTCTTTTCATGATTTTTTAAACAAAAATTATGCTATTTTTATAAGCTTTTATTTAACCCATTAACCACCAAAACTACAAAGTAGGAATTTTCAAATTTCTTGTTGAAAGTCGCTTGTCACCACAAATTCAGAAAGGTAATTTTCGCTTTACTAAAATATCAAAATTTCTGCCAATAAATAAGGCAATTTTTTTATTCTAAAATAGTGGTGACAAAGTAATAAATTTAAGCATGAGCAATTATTTTGACTGTTGCATGGACGCAACACCAGTGGGTAATGGGTTAACTTGAAATGATCATATATATGTCTTTCCAGTTCAAAATTTGTACTCGAAATTCAACTCACTTTAAAATATCCGATTGAGGTTAAATTTTACATATTGATATAAATCTGATGACAATGTAATATTATTATGATTTTCAGTGCTTACCATTTGTACTTATTTTACAGGGTAACACAAAAAATTTCGGATAGATTACTGCCAACAAGTTTATGAAAAAGTTTTAGATTAGATAACACAAGACTGCGATGGTTGTGTTTTTTAATTTTAAAAATTTATTTTTATGTATTTTTTAGCGCTGAATCCGAAAATTACCTTTATTTTTCGAAGCAGGTTGTTTCGACGCCGACGGTTCGACGCCAACGATTCGACGCCAACGTTTCGACGCGTGGTCAGTTCGACGCCGTACTTTTCGACGCCGGGGCAGTTCGACGCCATATATTTTTTTCCGTATTTTTATTTATTTTTAGAATAAATATGCAATATGCCTGATATAATATATATATATTTTTGTTATGTATATGAAGCGTGATTCAAATAAATAAGCAATATGACTGATTTTTATTTATTGAATTATCGATTGTTTGCATGCATATTTGAAATAAATATATGTGTGAAAGTGTTCTAGATTTTTTTTTTTTTTTGTCCCAGATTAGTGAGAAGCCCCCTCGCCAACGTCAAGGCCCTGGGACATGAGGGAGGTTGTTTTTTTTTATTTATTTATTTCACAAAACAGCATCAAAAAGGCAAAATACAGAAATGGTAAATAAACATATGGTTACAAAAAAGTTATATTGCAGACAAATTTAATTACAGAGTAACAAGATTACACATAAATAAGATTACATCACAAAACTGTTATTATACTAATCCATTGCAAAATTATGCGCCACACCTTTCAGGTATTCCATTATTTCTCGATTTTCAAAATCTTCAACTATTACTTTAATTCTCATATCAGCTCGCAGATACTTATTCCGCTTGTGCGGCGGTTCATCTCCACGTACAAATTGCTCATAACATTGGTCAATTGTTTTTTGAACACGTCTGAGACCATCTATGAATTTCCATAATGTGGGGTGTGAAACACCAAATTCGGACTGTAAACGTCTGTGTGCTGCTTCCGCGAAATTATTGGTGCGTCCTTCGTTATTTAAAGTTCTAGCATAACATGACCACATTTCTGGTTTAAAAATAGGACGACGGCGACGATTATTTCTCTGAATCCTTCCAACATAATAATCTTCAAAGTAATCTAAAATTGGGGTTAACTGATTAGGTAAATTCTCACTCAAAACTTCTAAAGCATTTTCAAGTTCTTCGATAGGCACAAAACTTAACGCAGGAATCATACGTGCATAGAGAGCAAAATCAGCATCGGTATTATATCGTTGCATTAAATTGAATTCTGCTAATTTGCGCTTCATATTTTTCACAAGGTGGAACAAGCACCCTTGAATTTCGGCGTCTGGAAACTTGCTTGAAAAAGTGTTAATTAAGGCAATTTCAAAATCTAAAGAAATTTTTTTCGCCTTAAAAAATGGCCAACTGTCTTGAATCATTTCAAGCATTCGTGTATATGTTTCTTCCGCCTTGTCGGGTAAGAGGGCATAAATGATTGGCAATACAAAACCTCCACGTTCGGCCATAATAACAAAAACCTGGTAAAAATGATGTGGTGCTAGACTAAAAGTTCCATCAACGTAAATTTTTGTTACGAGGTGAATCCAATCGCTGACACTGGCTTTTCCGAAAATTAAAATTCGGTCTTTATCCCCCACTCCCGAATCGGCGATAACAAAATTTTCCTTATTTTCTCCGTAATATTTATAATTTTCTGGCAATTCAATGGAAGCTCTGTCAATTGGTTGCGACGGGAGTGCATTTATGTCTTTTCTACGTCTTTTAATAACTAATCTTACAGCTTCTCTGCTTGGAAACTGTCCTAATGCTCCAACAGACAGCTCTTGCGTTTCTTCAATGCGAATTACTGCGGGAGTTTCTTGTGTTTCACCTGCCCTTCGCTTTATTGATGTTAAAGTGCGGACAACTTCAACACGTGCTGCATTTCCTTCATGAGCATGATTGCGAACAAGTTTTAAAAATTCACTCGTAACTGCATCAGTGTAAATTCTTCCTTTACATTTATTGTTTTTGGAAAATTCAACTTCACAACGCCACGATTTTTTTGCTCCATTTTCTATATATTTATCGAAACAATATAAATATCCATCGTGCTCATACTTTTCTTTACCTCTCTTAGTCATATATTTTCGGCTTTCAGACATTTCTACGGTTGAAAGTGCTAACATTGAATTTAAAAATATCGACAGGCTTCCAAATAGATTACGGGCGCTTTAGAGAAGATAAGAAATGCGCATGCGTTGACAATCGGCAATACTTAACGACAAATCTGAGGCGATTTCATAACCCCCAACTGGAGGAGGGGGGGGGGGTTGCACTTGTCAAAAAAGAGTTAGAGTTATTTACAAGCCTGTAATATGTTTCAAAGAAAGAAGAATAGATAAGGATAAGCTAGTCACAGGCGTCAATGCGAAGTTTCAACCCGTTTCTTCTTATATCGGCAAGGGTTTCTAGGGGAAGCGGTGTTAGCTTTTCTGTGCAACATTTCTTCCCCCCTGAGTGGGAATGTCACGGTTCCTTTGTACATTTACGTGCGCCCTCATTGTCCCCTTTATGGACGCTCCCTATCCCTTTGTCAAGGTGAGGACAAAGGAATTGCATGTGAATTCTAGTTAATACGTTATGGAAGCTGCTTTACTTACACTAAAGGTATTTCCAAATTCTGAACAAATAACGTTAACAGTTTTACTGCGTTTTAGTCTTTAAAATTTACACAACTATTCAAGGATTAAAAATTACAAAACAGGTCTTTATTAAAGAGTTTCATTTAATTAGTACTTTTAAAATGTGGATATTTGTGAATTATATTCCTATAGCAAAAAATAGAATAAAATACATTGTAAAGGAATTTAAAAGTTTTGAAGAAAATAGCTCATTAGCAATTAATTTAAATAAGAATGGGTGTTTTTTAGTAAGAACATAAAAATAAAGATATTTTACATTGTAAACATTTTTTCTTTTCTTTTTTTAACACAGAAAAGTAAAAAAAAAAAAAAAAAAAAAAAAAAAAAAAATATATATATATATATATATATATATATATATATATATATATATATATATATATATATATATATATATATATATGCTGTTAGAAAGTCTAAATAAGCTGTGCAAACGTAAATAAAATCGGAAGTTCCTAAGTTTCATAAAAAATATATGGCGTCGAACTGCCCCGGCGTCGAAAAGTACGGCGTCGAACTGACCACGCGTCGAAACGTTGGCGTCGAACAGTTGGCGTCGAAACGTTGGCGTCGAACTGACCTGTACCGTTATTT
The DNA here is from genome assembly GCA_963932465.1 of Maratus speciosus. Lineage (NCBI taxonomy): Eukaryota > Metazoa > Arthropoda > Arachnida > Araneae > Salticidae > Maratus > Maratus speciosus. The sequence goes on from OZ010787.1 coordinate 97,997,231, forward strand.
TTAACCATCATATCAGGATTTTTCGCAAATAGTAAATTTCAAAATTGAAAAAATAGCTGATACTATAAAATAGAGTTGATGGTTGTATTTCTTAACTTTTATGATTGATTTGTATGTCCTTTTTAGCACTGAATGTGAAAATTACCTTCATATTTAACCATCATGTTAAACTTTTTTGCAAATGGTAAATTTCAAAATCTGATACTATAAAATGAATGTAAAACTTCATTTATTCAATTTTATTTTATTTAACTCAACAATTTATTCAATTTTTGGCTTATACTGGGATTCTTACAGCTAAACAGCTTGGGGATCCGATGATGTGGGAGGGGAAGAGGTTCAATTTAAACTTTGAAATTTACAATTTGCAAAAAATCCTGATGTGATGGTTAAAAATGAAGGTCATTTTCGGATTTAATAGTAAAAAATACATAAAAATCAATTATCAAAAGTTAAAGAAATAACAATCACATCTATTTTATAATATCAGATTTTCATTAATTTTTCACTTTTTAGCTTTTAAATTTACAATTTGCAAAAAATCTGTACTTTGTGATAAAAAATGAAGGTGCTTTTTGGATTCAGTGCTACAAAATACATAAGAACTAATTATCAAAAAACTAATACACATGACATAACACTAATTTGCATCCTAGTGTAACCTAATAATATTTCAAAATATGTGTCATTTTGTAAAAAATCGAGGCTGTTGCTTTTCAACATTTTATTTAAAGAAAATTTTATTTTTTTTTTCATGTTATATGTTCAGTACAAGCTGTATATTTTGCATTAATATTTCAGAATGATTATAGATTTCAAATTTATAATACAATGTTAATTTTACTATCAACTATTTTTTTATATATCTGACGATTATTTATATTTCTAATAAATTTGTAAATGACCCTTATTTCGTAGCAAAAAATATGTTCCAACTTTAAACAGCTATTAACTTTGGTTGGTTTTAATCGTAGAATAATAGGACTTTTTTTGTCTGACTTGTAAGTGTAATACGAAAATTTTACTAAATATAACTTGAAGGACCAGGGGGAACGTATAAAAAATTAAATTTCATAATTTTTTAATGAAATTATTTTATTGACCCAAATCACTTTTAAAATACTTCTTTACCCCATTTAAAACATTTTTGTATTTGGAACTATATGGCTATCAGTAACGGTTTAGGAATTAGCCACTGGACATCGTTGAAAGTGAACATCCTGTATAGGCAATTCAATTTGATTATTGTTCTGATATTTGTCACCAGGGTCTAGGAATTTTAGTCTCATAGATTCCTCTTCAAAATCTATCTCTAGGTAATCTTAGTTTCATTTTTCATTCTGAATCTCATTTTTCATTTGGATGGTCCTACTGGTTTGGATATGTAACTTGTTAAAGTAGATTGCATTTTTGTTTGTTTTGTTCCAGTGTCCATACTTTCAATAACTTTATCGTCTTCCTCCTCAGTCCCCTAACTTTATGCACAGAGAATATTTCGCATAATTCATCAACATTATTATCACTGCCTTCTGGATCTGGTTCAGAAGTGGAAGCACTAGGCAATGACTGGTGTTATCTCTTCACAGATGTAATTTTTCCTCCAACACATGGTGGATGCTTCCTTGTAAGATGCCGCATTAAATTTGTAGTTCTAACATTTTTATAAAACAGAAATCTCAAATAGCGATACTTTCATCTTTAGATAATTTAAAATACTTTCAAGTTTCACTTTTCTTTTTTTTCCAGTGCAAACAAGGAAGAAAAAAATCAAGCATCGATTATGAAACACTTTCCAACACATTCAGAATAATGTAACAAAACTTTACCACTTAATAAATTGAAATACGATGTCTAACTGAATCATTTGGAAACGCATTAACACATTTGAAAACCCAATTTCAGCAGTTCCCAACTACAGTCAGAAATTTATCCGAATTCTTTGATCAGCCCTATATATGATGTATAGATTTGTATCTATAAGCTGCATGAATGCAAACACTTCGTTCAGTTAGGAAATACATACACAGTTAAAAATTCAGCAGTTTCCACTAATAAGGAGAATGGTACACGAATTCTTTTGTGCAGCTCTGTATACGAGATATAGAATTTATAAACAACGAGTAACATGCTAAAAGTAAGTCAAATTTAAAAACGCACCACCGAAATTGAAAATGCCCTTTCAGCAATTATTACTCAAAGATGGTACTGAAACCTATTTCCTTCCTTTGTGTGTCCCTGTAAATGAGCGATAAATGCTACGAACACCCTATTCTATAGCAATCATCTTGCAGTGCAATTCAGTGATATATATCAATTTTAATACATTTGAAATAGCTTAATGTCATTAAAATACACTGCAAATGATTTTTCCCTGTTGACCATAATGTAACGGAATACTTTTGAGTGCCCCTGTAAATGAACTATTAATGCTACACTCTTCATATTGAATACCAAACATTCCATGGTAAACATCATTAACATATATCAACTGCATGGGAATCTGAGTTTATTTACGGGAGTTAGGTATATCATACACTGAGATGACAGAACGACATGAAGCGCAACATGAAATGCAAAAACTGGTCGAAACAAAGAACGAAGTTGTTTCAAACCTGTTTTAAACCAGTTTTTCTAGTGAATTCAAATGACATGTCTTATGTCACCTTAGCCGCGCCACATACCAGAGAGACATGCGACAATAATTGTGAGACAGGAGGCAAATTCTGCTGTTCAAACCGTTTTTTTCTTTGTTTACAGGGTGAAATTGTCGCATGCCTCAAGCTTTTTTGTTGCATGTCTCCCTGGTATGTGGCGTGCCTTAGTGTGTGACTTGCCTTAGAGCGTGAACAGACGGACTGACAAACCACATTTATAAACACTAACTTTGTTGGAAAGTGTTAAAAAGTAAAGCACGTTTTTGCACACTGTCCTTCCTGAGTGACTGATGTATGTCTTGTCTTATACCCTAACATCGCTATTTGTGAACTGCTGTTAACAGTGTAGAATTTCAATAAACTTACAACGCTTTTTGAAGCTCCAATTTCACGAGAACCTATAGGAGTTTCTCTAATTTCATACCCTCATCTGCCATCACCCTCTCTCCACTTATATCATACTGAACCTCAGTTCGGTGTGAGTGAATTGCAATGCTAATATGTCACAGTTTTTGCTGGTGGTCGGTAATGTTTATTTAATGGTTATATATATATATATATAATTTTATACATATATAGTACATATTATCTCTGCCAAAAGATATAGTGATTCACTATATTTCAAAGTTCTATTTCTTTAAATTTGAAATTTACTAAACTTTTAACTGAAAAACGGTTGATTGGTTTAATTAAATTAAACAAATTAAAAGTATGTCCATTATTATTACAGAGTGTAGTATTATATAAGGAAATATCCTTTTGTTAACATCCTTTTGACGATGTTTCGGCCGTTGAATGAAAAACATCTGTTGTAAACGTGTTATAGATAATACCAACCTTAATTTTTTGAGAATTTGACTATTTTTTATTCGGAGTTAAACTTTTTACTGTCAAAACTATATAAAATAGATAAAACATTTTATTACATACCAACTTTTGAGAAAACTTTATGTAATTAAAAAAAATGAAAGTAAATAAATAAATGTTCTAAGTGAAAAGAATCACAATAAGAAAGGAAAATACATAAAATTTAGTATCATATTTGCAGTAAGTTTTACTTCAATAAAAATGGAACTTTGGTATTAGGCTTGAAACACTAAATTTAAGAGCCTCACTCGGATCAAAATTAAACTCAGATATCTACTATTATCCATCCCCACAGTAACAGGCATTAATTGTGGTATTGATTTTGGGATTTACGAGTATCAAACCCGATCGAGAAATCAGAATTATAAGAAATTATTATGATAAACGATTTTTTTTTTTTTTTGCTTTATTTTATGTTGAATTAAAACAAAGTCACAGTTATTTAAATTCTAATTATTTAGCAAGAAATAGAAATAAAATGACAAATGAAAAAACTGTACAAAATCACAACTTGCATTCTTTGAAAACCAATAATTAAATTCATAAATTGTAAAACTTTTTTAATGCAATATTAACCTTCCGCATTCCAGACTGGTGCAACAGACCTGATAAGTACATTCAAATTAATTTTTTCCATTTAAGAAAAAATGAAAATTTTGTAAATATGTGACTTTTTCTGGAATGCTTTACTCAAAAGAATAGAACATCCCAGAAAAGAAATAACATATTTACAGAAATTTCAGTTTTTTTTTTTTTTTTTTAATGAGAAATATCATTATAAATGTACCTGTTGGGGCTATTGAACCCCTCTGGTAGGTGGAGGGTTAACATAAATCGATTAAACAGAAACAAGCATAAAATATGCAGCTTTACATATACGTCACAGTGTTGGAGAAAGTCCGATAATCTATATGTAGCACATGATTTTTCTTTCCGATTTTTATACTGAAAACGGCCATTAAGAGAGCAAACTGCAGTTATATTATTTGAATCCCACCCATCACTGTTACTGTTATATTATTATTATTAGACATTATGTTTTCTGAAATATTCATTATTTTAAGAAAGAAAGAAACATTTTACAAAAATTTCTTATTTGAACAGATTTTACTCTATGTAATAAACCTCAATGTAAGTTAATTAAAACAACAATCTTCAAGAGTTTCGAGATTTTTTTAATAATCTTCTTCAGGAGAGAAAAACAAGATGCCAAACTGTGGAAATAAAGTGGTACTCGAGCGCTCGTAGCTGGTCATAGTTTTCTTTTGACAAAGAGGATTCTCAAATTTAAATTATGCTTGAAAAAAAAACATGAAACAGTGAAATATACATGAAAGCGCGTAACTCTACAATTATTAAAATAATTGAAAATCAGTTATTATTATCCTATTAAAATGCAATTTTTAGGGCATAGTGATGTATTTTTTATATTATTCAAAACTGCTTCTAATCAAATTAAAAAATATATTTTTCACTATTATTTAAACAAGCATTTTCTTTGTTTTTCTAAAGGCTGTTCTTAAGTGATCTGCTCAACAAGCGCAAAACGTTGTGACACATTTACAAATTCATTTTTTAACAGAAAGATATAAAATTGGAAAGTTTGACCATGGAAGCAATTTGGAATCGAACTATGTTTTCCATTTTTTGATCAATAAATAACCTATTGAGTTATAAGCGATTTTGATCAAATTACAAACATGTTTTTCACCCATTTTTGAGTGATTATGCCTCTTTCGCGAGGAAATTCAGTTCAAAACGCTCACTTTGACACTATTTTCTGAAAGATCTATTGCATTTGCAAAAAACAGCTCAATTACATAGTTTCTGAACAACAACACCTGCTCATTTCATGCATTTCCGAATAAAAATAAATTAAAACTTTTGTCACAAAGTTACCCTTTTGGATTTGAGAACAGCCTTAAGAATTCATTTAGAAAAAATTCATTTCGTATGATACATTTACCAATTAGAAAAAGCATTAGTGTATTTAAGTACACATGGCGTTCCATTACCTTCAGGGTCCAGGTACTCAATCGGTAAAGCATGTAAAGGCTCTGGGTTCGAATCCCATCTCAGGCACTTTTTTCACTCAGGTGGAAAAAATCCAATTTGTATAAAATATTTTAAAAAATTATTTCTTTCAGATTAATTTAGCACAAGGAGATCCAATAGTAATGTAATTAAGTAACAGATGATAAGTAAATAATTTATAATAGACAATATTTTAATTGAAGTAAAATAATATACTTCTATTCATCTAAACATAAAATTTAAGAGAATATAATACGCAGTTGTAGTTTATTAAATGCCCTCCCCTGCCCTGCACTTCAATTTCTTTTTTCTTTCTTTCTTTTCTTTTCGTTTTTTTATTGGGGGTGGGGGGGGACATACACATTAGAAGGATATTTTGGCAATAAATTCAGCTTTAATAGAATCAAAATCTGTTATTTTAAAATAAAATAGCGTATTTTAATTTATTAAAACTGGCTAGTCTACAAGAACAAGAAACGATTCCCAAGGAATCGTTCCTTTTCGGAGTCATTACATTTCAGACCAACTCCAAGGAATCGGTCCTTTTCGGAGTCGGTACATTTCAGACCGATTCCAAGGAGTTGTTCCTTTTCTGAATCGCTCCAAAAAGGACCGATTGCAAAGAGTCTTTCCTTTTTACAGACTGGAATCGTTCCTTCAGTTTCATAGCCAGAATCATTCCTTTGGAATCGTTCCTCAACAAATGACACATCTCTATTTAGCAGCATCAAATAATAAGCAAATGTTTGATTTAAAACATCTACTGATTTATCAAATTTTACCAATGTTGTTTTTCTTTTCTTTTTTCAAAAATTAATATAAAATAAACAATGTATAAAATTACTATAAATAAACCAACTTATAACTTCATATTTAAAAGTGTTAAAGTCATTAAATCTATTTTAAAACTTCAGACTTACTGTTTTCATAAGCCTTCTCAAATGACTAGCAACACTGAACTCCACTAGCACAGAAACTGCATTTGAATCTTTTGCAAGATTATGAATAAGGGAGCATGCTGGAGTCAAAAGCTTTTTGTTTTTGGATGTTAATATATCAATAATGCATTCAATTCCATCTAAGGAGTTCTGAATCTGTAAATTGGCTTTCTGAAATATATATAAAAGATTTTTTTTTTTTTAAACTACATATCTTACCCATTTTAGAAATTTGTAATAAAATGTTAACTTATCAAAACATAATTATTACTAATTCAGTACAAAATACTTTTTTTAAAAAACAACACTTTAATTTAAGCTAAAATAGTATTACAAAATCAATTAAATTAAAAAGTGACTCTTTAAATTTATTCCAAACCCTTTTGAATGAATGTTTAAAAATTAATGTAATTTATTATGTTTTTTTTAAGCAATACTTTCAAACGTATCTTAATGTTACATACAGGGTGTCCCAAAAAGATTGAAATGTGCTTTAATTTTTTTACCTGTTGGAATTAACATAGTTTTGTAATTTATCTATAAGCAATGAAAATTGCAAAAGTGTTTAAAATAAGGTAAGAATTAAGGTTGTCATGATGAAATATTTCTGTCATTAATTTTTAAAACACTGCACTTTTGAAATTTTTATACTGTTCCTAGGTCCTGTAAGTTATATTATGGAAAAAAAAATTCATGCTTTGAGGGAGTAATTTTTTCATAATATTTTAGAAAAATTTTAGGAAATAATTTTAATCATATTTTTGGTATGTATTAAACACATGAAAAAAGAAAACATACTTACAAAACACTAATTACTGTTGCATTAAAATATATTTAAATAAATAAAAAAATTAATTAATTTAAACATTAATCCACTATTATCCACCTTTGCTTTAGCTGCATGGTATTACTTATGTATTATTATAGCAAAGAAAAGAATAAGACAAAAACTATAATAAATAAATAGTTTTAAAGCTTCTAAATTTGCATAGAGGGAGGCAAATGGGAGGAGGAGGGCAGAGGAGATATTTCAGTGGAAGAGTATTTAAGTGATTACTTATGGTTATTGGGAAATAACAAAAAAGGCAGAAAAATTTCAAAATACTAAAGAATTTTAAAGATTATAAAATGTGTGGTGTGTGGAAAGGTGTTACAAGATTATTTATTTTTATTGGAAAGAGACAAATGGGAAAAAGAGGTTAAAAAAAAATAATAAAACTTTTAAACTTTCTACGCTAGGAGGAGCAAAAATTACAGGAAGGGAGGGGGGGAGTGAGGAAAATCATTCAACTTTACTTTTATAGCAAACTACTTATTGTTACTGAAAAAAAATCAAATAATTGATTTTAAACATTGTGTACTGGTGAGCATAAATATAGGGATGGATAAACATTTGAGAGAAATTAGATCATTTTTAATGCCTAACTAAAAGATAAGATTTTTTTTAAATTAATGTTTCAATGATTTGGAGAGAAAATGTGGGATAAGGAGGAGGAAGGATTCAAATGTTTTATTATTAATTTATTGTTATACAAAGTAACAAATAGGACAGAAAAATTAAAGAATTTTAAACTTTCTATGGTGATAGAGCCAAATGGGGAAGTAGTAATTTTAGCAGGGCAGATAGTAACATGAAATTTACTGCCAAATTTCAGTGTTGAAGGGAATGGGATCTCTAATGGGTGCAAATGAGTTTAATTATTTTATTACAGGGGGAGCGGGGCTAGATGATGTATAACATTCCAGAGGGGGGAGGGGGCAAAGTAGACATTTTAGATAAAAATTAACTGATTGATTTAACTATTCTTTCTACATAATAAAAATTAGATAAGTTTAGTCTTTAAAAAAGAAAGTTTGAAAGGTTTTTAACTTTGCATGCTGGAGGAGCAAATAAAGGAGTGGAAATTTCAGGGAACAGGGTGTTAGAATTTATGTGGAAATGTTAAAACAATGGAAATCTTTTGATTCCCCCAATAATGGTCGTACTTTGTATATAAAAAATACAAACTATATATGTATTCTTCTAATTTTTGGGGTGGAAGATGAAAAATTTTAGTATCATTTTAGGGACATCCAAACATTTTAGGGAAAATAGGAATTTTAGTGGGACACAAGCCCTGCATTTTATATAATAGAAATCTTCAAAGCCACTTGAATAATTATTTTTGTTAGAAATTTTAAATATTATATTCCATTGCATTGGACTTTCGAAAGTTGTTAAAATTCATTAAATAATATTTTATTTTTTATTTCTGCACCAAATCCGTCATGCAGCCACTTTGTTTAATAAAAATAGCTTGTGTATTTAAGGAGAAAAAGGTTGTTCCGTACAGAGTTGGGCAAAATATATTGAAAACTCTTTCCAATACAAAATACATTGATTTTAGAACCTAAAACACAAATTACAAAATATTTTCCAAACTTAAAAAATTACAAATACAAAAATACATGTATTTTCAAAATACATTTTGAAATAAAAAAAATATTTTGTTCTTTAAATTACAGAATACAACTGCAAAAGGCTTCAACCAAGAGGAAATTTTGCAAATTTGGGGAAGGGAAGATTTTGCTCCAAGGAAAGGGGTGGTGCTCCCCATGAGCCACCCCCTGAATTCATCACTGGTCAGGAATAAATCACTGATTTAAAATTACTTAAATATTAATAACATATTGAATATTTTTAACATTTTTTATATTATAAAACTTTATTTTAATATATACATACCATGTTTTAAATTCCTGCTGAAATAATAAATGAAAAATGAAAAATGGCTAGTTCCCCCCCCCCCTTTCCTGAGAATGGATACATTATTATCTAAAGAATATTTTCTTGATATTTTTCAATTAATTTAAAAGCCAAATATTAAACATTTCAGAACTATCTGTATATCAAATATTTATCTTGGTCTTAAAATTTTTAATAAATAAAAGTTACCTCAGTTAATATTAAATAAATGCCTTTGGTTATTAGTTAAAAAACAATGCAAAATATAAATTTAATAATATTTTTTATTTTAATTTAAACAAACACATGCACATACCCATATATACATAATCATAAGTGTCTTTATAAGCTGGTATGTCTTTGTGATTAAATAAATTAATAACTTTTTTTAATGTATACTATATTAATAGATTAAAATTTCCTACTGAGAAGGTTTCATTTTCCTTTTCGATTGAAACTCAAAAAAGAACCTAAATTTGGTTTAGGCCTGAAAACTTGTTTCAGCTACGTTATATATTCACTGTGTTAATTATTTCATAAACAATTTATATTATAAAGCAAAAACATGTACATGAATAATGCTAATTTCATATCGATGATGGTGATGAACTGAGCCAAATTTTTTAACTTATGAACATCATACAATTTCAAATTTTACAGCATCAAATAGAGAAAAAATATACTTTTAAATGCAATTCTTTGAAAACTGTATCTGAATTTACTGAATTTTTATTAATTTTGAAAATAATTTTAAATTAAGAATTTTTTAAACCTATCTAAAAAATAAACGTGTGACCCATTTATGGAAGATTAACCCATTTGCACTTAATACAAAACATAATGGTTTAGCATTTGCATGTTCATGTGTAACAAACATTCTGTAAATAAATTAAAATGTTGAAAATAAATAAATAAAACATGAATTTAAAAGAAATGGACTACACACTTAAATAAGCCAAATCAAAAAGTTTGTTACAAATGGTAAAATATTGATTAACCACTTGCATGCTGCTAATAAAAAGAAACCAAAAACGTTTCCTTTTGTAGTTGATGGGCAATCTGAAGAAATTTACTAAATGTAAAAAATCTATTAGAATTTTTAATTAAAAATTACTTTAAATGTGTTCTGTTCTTTACAATGGTCAGTATAGCAGGGATCTTTATCCCAGGTTAGATTGCCTGGTCCTTATTATAAAGCAAAAACATGTCCATGACTGAAGCTGATGTTATATTGACCATGGCAATGACCCGAGTAATATGTTTTGCTTTTTCGATCTATTAAATTCTAAACCTCTCCAATTTTACACCATTTAAAAGGGGAGAAATGCACTTTCAAATGAAATTTATTTGATAACTGTATCTCAATTTGCTGATTTTTTATGGTTTTAAAATAATTTTCAAGCATATATATATTTTTTTAATCTACCTTTATTGTGTGCAGCCGATTATGGAAAATTAAACTGTTTGCACTTAAAACAATGTAAATATGCCAGCATTTATTCCCAGATAATATTCAATAATGAAATTTAAACTTCACGAAAAATAAATAAACAAAACAATAGTTTAATAAATACAAATGTTAAAAATTTGCAGGAAACTGCCTAATGGAGTCTTGTGCGGGTAGGGTTCTACCCGACCTGAACCCACGAATTCAATTTTAAGCCAACCCGCAACCCGAGCCAAACCTGCAAAAATAATTTTCGGCAACCCGACATAAACCTGCAACCTGACCCAAGGTATTTCAACCCATACCTGACCCAAACCTGCAATGTTTCAACCTGCAACCTATCCCGAACCCGCAGTATAAGAAAAGCAAATAACATTTTAATACCATTATGAAAAATAATCTACAATTGTACCTCTAATAGAGGTCTGCACCTGGCCTGGCAAAATTTCAAATACGCCAGGCCACTGAATTAGGACAGTTTTTTCAATGGGCTAAGCTGATAAACAAAATAAACGGGTTGGGTCGGCAAAAAAATTGAACGGCCCTGGCAGGCTGGGTTAACTACCACCATTAAGCGGGTCTACTGGCCTAATATAAATAATTAGACAAAGCTGATAAAATTATAAACGGGCCATGCTGGGCTAGGTCTGAACTTTTAAGTTTAAACGGGATGGGGCGGGCTGGTCCCGGACCTGTAAATTCCGACCCGTGCAGACCTCTAATTCTCTAATACCATTTTCATGTTTTACATAGAAGAATGAACAAATCTATATTCTTTAATATTCAACTATAATAAAACCTCTGAGCACTTCAGGGTCATTGAATAGAGTCAAACATCAGGTCGAGTTATTCCGAATTTTGTTTTTTCGGCTTGGAATGAATGTAATTTTCTTTCTGCAGGTTGGGTTCACACTAGAAGAATTCTTCTGGATCATATATAGGTTTTTTACCACTCAGGTTGTTGGGAGTTTCACAAAAAGATTTAAGCACAACTATGTTTCAGATCAAAATAAATACGTATTTGAATATCTAGGACTATATGTTCAATTTACTGCATGAGAAATAAAATGTGTATAAGAAATACAGTAATAGATTAGTCTTTCTTTAAGAACCATTTCTTTCGAAGTATGAAAAATGTTACCAATATTTCGTTTTTGATACACACAAAAACAGAGGCATCATATTGATAGTTATGTACACATACACATGTTACGTGTGTGTATTATAGCTTGAGAGGTGCCTGCTTTTGAGAGATATGATATAAGCATTCAAATATATAAATTTTAGGAATTTAAAAAGTGTCCTCTAAATAGAGTCATCCACCTTTCAGGAGAAAAGCCATTATGGAGGTTTTATTGTATATAGATTTTTAATCTGAAAATATTTTATATAGATTTTTAACCTGAAAATATTGCACATAGATTTTTAACCTGAAAAAATATTTTGACCATTCTTTTGAAATTCTGGACAACCCAAACCCGACCCACTAGAGTCAAAACCCAACCTGAAACAGTAAAATTCATCCTGACCTGCAACAAAAAAGTCTAGAACCGATGCGGGTAAGCCGACCTGATGCAGGACTCTAAATGGTATAAAACTAAAAATGTAATCTTTAAAAATGCTTTAAAATTAGTTGTGGTTTCAAAAGTTCCACTCATAATGATACACCTTGTTTTACACAATTGGCCATCTGCCTTTAATTTATCAGCAGTTATTATTTTGAAAATTTTCTCGTTTAACATAGTGCATTGTGTATCATCACAATTAAATTATTCACTTGATACATTAGACAGGAAGGACCATTCAGTGTTTTGCTGCGTATTGTATTTTTAAAATACGATAAAAATAAATGCAGTTTGTTATTTCATGAAAGGATGACTAAAGACAAAACAGACAGGCACACATTTTGCTTTTGTGAAACTTTGATCTGCAATTTATATAGGCTTTTAACATGAAAAAATATTTTCCACATTCTTTTAAAAAAGCAGATCAACCCGAACCTGACCCGCAAGAGTAAAAAAATCAACCTAAAACAATAAGAGCCAACCCGACCCACAACAAAAAAAAGTTAAAGTCAACCCGACCCACAACAAAAAAAAGTTAAAGTCAACCCGACTCGACCTGAACCACAGGTTGGGTTGTGTTTGGGTAAAAGCAGGTAACCCAACCCGATGCAGGACTCTACTGTCCAATCATTCATCCATTTTTATAGAAAACAGTTACATATCCATAATTTAACTCTATTCTGACAACATTATTGCTCATATTATGGTCAGAATAGAGTTAAATTATGGTTATGTAACTGTTTTCTATAAAAACGGTTGAATGACTATGCAGTTTGCTGCACAGTTTTTACAGCTCACAATCGAACTAATACTAAAATACATCAGAATAAAAAAAACTACAGTAATTAGTGAAATCTTTAGACATTTCTTTGTCTATTAACCCTTGGCACATGGCTGATATGAAAGTACAATTTTTAATCAATTTTAAAACTTTATTTGAATACATAATTCATGTTTTTCATTTTATATGAAAAACATGAATTATGAAAACATGATATACACATTTTATATGAAAACATGAATCCTTTTTTTCGTGTTGTTTCATGTTTATTTTAAAATATATGTTACACGTAAAAATCTATTAGAATTTTTCATTAAATACGATTTTCACCTATGTTTTCTAACACGGGAAGCACAGGTTGGATTCTCATATATAAAATAAAAGATGAAATGTCAAAATGTTTTGGAATGCAAAGTCACAGTGTAAATGTTTAGCTCATAACTCATAACAAATGTTTAATAAGAACAAGGCTGTAACTAAAAATCCTTTATTTAATACACTCAATGATAAATATAGTTAATGAACATTTGCATACTATATGAATGAACTGAACTATTTTTATATTCAAGTTCACTCTACCAAATTAGATTAATATCAAAAGTATGGCAAATAATACTAGAAACTCAATTGGATAAATACCAAGAAGCTAGAAAAAATAATGTTAAAATTGATATATAATGATATGAGACTAAATCTTACATTTTTGATGGGTTTGGAAGTTTGTTTTATCCTTCAAAAGTTTCTCTTATAATCAAACAACTTGTTTTATACAACTGGCATTTTGCTTTAATTTTTTAATTATCATCAACAGATATTATTTTGAAATACTATTTCTGGTGTAACGCTGTGTATTATCACAAATAATTCTCTTGGTAAAATTTTATTGGAAACTGGAAGTATTATCCATCTTTTCACAGGCTTTTGCTGTAACTAACTGCATGATATTTCTAATGTATTTTTAAAAAGCAGCAAAACTCTTTAATAATCCTTTCTGTCTATGTTACAACAATTTTTTTTAATTCCCATAGAACATTATAAATTATAAAAACTATTTTTGTAATTATTCAGCAGAAATGCTTCTACAGAAGCCAAGCTTCAAATTCGTTAACATCCTTATCATATCAAAAGTTAAACAATCTATTCATATTAACTTCCTGACATAAATTCAAAAACTATTTCCAAGCTTTGAGTATTTTGAAAATACAAAATACTTTAAAAAAGCTTTACAAAATACATTACCAAAATACTTTTGTTTTGTCAGTTTAAAATACAAAATGATAAATGTATTTTGAAAATGTATTTCAAATTCATGTATTTTCTATACTGCCCAAATTCGGTTCTATATCAGTCCCCAGGACAATATTCATACTATATTTTCCAGAAATAAAACGTAATTTTTACATCTAGGGTAAATGTATATGCTGGATATTGCATTGGAGCCAGATTTTTAATAACGCTCACAAAAAACCTATACTGAGTCAATTTCTTATGAACACAATTATTTGAGCTTGACAACCTCAAATGAATTGCAAAAAAAAAAAAAAAAAAAAAAAAAAAACTCTGTTTTAGAAAAAGGGTTATGATGGTTTATAAATTATAAGAGAAAGTTTTCCAAATAGAAAAGAAAACAAAACAAATTACTTACAATTTTAAAAATAGATTTAAAAATTTTTTTAGTAATCTCTCTCCGAGATTAAATAATAAATTTAAAAAGAGACAATTTTTGTCATAAAGATAAAGGTATACATAATAAATTTAGTCTTCAAACAGTTTGCTAGCATATATATATTTTTTAATTTCTTTTAAGTTATTTTAAGAGAGCTATAGTGAGAGGCAATATCTAGCATTATCCATTAATATAATGTTCACTGGTCACGAGTATACTCATGTTTGCAAAGTTGCCAACTTTTATACTTTTTTGTTACCACTATTTCACCTTATTTAATTGCAAGTAATTCAACAAAGTGTTAAGAATCTATCTATAGATGTGGTTTTGTTGCAACATGGTCTATTTGAATTAAAAATAAAATGTCAAGAAAAAATTTAAATGAAAAGGTACATTATTTTATGGCTTAATAATTTTTTTCTATCAACTTAAAAATATAATAATAGATACATTTATGCCAAAATATGCTTACATTTCCATTCCAGAATATTGATTAGATATAAAATATCAATCAATATCAATATGTCTTTATTTTGTTAAACCAAGTATTAGGGTTTCTTTTGATTGTTACTTTTGAGTTCATAATTTTACAAAGCTTTCTTTGATTTTGCAGACTACCTTCAATTATTATATGAAGGCTTTATTATAAAGGTGTCGAAAATTCCATTGTAGTTTTAGATATATTTTGTATCAAATTTGATTGCATATATAAATAACTAAATTTGGGCTCTCAGATGATAATAATTTTATGCAATCCAATGTTTAGTTTGCACTAAAGGTAGTATGTAAATAGTTAAAAAATGTATGAAATGCAAAACTGGGCTTTAATGAGAAAAAGAGCAAAACAAACTAGAGGGCAAACACCTAAGTCTAGACTCTGCTCTTAAAAACTAGAGAGGTGTATGCTCCCCTTGTCCCTGCCAGATTATATATTATGCCCATGATTTGAAAGAAATGTTAATAAAAAATGGAAATATTTACTATGGATTATATATTTGCATTTTGCATTATGACAAAAAGCAACAGGGCAAATAAATCAAATCTATTTCTAGTATTTTTCAGTATACTAAAATATAAGTGAAAACCACCTTCAGATTCTTCAGAATTGTACACAGTGACCATACAGCACTGGACTTCACATGAATATCTGAGTTTTTGAGGCAAGACCATATGAGTTGAACTGTATCCAACTGAATATACAAGCTAAGATAAACAAAGTCTTGTTACAAATAAGCGTATACAAACATTAATATATAACTACATAAAAGAAGCTTTCAAAAATACTAGTTAAATTAATGTTGTGAATTATATATATTTGTGGGAATGTACAAAATTAAGTATAAAATTAAAAAAAATATATTTACTTGGTTGAAAAGATAAGTATGCAGATGATCAAAATTAAACTTTCCAAAACCAGATTCTGTAACACACACACATATATATATATGCATATATACAGGCCCAATTTTACAGACACAGGGGCACCCTATGATTCTTTCTAAAAATAAATACACTTGAATAATCCCAAAAAAATTCTAAAATATTTGAGACAAATTAAAATATTAAGTTTTAATATGTAATACATGTACCATATATTTCTGTGTATAAGCCGTGAATTTTTTATCATTTTTTTGGCTTCAAAATGTGTGTGTGTGTGGGAGGGGGTCAGCTTATACACAAGTCTAAGAAAACTTCCAAAATTGATATTCTAAAATAAAAAAGATTTCTAAATATAAAAAAATAACAAATTCTTACAAAATTCTAAAAATACTTTACTACTACATTCTTTTACAATGAGAAAAGTCACCAATCATCATTCACTATGCAAGTCATTATCAGAATTTTCAAGCAACTCCTTAAAATCACTTTCAATCAGGATGAATATCGTCATTATCATCACCATCTTCTTCAAAAATGGCATCATCTTCAGTTCTATCCATCGCATTACAGATGCAACATTTTTTAAAAGATCATTTGAACAATCATTTCTTGTAGTGATTCCAGACAAGTTTTTTGACCCATTCGGAGATAGTGAGGATCTCAACTTTTTTAAATTACTGCTATATGTCACAGCTGCATCAAGGCTTATTTAGATAAATATCCAGTGGTTGAAGAATAAAGTAAGGCCACCGGGTATCATTGCTACTGAAGACACCATCTCACAGGAAAGTTGTTTAATTCTTCAGTATGGTGTGCTTTAAATGCATTCCCACATCCCAAGCAAGCAGAGACGGCTTCTTAAAAACTGCTCCTTTTCTTTTATCCCATATATTTTTAAGCCAATCTAAAATTATATTTTCATCCATCTAACCTTTCGAATGGGAACGGATGACAATACCACTTGGGAAACGTAGCCCTTTACACAATGATTTCTGTTTAAAAATTTTCATTGGAGATAAACGTACTCACTTAAAACAACTGTGAAGCATGTTTTCTTATGACCAGTTGTTCTAATATAAACAGGCTTTACACCTTTCTTTGCTACTGTAAATTAGTCGGTAAGTCAAAAAATTCAAAACTCAAAAAGTTTAAAAAATGTTACATAGAGGAGTTTCATCCATGTTTCCTATTTGTAAAACTTCAAAGTTATATTTTTTTCACAATTGGATGACATGCTTTTGAAAAAAGTGGACTTTAACTTCTAGTTGTTTCAGAGTTTTTGGGCAATTTTAGTAAGAGTTCGAATATGCAACCCATATCGATTCATAAAATGATTGCACCAGCCAACAGATGTAACAAAATTTGCTGGTTTAAATAGCAGTAATTTGCATCTTTTACTATATTCAGGGTCCTTATATGAATATTTGTACAGGTTACAATAAACTTGCTTTGCTGAAACGCACTCAGTCAGCCAGTTTTTCTTCAAGTACACAAAATAACGGTTTGCGTCCATATGCAATTTTCACTATTTTGAATCTTTTTTATGTTTTGTCTTTTTTATCTCTGTAATTGTACTTGTTTTTCATTGAGTGTGAAATGACAAGCAGCCACTGAGTTATTTGACTGCTCTACAAAATTGATGACTAATTTAAAGCCCATATTATAAGCAGTGTGCTTTTGTCCAACTTAAGCCAAAGTAAAAGTTAGTAGACACGTGAAGTAGAGAAAGGTTTTCCCATTTACAGAAATAGGAGGTTTTGTTTTTATGAATGAGCAAGTCATAACAGGATGAGTGGAACCCAATTAAATAGATTTGGCATCATGCAAAGACAGAATAGGAGACATCAATAATTTCAGATAGTGCTTTTTTTCTATTAGCTAGGCACAAAAAAATGCTAAGTTTTTGTTCGCTGAATTTTTCATCAACTTTTTTAACATTGCCTTATATATAGATTTCTGATTTTTGATGATTTTTTACTGAAAAGTCATATACTCAGCTTATATATAGAAATATATGGTAATTGCATTAAAATTCTAAAATAATTCCAATAATATTTGTCAATGAATCAGTGAATTTGATTATTCAGGGATAGACCCTCTCTAGCAAAGCAATTGTATATATTTTTTTAATTTATATGAAAATAAATTGAAGTTATAATGTAAGTTAAGTAAATTGAAATTTATATGAAGTTGACTTTCTCTGTTATTCATGCAATGTTCTAAGTATCTCTAAAGAAACAAAATTCAAGAATAACAAATGCTTGGGTTTTGTTATAGAATATTTAACAATATTCTTGTATTGCCAATTTCGTGTTTTCCTAGTAAATATTCCCCCCCCTTTTTTTATAACATTGTATGCTTTCATTTTTAAATTATTAATTAACTTCAAGTAATATCCCCCTATTCCATAAAATTTCTGTCTAAACTTTATCTTAGAGTCTTGATATTTTAAAAATATAACATTATGCCATAGCATTTCCTTTTTTAGTTTAAAATCTAGATAAATACATGTTATTTTTTGCAAACACATCCTAAAATTTTTATCTTTCTGTAAGTTTCAACTACAAGCAAAAGTGCGTAGCAGAAATGTTCCCCTTTTCTAGGAAATCAGCATTCCTTAGGTTTAACCTTGGATGTGGGCTTGTGTGTACAAACGGTCAATCTCACCCCCAGTGTAAATGATTCCAAGAGTAGGGTCACCATAGCAACTGCAGTCAAATGGCCCAGCCTCATTTTCTCTTACTGTTCGTCTTCAGCATGTAAATGCAAGTAAGCTTTAACCCCCAACCCCGCTCGAGGCAATATTGTGTTTCCCACGTTGTTTTCAGCATTCATTTTCTTAACTGAAACTTTAAACTGGGTGGTCAGTTTCGCTAAAGGAAGGTTTTATGATCATCATAAAGATAACCTACATGATTCAATCTATAGCATTCCTTTTAAGAATCTATTGTCACACAACAATTATAGGATTTTATATAAAACTGCCTTGAGAAAATGGTACCCTCCATTGAAATTTTGTTGTGTTGGTGGTCCTTTTTCAGGGAAAAAGCTAGATGGGGAAACATCCGCTCACACCCTCGTATACAAGTGGTATCTGCCCCTTGTCCGATTGGCAAATGGGATCAACAATACGTCAGCATGGATTAGCACGTGTAGAGTTTTATTGTGTTCTACGGGAAAAAAATAGTGTATGCAGAAGAAGGGTAAGATAGAGTCATGCGTGCATAGAAGAGCCGTCTGCTCATGGTTGTTTGGGGCAGGGAGAAAAAGGGTCTTTAGCCCTCCCTCTGACCAGTGGCAAGTTCTTTTGGATTATTAGAAAAATATATAGAAGGATGAAGACCTTCCCATAAAGAGGATGAAATTTTTCCTGTGCTCCCGTGATATTTAGGGACATCTCTTTGGCAGTCATTAGAATTAGTGAGAAGAAGCAGATATAACATGCGACAACCAATATATTACAGAAAGAAAATCCATAACATTCTGAAATTGATGGAAATATTTCATATCGAGGAGCCGTCTGCTTATGAGTGACGAGTTCCCATCAGATTGCCATAAAGAGGATGAAATTTTTCCTGAGCTCCCGTGATGTTTAGGAACATCTCCTTGGCAGTCATGATTAGAATTAGTGAGAAGAAGCACGCGGCAAACAACATATTACAGAAGGAAAATCCATAACATTCTGAAATTGATGGAAATATTTCATGTCGAGGAGCCGTCTGATTGTGAGTGACAGGTTCCCATCAGATTGCTTTATTTAGACTAATTTACAGCTTGCCAAAATGCAATGGAAAAGTACCAAAATTTTAGGTGCACAGTGATTTAAGTGTATATCTAAAGACTGCCAACTGATTAAAGAAAATAGTGATCTTGTATCTTAACCATTTTTCTGCTCAGCAACTTATATTGTAAGATTTTTTGTTGTTGTTGTTTAGTTATATTCTAAGTATTTGGCATTGTAAATAAAAAAAGGGGGGGGGAGAGAAGAAACCCTGTCTTTATTTATATGCTAAATTGATGTTTTGAATAAGAGATGTTACACTTTAATTATTAGTAAATATCTAGTTAATTTTTGTATGTGAAGATCTCAATGCAGTATTTTGATAAAATAATGTTGGCACCCTAATAAGATTTAAAAAAATTTAATAAAAGTAAATTTATATATATATATATATATAACTGTTTTATTTATGATTAAAGCAACTTCTAAGACATACAGAAGATTAAGTCTAAGTGGTAATAAAATAAATAGGAAAATTTAGAAAATTTCATATTCTGAGATTAAGTTGAAATTGGATACTTAATGAGGACTGCTGTGCGGACGGAATTGAGGGTGCTGTTACCTCTGCATGTTTTGGTAACTGCTAATATATTCAACTGAATAATTCTTCATTCTTCCCTTTCATTTTGATACTGATTTGTGTATTAAATTTAATGGTAACCCCCCCCCCCCTTTTTTTTTGTTTGTTTGTTCTGGTTTTATTAATTTTAGTTCTTAAATTTTTAAATTAAATAAATGTGTAAAATGGTAACAGAATCCAATCTAGGAGGGAATTCAGCCGCACTTATGTTCCTTGACTAAGTACTTATAGGAAGTTCCCTTTTTATGCTCACAAGTAAATTTTATCATTATATTTTAAAATCTAAGGGTATCTACTTTTAAATGATATGTTGTATTGAATTTAAATAATTTGTAGCAAAAATGCAGTTTAAGTAAGAAGGGCATATTAAGTAAATATTATTCAAAAGATTTAAATATAGCATATTAAAATTAGTAGTTTTTTTTTGGAGTTGAAATAATTAGCAGGAGTTTACAATTAAATCATGAAATGCAAAAATAATATAAATAAGTATACTATACAATTAACTCACTATTTTGGATGAAGATCATTTACTGAAACAATTTGTTTTAAAATGCAGTGGTTAACTCTATACAGATCTACTGGCCCCTGAGTTTGAGGATATAAATGCATTCATAATTTTAATATTAACTTTTTTTAATTATGAAAATTTCTTGTTTGAAATCTTGCAATCTAAGGAGTTAGTTTTTCTTTATTCAAATTCTGTGGTAGACAAATTTACTGCCCTTTTATTTTAAATTGTGAATGCTTTGTGTTTTCAAACTCAATAGTGTTGTGGTTTCTCTTCCAAGGTTGTGAGTGGTTGAGAATGTTGTTGTGAATGTAATTAATTTTGTAACTAATTGTGTTTTATTTAAAATATATACAAATCTCTTCTCTTTTATTGCTGTTTTTCTCTGGTAATTGCTATTTATTTATTTAATTATTTAATTAGTATTTCTTTAAGCAAATTTGCCTGTTAAAAATTTCCTTTTTTGTATCAACAACATTCAAATTTTGGTAAACTGCAAACACCTTGATTAAAATTAAAATCGGGTTAATATCAGTAATAATGTTAATTTGAATATACATATTTGAAGATAGTTATAAGAGAAACCACACCAACTTTACATGTTAAAAATTTCCTTTTTTGTATCAACAACATTCAAATTTTAGTAAACTGCAAACACCTTGATTAAAATTAAGATCGGGTTAATATCAGTAATAATATTAATTTGAATATATATATTTGAAGATACTTATAAGAGAAACCACACCAACAGTTTTACAATGAAAAACAAAGGTTTAAGGTAAAAACATAAAACAAGAAACAAAAGTCATATCTATGTATGTGGATTCCTCTACATTAATTATCACATAGAATGCAGATAACAGAAACTGCTTTACCCTTTGAAGGGTAGTGATATGTAGGGTGTGGCAGGTATTTGGGAACAAAATAATGCCTGCTTTCAAACCTAAATAGACACTAGAGAAGGAGCATTTCTTACATTTTTAAACTTCTGTATAGGTGATCACATACACAATTGATAGCACCATGCACTCAAACCACTGTCAGCCACAATAACGGCCTCTACATGCCGTCAAAACCCCAACTGCGGGCAATAATTAGATGTGGGTTGGTAACATATGCCACTGGATACAAACAGCTACCCTAAGCTCCGCAGCAGTGTTGTGTGGATGCCTGCTGGAGTCCATCTTAACGATGCCACATACATAATAGCTCTTTGGGTTAATACCAGCAGAATTGGGGGGCAACAAGTTGAGGATGACATGTTCATGAAAGTTTTCAGCCATCCATTATTGAGTTTTATGGGCTGTATGGGATGGTGTAGAGTCTTGTTTAAAAACGTACAGCCTCCCATGTATAATAGAAGTAATCCAGAGCTTTAACACCTTCCTGTAAACAATGGCATTGACTCTGACACCTTGAAGAAAGACATGTGGAGACATCATGTTGTCTTCGCTGCTCACAAACTGCCCAGAAACATGAGTGAAGATGGAAATTTTCTGTGCATGATGGTTGAAACTTCTTCAAAGATTTTATACAGCCACCAATCTTTTTACGGTTTGCTTCCTGGACCTGGACAAAGTTTTTCTCATCTGAGGAAAACAACAGCATTCATGGCTCCTCTTCATGTTTCAGTTTGTTAAGGAGGCATTTGGCTTTGGTCAGGTGGTTATCCATTGCTCTCTCGGACAAGAGCTGTCCTCTCCTCATCACCTACGACCTCTAACAAAGGTCCTCACAAATCTGAATCGCATATCAAAAGGTGGCCTCATCAACCTGCAACTCCCTAGTGAGTGCCCTCATCAACTTCATAGGATTTTCATCAACATGAATGATGAATTCCAGCATCTTGATAAAAAAAATCATCTAATGTTGATTTGGAAAACAAACAGCAGTATGTAATTAAATTGAATATAAAACATGCAACAATCTAATAAATTAGAATAAAAAAAATAAAAATAAAATGGAATAAGTTACAAATTGTTATCTGTTAATAATATTAGAATGTATATAATTAATATTGATGCATCAATTTTTTTAAATGATGGTAGGAAGCCTATGATTTATTCAAACTATTAATTTAAACACACAGAAAAGACATTTTTTTTTAAAATTCCCTTGAAGGATGGTAGGATATTTCTTATATTACTTAATTTTAATCAAAATTTTTAGAAGAATTTTTGAAGAAGATTTTTCTTTTACTAGTTTGGCGAAAAAAGCTGTAAAATTGGCTTATTTTCAAATAAAATTTTTTGAAAATTATGGTGAGAATTTAACATTACAGAAATGCAATTACTTGCCTCTGAAAGGGTTAATACAAAACAATAAAGAACTAAATTCATGATCAAATACATAAATGATTCTATAGGTTTAGATTTTTTTTTTCTCATTTTTGTGTGACTATTAATGTATTTCAGTACAGTTTTTTTTTTTTTTTTTTTTTTTTTTTTTTTTTTTTAAAAAAAAAAGCTAGTCAAACTTGGGAACTAAAATTTTCTGTTTCTGTTACAATTATTGATAACTTTGTAAATAAGACATGAAATGTCTGTCAGAACAGTAACATACAATATTTTTTTTAATGATGAAATTCAACATTAAAATATTTTCAATTTTATCTCAATTATGAATAAGTATAAAATGTTTCTTTTTATTATTCTATGATATTTTTCGGCATACATAAAAATTTTGAAGTTCATATGTTCAATATTTTCTTCAAAAATTGTAAAACCTAGAATTCCCAAAATATGTAATATTTTTTTAATTATTTTATTGAAAAAGTTTATTAAATTTGTATTTTCTGTTTTATATGTATAATGTTAACAATATAATACTATAGGTTAAAACTTCAGAATTGGACTTTGGAGTGAGTTTTAAAATATTGAACTAAGGCAAAATAATGCTTCATTTTGAAATCAAAATGTCTCATGTTTCCTTGGGATTTTAAAGATATCTGTGTACAACATACAATGATTTTCACCCTTGATGCTATTATTATATGAATTTTTCTATAGTATTATGACTCTTCAGAGAAGATAAATAAAATTTGGAAATTTTGTGTGCAGGTAACAAAGGATCTCAGTAGTCAATTGATGGATGATCTATTAAAGCTTATCACCATTGTAATAGGCAATAAGATATGGAATTTACTTACAGTGCTTCACAACACTGCACTAAAATATATCTGGAACCTTATGAACAATTATGCGTGTAATTATATATTATTATAAAAAGACTTTTATGAATATTAAAATAAAATAAGATTAAAAATATTGAAATTATGATTATTAAAAAGTTTCATGTGACTTTGCCAGTTATTTTCTTTATAATTTTACGAATGAAAAATTTAAATACTGGAAAAAATTTGTAAAGATTTAATCCCAAATGAAACACACTTTTAAATTTTTAGTATTTAACACTTTCTTATTTGATATTACAAATTAAATAAATCTTGCAGAAAAAGAAAAAAGTCATTTTATCCTGATATCTGCCATAGCTATTGCAAACAAACTAAAAATATATCTAAATATTTTGTAAAGCCATGCAAAAAAACATGTAGAAATCATACATAATTTGATCTTAAATTTCAAAAAGTGGTAGATACAGAGTGTTTCAAAAGAGATAGGGCAAACTTTAAAAGGTGGTACAGGATGCTACAATTAACATTTTTTGTACAGGAAACTGGGTTGAAATCTATTTTTTCAGTCAAAAAATATAGGTTATAGACTTCAAACCAAACCTGCACATAAGATAACTTCCACTAGTTCTCATTATATAGTTACATTTGGCAGAATGGAAGATAAGTCTATTGTAATTTTCATTAAAATTGCTTCATTATTGTAACAGAATTCAGTTTTGACTTGGAGTGAAACACCCTGTATTTGACCAAACAAACGGATTAGTACCCTGGTTCCCCATACAAAATTTTTTTGTCAGTTAAAGTTTGTTTTATAATTTTTTAAACACTTTGTATAAATGCATCTAACATTTTTGTTGTGCATTTTACATATTGTATATCTAATACAGTAAACACTGTTTAAGTGAATTATGTCCAACTTAGCTGCTGATTTTAAGATCTAGAAAAAATAGTGTTATGATTGCATTAATTAAAAAGATAGTTCGATTAAACAGTGATTCAAATAATTGGTGACAACTGTACTAATTGTCAACAAATCAAAAAACCCTAGATTTGAATTCTGATTGCATTATTGGAAAGATAATATAATAACATGAAACATTTCATTACATATGCAAAACATACATTTCATGAAAATGCACTCACTTTAATATTTCAGGATCACAAGAACCTTTAGCTAATGCTTCATTTAAATTGATAATCAAGGGAACATGAGTAGTCTGTAAGTATTGAACCATAGTTTCAATAATTCCATTTTTCTTAATAATTTCTCGCAAAACTGGACTTTTGAGACACATACCAATAGTTCCAATATTATATGCTTTTACCTATAAAAGTTTAAATTAAAATATTAATTAGAAAAACAAGATAGGGTAAAACCACCAGTGATGGCCAAGTTAAGGATATAGTTTTGGTTTTAGCATATAAATATTACGCCAAATAAAAGTTTGTCAGGACAATGATTAAAATATGAGAAGCAAGGATGGAAGAATACTTTAGAGTTAAGAAAATCAAAATACATTAGTTTGCATGATTTGTTTTATAAAAAAAGTCTGAAAATATCAATGATGACCCACTCCACACCAGTAATGGCCCACCAAAATCAGTCATATTTTTGTGATCATTTTTGGCCGCCTTTTATCCTTATCCTTTAATTAGCCTTCTTAACTTCTTTGTCAACCTTCTCAGTTTATTTTACTCCCTGTTATGAATTTGGGGGCTTTGAAAAATTGTCGTCATTGGTAATTATCGGCTAGTGTCAAACAATTTTCAGATTCACAAGAATATTTTCGATATTGTTGTTACTGGCGTTCATACTTAGATTGTCATGGTGTTCACTGGCTATGGGTCATCTTCTTCCACTGAGTCCGTTGCCGTTTCTATAAGCCTAGTTTAAATGTTTGCTTTTTTTCTCCAGACACTAACAAAAATGGCATGAAGCTTTCAACTCTTCACTTGGTAGTTATTGAGTATTTCTGACTATCTTCACCGCATTCTCACCGATGACTTAAAGGAAGTCTTCAATTGATAGATTTCACAGATTTCACAGCGACCAAAGACTTTTACAACTACTAACAGTTGAAATATTGCTAATGATGTGATCCTTGCACTTAGTCTACAGTATTTTACATCAAATGGATGAAGTCCTGTTGCCTTGAAATTATTTTTATTGCCATTGTCATAACGTATCTAGCACCATTTTCAGGATTGAGTGATGCACACTTTAGTTACAGCTTCATGTGGATGTTTTTTTTGCACCAGTGAAAGGGGGCTTTGTAACAATTATTTTTTGCTGACAAAAATCAGCATCGTCACAGTTTGAAGAATGTGGCTACCATTTGCATATAAAATGGTCAAAATTATCTTTAAAGATTTGTAAAGTTTTCTTGTTTCCCAATTAAAATGCATTATGTGCCTGTCCACAAACAAAATTACTGGCAGTTGAGCATCGTTCTTTGCTATAAAAAAAGGCAAAAGCATTTCCTATCGTTTATGTTTTTACAATCATCCAAATCTCGCTGCCATTACAAATGCCCCATGATTGCAGAGTGCTGTGAATCACTTGTTTAGGAATACTTTCAAACTTTTAGATGATAATAGGTTCTGCTGAATTTCCAGAAACCAAAAATGCAAACTTGACAGTTATGGAAAATGTGGAGTCAGGTTTGTCAATTTCATATGCACTCTCGGTGTCCTTTTCTGCCAAAACCCTGGATACTTCAGGTCAAAGGCTGAATAGTTTGTCTCGTCATTGTTGAAGAATCTGTTTGGATTAAGTAAGGCTCCAAAAAAGTTTTCTTTCTTAAGCAATTCAGTGATGTCTTGAGGCGATTTACGAATATCATTTTTGATGATGTTTCTACTGGCTTTTGTAATGACTTTCAGTGATCACCGTGCAATCTCAGGACATCAATGCAAAAAAAGGCTAGTTACTATTATCTAACTGATAAAAATCATGTTACTATCAGTATTCTAGTTCATGGGCTAGCAAAAAACTGGAGTTGAGTGAACTTTCGAGAATGGTACACAACACAAACTAACAATTATACAGCTCAGCAAATTTTTCAAATTTAAAAATAGGCTTTTTTAACATGTGCAGCATTTAGAAAATAAAATTAAAAACAGAAGTGATTAAAATTTTACCTTTGGTAAAACATGTTTTTACTTCAGATAGAAACATCTTGACATAGCCTAGTACATTGTGCTGGTGGCAGGGAAAAACTTTCTTTTTCCAGAATGTTGAAATCTTGATTCCACACATGAAGCAGTTGAAGGGTAAATAGTGCACACTACTGTTTGCATGAGTTTAGAAAGCTCAAACAGACATAAAGAGATAACAAATTTGGTGCAAGCTCCCTGCTACACCACATCATGTGCACTATGAACAGTGAGATTCATCATGCCAAAGGTCATCATAAGTGTTTATTTGCTGTACCTGAAGAAAAACGATAAATTATTCAACCGGGCTTTCTTTCTCAAGCGTTCTGCGTTCATCAACAAAAAAATGGGAGTCTCAATAAAAGAGAGAGACAGAGATGGGTATGTCAACAACATTCACTAGTGACCTCTGATCTCTAGACATCCTATGAAAGTCATAAAATATGAAAGGGAGTGCCTAATCACATAAAAAGTTCCAACTTGAAGAAAAGTAATCTTTTCAGACCTTAAGGAGCATCTGTAGAAAATGTCAGAATGCAATCAAAAAAAGCATATGGTCGTGGCTATGGTCAAGCTCACTATGCATATTTGAGCATTTAAAATGCAAATAAACAATATAATTTGATGTGAGTCAGCTCTCAATGTAAGCAAATGCATAAACCAATCTACATATAAATTTTTCTGTTTACGTACTGGAATTTTATTATACTCAATACAAAGAAATGCTATTTGGAGCTAATTAGCCAAATATACCATTGGTTTAGATAAGCATGACATGAGTATAGAGAGTATGGCGTAATGTGAACTTTAACAAAGAAAAGGGCTTTTATAAATTTGTACTCAAAGAATTTAGTTAAAATGTGAGAAAGAACTGGCTGATAAAATTTATTCAATTAATGCCAACACATAGCGATAAAGTATTAAAAATAACTGTGGGCCATCACTGCTGCGATCATGAAAAAATGACACTAGAAATGGCCCACCCCACTAGCTGGCTTAATAAGCTTATTTTGATATTATCAATATGTTTACATGTTCCTTACACTTTTTAGAAGTCATTATAACTCGCCTTTCTTAAAATTTTTGAAAACTGCACAAAACAAAACTCTGATTAATAAAAGTTCAGCTAGCAAATCACTTCTGAAAGAGGTGAAAAAGACAAGCTTCGGTGGAAGAAGCTCTTGGTCACGTGAAGTGCAATGATTTGTTGAAACAAAGGCATAATCTAACAATCGAAGGGCCATTCTATCACTCACTTATTTACGTTGAATTTGAATGTTCTGTGTTTTGTCTCTAGCATCATCAAAATATTAAATGGGTCATCACTGGTATATGGGCCATCATACATGGTTTTACCCTAGTTAATGCCTAATAATTGCAATGGAAGTATCAATATGAGAGGAAAATAGTATGTTCAGAATATTTAAGTTGATAGGAACAGTAACCACAGATAGTTCTTTATTTCACTCTGTGCTATCCTTTAGATTTCTTTTTCTACAAAATTAACTGATTTTTTACTTTAAATTGGAGAATGAAGTAGTACATTAACTAATATCAAATTTTTAAATGTAGATTGATTAAAATTTTAAATATTTTCATATCATTATCTTAAAAGTCATAGACCATCATTCCTATCTATCCCGATCATTTATCCTTATTGAATAATCAATCTCAATTATAAGTATTTGGACTACTGAGAAAACTCAATAAAAATTTGAAGCATTGAAAGAGTACTAAAGATGCTAAATATCAACATGACCAGCATCAATTTTTTTTTTTTTTTTTTTTTTTTTTTTTTTTAAATCTTGCAACAAATATAAAGACTAAACATTTTTAGATGAATAAAACGTTGTTTGTCTTATCATATTGCGGTATTTTTTAACATTTTTCATAATAAATTTTAAAGATTACATAAATGTTTTGATTTATTACTTTCAGTCAGACAAATCATTATAACTTTTTTTTGTCATTTTTTAGTCATAATAACAAAAGCTATACTGTCCTCTAATGAAAAACTTTTCTTATTATGAAATAATTTCTAGTCTGTGTTTAATTTTTTCCAAAAATGTGGTCAGTGTATTTCTAGAAGATTATAGATAAATACTTTCCATTCTATTTTTTTAAACTAAATAAAGATAATATGAAAGAAGAAATGTGTTATATACATTAGAAATCGTCATTTTTACTGTAGATGTCATTTGGATTAAGTTAAGGCTGTTCTCAAATCCAAAGAAGCTACTTCCTGGCATTCCTGAATTAATTTTTGTTTGAAAATGCATAAAATGGTCAGGTATTCTTATTCAGAAAGTATGTCATTGAATGGCATTTCCCATTTTTTGGTAAAGGCAGAAGATTTTTCAGAAAATACTGTCAAAGTAGGCATTTTGAACCGAACTCTTGACACGGGAATGGGAAAAAGGAGAAAAACCTGTCATCACATGACAGGGAATGCTTATAACTCGATAAGTAATTTGTATATCAAGAAATGGAAAATTCTATTTGATTCCAAATTGCTTCAAAAGTCAGACTTGCCAAATTTAGGCCTTAACATTTAAAGATGAGTCAGAAAATGAATCAGAAATTTTTATTTTGTTGAGCAGAGAATTTGAGAACCACATAAGTAAAACTTTCTAGAAAAATAATTAAGCTTTTGCTAATATGTAATTGCAGATGCAATAGTTTTTTACTTGTATTCTTATTATTTGTTTGTTAAATTAAACAAAATATATATTTAATGCAGTGCTAGGGTATATGGTGGTATATGTTGTATACCTTCTGAATTTTAAAAATTCTGTATATCTTCTGTTTCCTAAGTAAAGCTGAAGCATATACTCTTGCACCTCTAGATTTTTTGTGACTATGGCACTGATTTCATTGTTATATTTGAACTTCCTATAATTTTGAAGAAAAATAAATAAATTTCTTTCTGCAACTTAATTCAAAAATCATCTTCTTTCTTTTGCTGGTGGTATGAAAATAAAATTAAAATATCTTTAAAAAAAAAGAAGAAATCATACAGTTAAATAAGATTATATACAAGTGTAAAAATTCAGCACACCACACCTATCATTTTAAAGTACTTAAGTCACACAAAAAGACTTGCTCGCTAATGCTAATCCTATAGAAAATTTTTTTAAAGATATCTTGTTTGCATTTCAATATTTTTAAATGATATTTTTTTACATTGGATAGTTGAGGTCTACAAAGGCCATTTTTTACTTTTCCGATTTTATTTGCAGATTTATTTTTATGGGGATGCTTTCATTTTTTAAACCAGTTCTGAAAATGAAAGTGTCCTCATTAAAAAAAACCTGTAAACAAAATTGAAAAAGTATAAAACGACCTTTGTACAGATCAATCTCAGTTATCCAATGCAAAAACAAATCATTCAAAAATATCAAAATGCAAACGAGATATCTTAAGAAATTTCTTCCATAGGATTAGCATTAGCGAGAAAGCCTTTTCATTTGACTAAAGTAGCCTCTTAATTTATCCCAAAATGCTTGACACTCATTTTATAAATAGAGGAAAATTAGTATAATAGTGATTATTTCAAATAAATTAGAGATTATCAGATCAAAAATTATCAATTGTGGATTATCAGTATTATATAATATAATCATAATTTTTTTAGATAGAGCATTTTCATAACTGGTTGTTCATGAAAGTCCTGTAGGATATGCATTAAAGTTTTTATTTCTGAAAATCTATTAGAAATATCCACCTAAAGTTCTTAAAACTTCCCAGATTTTTATGTTATACCTTCCTTGATCCCAATATTAGAAGTGATTTTCTTTCTTAAGGCCCTCAAACAGCAACTTCCAGATTGAGATCTGAAACAAAAGCAATCATAACTGCACTCTCAAGCAGTGGCGTAGCTGGGAAGCTGGGATGGGTGACATCCAGTGCAGATGTAAATGGTGTCAGCTCCCCTCCCCCCTCCCCAACCTCATTAAAAAAAAAATGAAAATTCATCGCTTGAAAGGTACTTTACTTTATATTTCATTTTTAACATTTTCCAACATAGTTGAGCAGAGTTTATGAATTGGGTTTATCTGTCTGTCCATCCGTGCTTTAACTCATGTAAATATACTCGGATTGCCATGTAATTGGTATACGTTATTGATGTTCACTATGGTATGTTCTGTATTGAAAATAAAGTGTGTACCATTCATAGTTCATTTACAGGTGCTCTCAAATGTATTGCATTATATTATGGTCTATGAAGAAAAATCGTTTGCAACGTATTTTAATGATGTTACCATGTTACAAACACAATGAAATTGATATGAATTTATAGGGTGCACTAATACATGCTTTCTCTAGAGTATGGAGTGCAAAGCATTTATCATTGATTTACATGGTCATGTCAAGAAGTTTGCTTATATAATGGTCTATGTGTAAAAACTGTTCGCAGCGTATTTTAATTATGTTCCATTATTTGAAACATGATGAAACTGATATACATTATTCATGTTTACTGCAAGATGCTTGCAGTAGAATATGATGTGTGTTGCATTTATCATTCATTTACAGGGAAACATAAAATATTTCGGGGACAAAACTGTGTCACTTATTTGGGATGATTGCTAAAAGTGTGTTTTCAGTTATGGTGTGAGTTTTTATGTTTAACTAAATTTTTGAATAAACATGGTGTGCATAAATTCTATAAAACATATCCAGGGCTGCACAAAGAATTCGCATAATAGAATATCAGCATGAATTGCTTTAAAATGTTTTCACTTTGAATTACACAACTTCAAATTGATTTTCAAGCTCAACTACATTTCGTTTAATACTAAGAGATGTTTGTAGCACATAAATAAAATCATATACAGGGCTATGCAAAGAACTGGATACATGACCGCCTGGGATAATAATTTTTGGAAGAATGATTTCAGTAGTTTTAAGCATGTTTTTGCCTGAATTAAATGTCAGCATAATATGTGGTGTGTATAAAATCTGTATGTAATATACAGTACTGTACAAAGGACTTCAAGTATGTTTCCGTCTATTGGTAGAGATTGCTCATGGGACTTTTCAACTGTGTTATGCGATTTTTTACTAAACTAGATTTTAGCATACTATGTAGAATTTGTATAAATCTATAGATCATATACAGAGCAGCACAGAAGAATTGGAGCACTTTTATGGCTATGGGCGGCAATTGTTGATACGCTTTCTACAATGTTTACTTAGGTATCTTCTTTACCATATTAAAAGGCAAAGTTTTGTTAAAGGATTCTAGAAGTGTTGGAACATATTTCATATTCTATGCTTGATGCATGATTTTTCCTTTCTTGTTAGTTAATGTGTCTATTATAAAATCATTAGATTTCCCAGAAATTTTAAATCACATTCATTTATACTGAGTTTTTTATTTCTAAAAGCAATTTCTTTTCTAAAAATAAAAATACTTTTAAGTTAAAGTTGATTCTAAGCCACTTTAGCAGGGTGCATCTCCCAGCGACCCTTTTATTTCTTTTTTTGCACCCGGTGGCACTTTTAAACCCTTCCAATGTGCCCGACTGCCCTTTTGAACACTTCCTATGAGCCCCATGGCAATTCAATTGATACCGGGAAAATATCGCAAATTCTAGGGACTCTAAACAAACCAGTTTAAAATATTTTTTGATAACAAGGTACAAGTGTGCCCTTTTTTAGAATAGTGTTCCCTTTTTTAGAATAATGTTCCCTTTTGAAAAACGTACCCTTTTTTAAAAAATTCCTGCCCGGAAGCCCTTTATTTCTAGAGTCAACACTACTTTTAAGGTAAATGTTACAGCTAACATCGTTTAAAATGATTGTTGAAATTTTCCCTTAATTGAAATTGTGTAAGCATATTACATATACAAATAATTTGATTTACATCTTACACAAGGCTTAATTTGCGTTAGAACCCAATGAAGCTCAGCTATGATGCTTCTCTGTTTTTAGTAAATATTTAAATATCAGTCGTAAGTCACCGGAGCTCAATAAATTCAGGGCTCCAGAGCCCAGTGCTTCAAAACACTGAAACCTAAATTACTCTTTCCTTTCCATCTCCAAGCTTTTGCATTCTTTTTTATCAAAACTCTTATATATGACGTAATGTGTTGCACACGTAGGAGATAGAGATGAAACGGACTCAATTTTTATGTAAGTTTTTGGGCTTGGATGGTCTCGAGCTCAATCTTTTCAACATTCGAAATTTTATTTATTCAGGTATAGAAGAAAAAACTTTTCCTTCTTAACAATTACATATTCTATTCTATTTCAAATCATTTTAATGCTACTTTTATCAGATGTAAGGAAAATAGAAATCATATTTTTCTATTCTAATGATATTTGCAAATTTATGTCTAACATTGATGGTAGCAACGTGTTGATACGACGTAGTGGCACTGAAGAGACTGAAAAATGAATTTGCTTTCATTTTGATTTTTTTTTTATGAGAGTATTATAATTTTTAATTGGCTGGTTTATTTATTTTTTTATTTAGATATCTAACCTGAAAAGAAAATTTTCTGTTTTTAGCCAACTAGCATCAGCTTCAGGTTTTGTTTGTTTGAGGTTTTTAGTCTCCTATTGTGTACGAATATAAAAATCCCTTTAGTAATTTTTATATTTAATTTGTATCACAAATGCTGCCCATGCTCTAAGCATCTGCTCTGCACATTTATGAAATCACTTTCATTTGTAAGTGCATATAATTGCTATGTATTGTTACAAAAGTAATTGAGCAGTGTTTCCCCCTTTTCTATAAAAGCATTGAATCTTTCCGATAAGGGTGTCAAACTTTTAATTTCATCTGATTTCCAGGAACTCACCACAAAAGATTGTTATGCGGAAGGAATCGATTACAGTTTCAGATATGCACCTGTTATAGGAAATTGAAAAATTTTTTCATTCTTCAACATATAAATATTTATTTTTGTAGATTTCATCCATTTTTTCAAAAAAATGCACAGCTGTGAATTATTCCTCTTTTGTGTTAACATTATTTCCATATTTAATTTCAGAATTCTGCAATTAACATTAAAATTAGGATTAAGAAAAAAAAAAAAGATTTCTATTCAGAATGAGTGATAACTAAAAAATGGAATAGTTCACAGCTAAGTACACTATATAGCCATAAAATACTGGACACTTTCAATTTTAGACATTTTGTCGAATATTTAAAAATATACTTGTCAGATTCTTCTAGAACAT
Source organism: Maratus speciosus (assembly GCA_963932465.1). Lineage (NCBI taxonomy): Eukaryota > Metazoa > Arthropoda > Arachnida > Araneae > Salticidae > Maratus > Maratus speciosus. The sequence continues at coordinate 98,031,640 of OZ010787.1, forward strand.
CAGGATTGTAAAGAATATGTTTGATCTCATATTTATTAATGTTGATTTGATAAGGAGGACAATTAGGGGGCAACAAAAAATAAAAGAAAAATAATAATATTTGGGATCACCCTGCAAATTAAAATGTACAAAATGATCTATCACTGCAGAATACAAATTTGTGGTTACTGTACAACATGATAACTGATTTTTGTAAGAATAGCATGTATGTTCATGGAGATACAGCAATTTTTTTTAATTCAAAAAATTCTTGCATGTTTTTAGCTTATATCACATAGGGTTCTCAACCAAATTTAACGTCAGTTTCAGAAAAATTGTCAAAATGTAGAACAAACAATATAGTGAAATTGGAATATAAATATATTAAATATTTTATGAAATATGAGCACTTGTATGAAATAATTTTTATCTGTGCATGCGCGAACGATAACAAAGAATTTTTACATAATTTAATAGTCAACTCATGAAAAAAAAATCCAGTCAAATATCATAAAAATTCAGAATTCAGAAAGATATTGTCAATAGAGTAAGCTGATTTTTAGTTGCTCTCTAAAATTTTAATTTAATGTCACCTCTTAGAGGGTGACACACGGAGCGGACCGCCCCCCACTTAGCTATGCCATTGTGTCTCAAGGATCATAAAAAGTACTATTTTGAATAGCTAATTGTACAATTTGTCAAAAAAAAAAAATTATGTGATATTTATTCAAAATAGGCTACTTAACCCTTTAAGCGGTTCAAACTAAGGAACATTTCTACCCCAAAAAATCTTTCGCTACTAGTACAAAATTCTCCTAATAAGTTCTGTTCAAAGCTTTCAGGATGCACGAAAAAATTCAAAACAACATTTTCTCCCCCTGTCTTGAGTGATTAGTTAATCTTTTGCTTTTGTATTGCGGGAGGATCGCTGAACAAAAGGCATTTATATTTGTACACTAAAATATTTGCAATATGAGTGGGAAAGAGAGACAGGAAGAAGCTTTATTTTCATATAGGATATTGAATACTGTGAAAGGGTTTTTTGCTATTTCTTATACAGAAAAAGTTTATTTTCTAAGATAAAAATACTTATGTGAAATATAAAACAAAGGAAACCTATAATTATAAATGATTTTTAACTGTTGCAAAATTTTTCTCGTATTTTGAAGCTAATTTATAATTTAGTATTTGATATTTGCTTCATTATTATGAATTTCCTTCATTTTTTTCTAGGAGAAATAGAATTATTTTAATCTTACATAGCACGAAATATGAGTAGTTTAAATAGACAAAATTTTGAAGCTAATTTATAATTTAGTATTTGATATTTGCTTCATTATTATGAATTTCCTTCATTTTTTTCTAGGAGAAATAGAATTGCTTTAATCTTACATAGCACAAAATATGAGTAGTTTAAATAGACATTTTTTGTCTAAATTTTTTTATTAAATTTTAATCGTTTTTATTGAGAAAAAATATTTAAACAAATGCAAATAGATATAAATATGAAAACTTTTATTTTATTATCTACATCAGGAGCAACAAGAGGTACAAAAACCTTCATCCTTTGAAGATGAATTATATCTTTAAATTTAAAATAAAATTTTGCTAATAAAGTTACAATATTTTAAACGATATTACAATACTTTGAAATTGTTTGTGCTTTTACTCTTTTTTATTTCCTATTCTTTGCATTTTTTTTTTAAATGGAAGACACAAAACTTAACTTTTAAATTAATTTATACAGAAATGGTAGAATTCATTTAAATCTACATTACAGTATGGGACCCGTTATCCGGAAACCCCGTATCCAGAATGCTCTGAAATCCGGAATGCAGAATGATAACTGAAAAATAATTTGTTTCATTTCAAAAACGTAAAATCGTGCAATATTTTTTAATGGTGTGAATGAGCACGAAGTTGAAGACTTATTAGATCTGCTGGACTAAGTTAAGAACTTTCATGCTCAGAATGCTCAATCAGAGATGCTCAATTGTTGGATCAAGAACTAGTAGAAGATTGCCTAATTGCTGATGATGATACTCCTGTAAGTGATCAGATGACTGGCAGTGAGATTCGTGACATAATGTCAAGGGATATGTCTAATGTGGAAGTGAAGATGATGACAAGAAGAATGAGGTGGTAAAAAGATTTCAAATGAGCTAAAAATATTCCTAAAAATATTCTAAAAAAACAAATCAAAGGATTCTGCTCTCTCCTTATATGCTAATGTAATTTTCTTTTTTATTTGAATTGTAATTTAGAAGGGTTTTTTATTTTGTGTAAATAAGTTATTAAATTAACTAATTTATAATTATGTATTTTCATATATTATTCATATTTTATACATTTCATACCATTATTTTATACTGTTCTTAACATTTATTGTAAGGTGTTCCGAATTATGGAAAAACCCCTTATCCGGAATATCTCAGGTCCCAAGCATACCGGATAACGGATCCTATACTGTAATACAAAATACTTTTAAAATGATTTAAACTATACTTTCTGATAATAAGAAATAAATCTATACTTCTACAATTATATTTCTATTGTATTTGAAGTTGATATTATCTGAAAATCATTTGACATGCTTATATTGAATGCTATGTTGTAGACATACTGCACACACCACAATAAGTCATTAATGACTTAAAAATAATGACATTTAAAAAAGTCCTACAAACATATAAGTATTAAAAGATTTAATTATTTGATTTTTTACTAAATAAAAATACTATGATAGCTCTTTCATAATAGTCCAAATCAAATTAACATTTAATCTGTGAATAATACAAAATAATTTAATTATAAAACATTAAGCAAATTAATAAATTAATGTTTTTCTTGCTATTGAACCCTTCATAAAGAAATTTAATTCAAGTATATTAAAATTTGTTTACTGTCTCAATACAACAAAATATTGCTTTTCTCTACAAAAAATAAAGGTAAAAATAGTGTTTAAGGGTACATAAACAAAACTAAAACAAAATAAATAAATAAATAAACTATCAAAACATTCTTACATTACAGTTTCAAATGGAATTTTTAAAAATGATTAAATGGTATTCAAAATCAATTCATCATACTAACAAATTCATTTTTATGAATCATACTTTTGTCATTTTTTATCTCCCCCCCCCCCCCCCACCCCCCCAAAAAATAAATAAAAAAGAAGTAAGAAAGAAAGAAAAATCTGTCATGCCAAGAACATGCACACTTATGACGAATAATATGCATTTTAGAAAGAAAATGGCATGCTTTTAATTGATAGCAATTTCTTAGAATACTATGCCAGTTTCCGTGAGTGCAGTTCTATGTTTCAAGTGCATCAGATTGCTGCTTTTTTTTTCAAAGAAAAGTTTGTTCTTTTATACAACTAGGTATTGATCTGAATTTGTTAAATTAATGCAAATCCTGCGATAACCTATTGCTCATTATGTAAAAAAAACCTTTTATGAAACAATTTTTAGATATTTTTATGATCTGCATTCTACAAAAAGAAGACATGTCATGATATAAGTAAAGTTCCGAATGCTACTGGATCAACCAGTAAACTTTCAATGTTTTGGTGCTTTAAAATTATTATTCCTTTCAATGCATTTCTAAAGTTCAGAACAGAAATAATTATTTTGAGCCCTAAATTTTCATATCCTCATGAGTTTGCTTTATTACAAGCATGTGTACCTTTCAAGCATGATTCTAAAACATTTTTATGAATTTTTCCAACATATAAGTGGCTATTTTCCCTTTCAATGTAGATATAATCCTTTTAAATTATCATTTTATTCAAATTTTAAAGATTCTTTAAGATTCCAAAATTACCAATGCTTAAAACGAAAAACATTCCCCAACTTATTTTTTTATAATAAATCCATGAATTTCTAGGATTTCTAAAATTACTATTTCAGTGACTAATAGTCGAATAGTTTGCTTTCTTTTCACAAAATTGGAATACATTTTTAATTATAATAGTTTGCTGCATATGATATCTTTAGCTTAGTTGTCTTATCCCGAAAATTAGTTTTAAAAACTGAAATCAACATGATTTTTTGAAAAGATATTAGACTCTGTAAGAAATATAAAATGCTATTCGATCTTTTGATATCTAAAAACAAAAGAAGAGTTAAAAAAATACATGCATTAGCAATTGAAAGTTGCTTTCATGTGAAAATTCCAACTTTGGATTTCAGGGCAGATTTGGATTTTCAGGGAAATCTTGCATAAAAAACAAAATTTAAGTGGAATTGCAATTTCATTTACGTTCATATCTTTTTAAAAAATCAAATGCATTAATCAATAATATAAGAACCATTATACAAAATATTTATTTTATCTTTTAACAAAGCAACTGATTTTCTTTTAAATTTTATTTCTTTTGGATTGATTACTTAAATAATGTTTGATGTTTATTTTTTGTTTTATTTATTTATTTATTAAATTCTCTGTTTTCTGGAATAGAAAAAAGAACACTGAATAATGGCAAACTCGGAACATGCATAAAGCACAACTTATCAAATACTTTCCAACCCTTCAACAAAACTTTAACAGATTTTCACCATTTAATGAGGTGAAAAATGTAAATAAACAATTTTGAAAATGCTTAACGCAGTTAAAAATCCAATTTCAGGAATTACTATCAAGAATTACCATCAATAGTCAGAAAAATATCAAAATTCTTTCGTGCACCCCTGTATTTGATATATAGGTTTGTATATATTATACTACATGATATACTACAATTTAGAACAGTTAGGAAAGGAATAGCACAGTGGTAAACTCCCCTTCAGCAATTTCTATCAATAAACAGAAATATACTCGAGATCTTTCGTGCTGCCCTGTATATGATCTATAGAATTTATATGAAACATATTAGTTTAATTCAAAAACAGGTATCAACTTAAAATGCACTTTCACCAACTTTCAATAATTATAGTTAATAGACAGTCCTGTAATCAAATTTTTCGCACTGTTAAAAAAAAAAAAAAAAAAAAAAAAAAAAAAATTACATTTATTAAGAATACATACATTTAGAATTATTTTCAAAGAAAGGTTACTGTCGTGTTAGAAAACGAATTAATTAGAAAGTAAATGTCATTGTAAATCATGTATGTAAAGATTAACTGTACTATGCACTTCTAATAAACGGATGAAATATTTAACAGTAACAAACATAATATCCATCTATAAACAAATGTTTTTATAGCTGATGTTTATAACTCGGAGCATTATTATCGCCAGACAACAGTAAAACCCTGTATATGCCATAACTACTGCCATTATATCAGGCGAAAGTTACTATTCAGAAATGTTGCCGACTGCGTGTCCTTGCGAGAATCAGCATCTGATATAACATTTATATTTAAAAAGAAAAAAAAAAACTTGCCCATGAGAAATGTTGACATCATTGTCAAACAATTTCCAAAGGCAAAACAATTTCTATCAGGTGACTGGCAACACCTGATGTTTAAATTTCGGTTTAGTAAATTTTGATTCTGCATTTTCTAAAATTTCTAAACATCACACTTTTTCAAGTTTTATACCTTTGTATAACGGAAAACAAGTACTTTCAAGTGCAATTTGTTCGAAAACTGTATTTCAATTTACTGATTTAATGAGGTTTTAAAATTATTTTTTTAATCATGAATGTTTTTAATCTGTTCTCCATCGCATGCAGGCTCCATTACAGAGGAATAATAACTCATTTACACCATAAAACCACTATAAATAATTCAGGAAAAAAAAATGTTTACATTATATTATAAGTAATTAGTCTCCGGCTAATTTCCTATAATCAAGTTAAAACTTTATCAATAAATATATAAATAAAATAAAACAACTTTAACATATATGCAATCTAACAATTTCAATTTTGCACAGCCGAATGAGGAAAATATTTTTCTAAGGATTATAATTAGTTTGAAAATTGCATCTCATTTACTGATTTTTTTATCTTTTTTTCTTAAAAATAATCTTCAAGCATGAATTGCTTATAAAATTATGCATATCATGTACAGCCCGATTAAGAAAAATTAATTCGTTTGCAATAAAAATAATATAAATATTTCAACATTTGTTTCTGGTTAATATTCCACAACAAAATTAAAATTTCATTGATAAGCAACATAATATAATATAATATAAAGAAAACACAAATTTAACAGACATGTAGTCAGACTACACATTTAAACTTCTGAAATTATCTGACTCAAAAAGATTGCAGTACATAGTGAAATCTTTGGGGATTTCTTAAGTTATTAACTCTTGGCATGCGGCTATACAAAAGTAAAGCTATTAATAAACTTCAAAACTTCATTTAAATATAATATTGATATCTTTGATATAAAAATGCTTTTTTATGTTTATGGAAAATCTAAAAAAATATATTAAATGATGCAAAATAATTATTTTCAAGAGTTAGAAAAAAATGGTTTTCACCTACATTCTATAACCTGGAAAACCCTGTTTGGAATAACAGGAACGCTTAAATCTCAATATCCCTGTGTAAATAATCAGATGATCCTTATTGCATTAAAATTTTGTATATATTTATTTGTGTATCTATCTCTTTATTAAAAAATACAAAATATGACATTTGACAGGAAAAAATATTGTAAATAAAATCTGTTAGTGTTTGATTCAGTTAAGTATCATAATTTTTAGTCACCTATTTTCTACACACACAAAAAAAAGTTACTTAGAATATTATACTCTATATTATTATTTTAAAACAAGCATGCATTGCATATCAAGAAAAAAAATCCCACCACCCTTAATAAATAACTAAAAATTATACATATAAGCATATTAATTTTTTCTATAGATTAATTTTGAATATTTTACTATCAATAATTTAAAAAAAGATTATTATTTGAAGTTCTTTTTAAATTTCGTTTTATATTTTTATATTATAAAGATATTTTCAAAAGAAGATAAAAAATATTATTTAACATTTTTAAGTTATTCCATTGAACCTCGTTAACACGAAATCGCTTAACATGAAATAATACTGAGGTCCCATCAGATAAGTCTGAAAACCAATGTAAATTAATTCATTTAACAAGAAATAGAATTTTGCAAAATCCCGCATAAGGCGAAAAAAATTTTTACTTGAAAATCAAAGCATTCTTTCTTAAGCGAAGTTTTCAATATTTCAAACTTACATGTCACATCTTATTTACTAAAAATGGAATTTTTCTCACTGTTTGAAAATGACAAAGAGGAAAAGGGTTTCAAAAAATGGTGAAATATTTGGCTAATCTCTGCTTTTCTTTATCCTGGGATATTAAGCATCCCCCCCCCCCTTCGCTTAAGTTGCATTTATTCACATACTGAGCAAGTATACCTGAAATGGGAATCAATCATATGTCTTCCTATTCTTTTCAAATTACATTTTGTGGTCGTCGACAAAAGAAAGGAGAGAAAAGGAGAGGTGAACAAAAGAAAGGGGAGGTGATCAATAGGAAGGGGTGGTGTCAGACCTGTCAGGGGCTTCTTAACCTCTGATCTTTAGAAATCGTATCTGTTAGCTATCTGTTTGGTCCTTTATGCGGACATATTCCCTCTCTGGGCTATAGATTGGCCACAATGAATGTTTGGGTGAAGGAGTTTCTTTTTTTAATGTGATTGTTCCATTAATTGTTTGACTATTGATAGTGACATAAACCATAAATAGTGTTTCCAAAATCCCATATCTTCGAGTGAAAGAAGTGACAATCCTTACTTCTATACCTGACTACTGAAACTCTGTTTGCAGTTGCTCTGTAGAATTCTTTGAAAGATCAGTCAAAAACAGCAAGCTGTATCTTTAGAAACAAAGCAAAAAAATTTAAATGAAGTCAGTGATAAAGGGCTGAAAAAAAATCAGAAATTGCGGCAAAGTATGGAATACCCAATAGCACACTCTCTACAATTTTAAAGAATCCTGAAAAGATTGAAGCGGCTTATGCTGTCAGTCAATTCAAACCAGCAAGAAAACGGATGTGCGCAGGAAAAAATGAAGAAATTGAAATTGCTCTCTTACGGTGGGTAAAAGAAGCAAGAAGCCAGAACACTGTTTTAACTGGTGCAGTTTTGCAAGAGAAAGCAAAGGCTTTTGCTGATGCTCTCAGTTACAATGATTTCACATGTTCTAACGGATGGCTGACAAGATTTAAAGAGCATCATAGAATTGTCTGCAAAAAGATATGTGGAGAAGAATCTGCCATAGATGAGAATTCTATACAGTCTTTTTTATTAGGAAAGTGGTTAGATGTTAGAATAAATTATGTACCTCATGACATTTTTAATGCCGATGAAACGGGGCTTTTTTTCAAAGCACAACTCTCGCGAACACTTACTTTAAAAGGAGAAAAATGTACTGGAGGAAAATTCAGCAAAGAAAGAATTACGATTATGGTCAGCTGCAACATGGACGGAAGTGGAAAAATTACCATTTCTCATGATCAGTAAGTCGGCGAAACCACATTGTTTCAAAAACATTAAAACTTTGCCAGTTTGTTACGCTTCCAGCAAAAATGCATGGATAAGCAATGTTATTTTTACGAAATGGTTACTTGATCTGGACTTAAAATTCTACCAAGAAAAGAGAAAAATCTGCTTATTACTGGACAATTGCAGTGCTCATAAAGATGTTCCAGTATTAAAAGCAATTGAATGTGTCTTTCTTCCTCCAAACACTACAGCAAAACTTCAGTCTTGTGACCAAGGAATTATCCAATGCTTAAAAGTGCAGTACAGAAAAAGAAATGTTCATAAAATGATTCAATGTTTTGATAATAAAACAGAATTTTCTGTGAATTTACTAGAAGCTATAACTTATCTAAAAAGTGCCTGGAACAGTATCACTGCTGGAACTGTGAAAAATTGTTTCTGACACGCAGGATTTATGCATGAGATAAATGATGAAACTAATGAAACAAAATCTGAAATGACGACTGATTTAATAGAAGCCGAAAAATGGGGAATTATTTCACAGACATTGTTTGTCGAGTATATTTGCATAGATGAAGATGTGCTGACTTTGGATGTGACGTCAGATGAAGAAATAATTGCTTCATTAACTGAAAAAAAAGATGACAACATCGACATCTCAGAGGAGGATAAAGAATTCGACACAGAACTGAAAAGTTCAGTGTCATTAAATGAAGCTACCGCAGCATTAAAAACTGTACATTTCCTTATGGAACAAGAGAATACTTCCCGAGCTTTGGACAAATTAGATGAGGTCCATACGTTTCTAGAACAAAGAAGTCTACAAAAATTGAAACAAAAGTCAATAACGGACTTTTTTTAAAAATGATTAGCAGGTAAATAAACTTATTATTGCCTAAAATGATGACCAATTTGTTTTATTTCTTAATTAAATTTTCTATTTCTTAATTAAAATTTCTATTTCTTATTAATTTATGATTTTAGCAGGGATATATTTGTAAGCTTATTCATTTAGTTTTTTTTTATCTAATATAGATGGCACCACTATTTTAACGGTTAACACGAAATCCTGGATTTAAAAAAAAATTTCGCAGCCCCTTCAATTTCGTGTTAACGAGGTTCAACTGTATCAGATCCCACAGTTTAAATGCACAACAAAAATATTGAACAATGTAATCACAAATTTCCGAAGTATTTATTTCCTAAAGCTGTGTACTAATTTAAAAATTAATAACTTTTAAATAATCAATTTGGTGCAACCCATTATTGTCTTAAATACAAAAAAACTCAAAAATTTTAAAGAGAAATTAATGTAGAATTATAACAATATTTAAATTAAAACATAAATCCAAGCGAATACTTTATGATATTGCATGGTTTTTATAAAAACTGCACTAACTTTTTCGGTTTATGCGATCTCTGTAAAATTTAAATTCAAATCTATTTTGAACACAACAAAAATTTTCTCCTTTTTCATATATAGCACAGTTTTAGAGCCTGATGATAAATTTCATCTTTTGTAATAAACATATCCCATCCGAAAATAAAGAAACTGGCACTTACAAGTTTAATCTATTGTTACATTAATCCTTTGGCTCTCAAGCAAAGTGACATGTACATTAAGCCTGAAAGTAATAACCAAAGGTTAATTAGTATAATATTTGGGTGAAAGAGTTAACATGCAAATAGAGCATATATGCTGACATTGTCTGCCAAGAAGCTGTCAATTGAAGTTGATGAAATAACATAATATAAAAATATCTGTAAAAGAATATTTAAAGAAAAACCAAGCCAAGTTAAAATAAATAACAATTTTATTAAAACATATTTAAATAAAACAAAAGTAAAACTAAAATCATTAAAATAAAATAAGGCTTTAAAACACATAAGTTCTCTAGTTAAATGCTGACTTAAAGCAGGCAAAACGACTCTATATCAGAATATTTAAAAACATGAACCGGATCACCAGAAAGTAAAAATTATTCAAAGAAATCCTATTTTACTTTGATTATAAAAACTATAATTAAACTTATATAATTAACTTTAACCTTTAATCAAAAACTATTAACTTTATTTAAAACTGATTAAAAGAAGAAAGCTTAATTTAAAAAAGTATTTTTTCTCAAAAACAAAATGTAAATTTATTTCAATTAACTATTGAGAAAAATATAAACTTAATCCAGTTCAACTGAAATTACTATATTGACATCCAGAAAAACAAAAGCATTTAAGAAAAGATTATTCTCTCTTCCCCATATAAAAAGATTCTACATAAAGGCAAGGACAACTTATTATCAACATTAGTTTAACTGAAATCTCCAGATACCCTCAACTGCCACTCAGAAGCAAACTGAAGACCAGAAACAAGACATTGACTAAAAAGTCAATGTTAAGTGGATTCCCAAACTGCAGCAAGCCTAATAGGAAGCTCCCTAGTGGATTTCGGCTGATAGAACTTCCCAGGAATTGTAAATATCCCAATACTACAAGCCATAATAGTTCCGAACATACCGTGCAGATCTCCACTGCTGTGTGAGTCTTGGACCACTTCTATCATGACCGATCCGTAGTACCGAGACAGGAAAACCCTGGTCTCTTAGAAACCATCTCACAATCCTACAGCTCGTTCATCCACTTTAAAACTAAAGTTGGCAAGATTCAAAAAGGTAAAACCAGAATAATATCTGGAACTTAAAAAGTATCTTTAAGAAGAAGAGAGAAATATAAACTGTAAATAAAAACCAGTCTATTTCAATTAACAGAAATAAAAAAAGAAAATAATATCTCAAACGTGCAATAGGTGGCAAGCATACTTCCCAACTTCAAGAAGCTAAACGTCTCGATACATACAACTCCAGGTGATTCACTAAATGGCCAAACATGACGAGAGTTCACATCAAATAAATCAGGGGAAGAAGTCTGTGACAGTCAGCAACATGAAATGTGATTATACCAAATAAATAAAATGCCTTTATTTTGTAAAACAGAGGATGACTAAAAGACTTCTAAAATTGAACCATATTGTATCTTAAATGTCCTCAGCTTCGTTCATAATAACTGCAGCAATGCATAGTAAATGTGGACTTCATTCACCAGCCAAACATGCACCAAAACAAGACACAAATGAAGCTATCTCCGAGAAGAAATTCAAGCTATAAACTCCACCTGCCGACAATGCCCCCCCCCCCCCCCAAGTGACTTCCGATCACCTGGTCAACGTCATCTTCTGCATCTAGCGATCTCGGGAAAGACGGACCAGTAATCTTTGACCATGAGATGAGCATGTAACGACGGACAGGTCACGTCATCTGCCGATAGCCATCCTAACTCCTCTGTTCGTGAATTGGCCGTGACGATGTTTATTGACAGTGACAGGTGAAATGAAAGAAGAACCTGAATGCCGTACAGCAACGTGGTAATGGAAGAACATAATGAACAAGCAAAGAGGAACTTATGCAGAAGTAAAAATAAGGTAAGATAAGAATATTGTAATTATTATAAACTTATATTTAAACACTAAAAATAAAGATAAATGAAAGTGTTTAAATATGAGACTTAAAATACTGAAACTTATATATGTAAAAGTAATTAATGTATTTAACCAGAGTTTATTTAGATATAGATATGAACTTAAATAAGAAAGATTAAATAAAGTATTAGGTTGAATGAAAGATAAATGGAATAACAAGACTAGGAGGGAAAATGATATATTTTTCCTGCGAATGCCTTCTGCCTTCCTCTATTGTCAGCGTGTCTTGTAGAGCAGGGAAGGGAAATGTAGGAATTTCCCGGCTTGGGTGCTTTAGAAGACACATTTTGAATGTGAAAAAAACAGTTTGGGACTCTTTTTTAAGCGTATACGTATTGAGGAGAAAACACGGCAGGGCCCGTTTTCAAGCTTTTTTCAGAAGGCAGAAAAACCTGGTTGTGCCGCTTAAAGGGTTAAACATAGTGAAATACCTTAAATATAAAAACCCCAAATAAAAATATTTCTGCAGCTTTTTAAATAATCTCTTTTGAAACAGTTTTTTATAGTGCACTGCTACCACAAGCAAACAAGAATAACATAAATAACAATAAAAACTTTTCATCAGAAAATAATGAAACCATATACAGGGTGATTCTTTAACTCTTTTCACTGCTAAATAGTAAACCAAGTTAGCTACAGCCATGAATGACATGCTTATGTATGGTAAAATGGGCATGCACTACAGGATGAGGTACCTGGCAGCACCTCCTAGCAGCAAATTGCAAAGTTAGCTTTCCTATCTCAAAAACGACAGGAGATACAGAGAAAAAGTCAATTACAATCTTGTAAAGCATCCTCTATGTATAAAATGATTTCTTAGATTTAAAAAAAATCTTAATAGAAACCATGAAATGTAATTTTGCCATATCCAATCACCAGCTTAAATACAGTACTAATTGCATGCAGAAGTATGGTATTATAAGGCATATGTGCATGAATCTAACAAATGTAAGCAAAGTACAGTTTATTTTACTAAGAAAATCAAATTAAATATCCTCAATGTATTCAGCAGCAACGAATCATGCATTCTGTATGTGTCCTGATGGTAGTCACATTAACATACTTAACTCAATTTTCTTTTTAAAATAAATTCAGACCTGTCAACTTCTACGAAAAAATCGCAGTTTCTACGATTTGGACCTAAAAACTACGATGCTATGAAAATCGGTCTAAAACTACGATTTTCTGCCAAAAACATGCACGCCAAAAGAAAATCAATTTCGTCATTCGTTCGCAGAAAAAAAGTCAATTTTGTCAAAGGACCGCGAAAAAGCATGTTTTTCATGAAAGAAACGCCAAAAAACCCCGCAAATTTGTTGAATGGCTCGCGAAAAAGACGCAAAATTCATCAAAGAATCGCGAAAACACCCGCGAATTTCATTAAAGGATTGCAGAAAAAACACAAATCTCGTCAAAGAATTTCTGAAAAAATATGAATTTCGTCAAAGGATCGTGAAAAAAATGCAAATTGTTCCAAAGGATTGCAAAAAATACAAATTTTGTCAAGGGATCGCAAACAAAACATGAATTTTGTCAAAGGATTGCAGGAAAAAAATCCAAATTCTGTTAAAGGATCGTGAAAAAAATGCGAATTTATCAAAGGATCGGGGAAAAAAATTCAAGTATCCTCAAAGGATCGCAAAAAAAAACCCAAATTTTGTCAAAGAATCGCGGAAAAAATGCAAATTTGGTTAAAGGATCGTGGAAAAAATATGAATTTCATCAAAAGATAGCGAAACAACATGAATTTCATCAAAGGACGCAGAAAAAAGGCAAATTTCGTCAAAGCATCATGGAAAAAACACAAATTTCATGAAAGGGCCTTGGAAAATACACATAATGAGTGCCGTGAAGAAATCCTACCCCCCCCCCCTCCTTTTTCTTACCTTTCCGAAAATTTTCCATGAATTTCTGATATTTTTTTCTTCTTTTTTTTTACTCGGAATCACCCGTGCTCTGTGCTCACTTAATGAAACACCACACACAGACAAGAATCGATGTTCATTATTATGATACATATAATTTTTAATCTGAAAGAATATACAGAACTAACTTTTAAAAAACTGAGTTATCCTGTACCCAACCTGCAGGAATCTAAACGCTGTCCAAACCAAAAGCAACCAGAGCTAACCTGATTTTTCAGCATAAAAAACAGTAATCAACCAACCAATCAACTCCTAAATTAATTTGAGCTATTGGTGCTACTATTTCTCATTTTCAAAAGTTGGCAGGTCTGTAAATTGTACCTTGCTTACACATCTTAGTTTTATTAGTAAATCCTGCATCTGCCTAATGATACCGCACTTCAGTATGAAATTAGTACCTATTTAAGCTAGTGATTGCTTATAAACAAGTTACATTTCAGAGCTTCTAATAAAGTTATTTTTACATGTAACACATCATTTCATTATAAATTGAGGATGCTGTACATCTCTTTAATTGACTTTTTTAATGTATTTTGTGTCGTTTTCAAGGTAGAAACACTAACTCTGCATTTGTTATTAAGAGGCACTGTCAGATACCTCTTTGTGTGTTGCATACCCATTTTACTATACCTATACCCATGTAGCTAACTTGGTTTATCAGTTATTTAGGGTAAAGTGGAATAAATGAATCACCCTATATATGTACATATAAATAAAAAAATGTTGTGGCATTTCTTTATGTGAAAAGAAAATTCTTACACTGAGATACAAAGTTTTAGATTATATCTGACATATTTGATTTTAATTTTGACGTCAAATTAACAGTTTTATATACAAATAAAATCTGAAAAAATGTATTTCTCTTTCATAAAAATTAGGTACTATTCTTAACAAAAACAGGATGTTAATAAATGGTAAAAGAAAAAAAAATTGAATAAGCACAAACCTATTGCATTAACAATGTGCCAAAAGGTAATAAGGGTAATTGTCACATTGTTTCAACTTTTTTACTGAATTTCACTAAGATTTCAACAATGGTATTCAAAGACACCAATTTCAAACTTTCCCGATTACCAAAAGTAAAAAGCTATATATTTTTATAACTGAAATAAATAAAACGAGTACATCAGACAAATACATTTAACTTTTGAAGAATTTCTAGAAAAAGATACTTATTGCTGTATGCACAAGGAATATTCATTTTAAAATTTGTTTTTTTTTCCTTATCCTGAAATACTCTAGATGGATGTAGACAGCTGTGAAGAGTTGTACAACTTAAAATTTGTTATACTATGTATATATTAGTGCTATTTACAAATTAACTTTATTTTAGACACCCATTCAACACTGTTTGTATTTTAAAACATCATAGAATTATATTGGTATTTACATTGTTTGGATGGTTGAGTCATATTTTTCACATGAGGATAAAACAGATCAGGACCTCCATTTGAATGGAATCCAACCCACTTTATATATCTAAGCTTAAGGGGGCTGGTCACTCAGCTTCCAATTTCCCCTGACTAATGTAAAGTCTATGGGCATTTGATGCATTCATATATTTAAAATATCTCCTCAGGAAATCAATATTTTTAACTTCTATTTTTTGTGTACACTTCCTAAAAGATCTCTCTTTTTTTCTTAGTTCTCAAAATACTTCTAAAGTATAGACTTAATTTTATATGAAGTGTTAAAATGTTACTCACAGTTTGCCTGCTTTTAACACATAAAATATTAAATTCAGCAGAGATTTTAGAAATATTTTGAAAACTAAGAAAAAAAAGAGACATCCTTTAAGAAGAGTACACAGAAAAAGATGTTAAAAATATGAATTTCCCGAGAAGATATTTTAAATATACAAATGCATCAAAAGTCCATAGACTTAACATTACGGAGGAGAATTCAGAAGTTGAGTGACCAGCCCCCTTAAACAGGGATTTGAATCTGAGACCTGTTGACCAATAGATAGCACCAGAACTGCTAGACAAGCAAGTAGGCTTTTAAAGAATATTAATAAATAGGATTATAGCCAAGTATTTTTTTTAACTAAACAAATAACATTATTTTTTAAATTACTTTAATAAATTAGCATTTCAGACAATAAACATAAAAACCTGTAGTGAAGGACTTTCAAGTAACTGGGTGAAAACAGGAACTGCACCTAATTTTTCTAGTTGTTTTACAGCGAGGTCTGTTTTAGAACATTTCCATAATATTCCAGTTAAAGATGTCATCAATGCTTCATCCTCATGATAAGATTTATTAGAAGCCATTTGAAACACTTCAGTGATAAATTCTTGCTTATGAAAACATTTGAATGTTTCTTGATCATCAGCACACTATTACAAAAACAAATTAAAACAAGAGTAATATATTGAACAATACTGTTTAAAACCAAAGCAAATAAAAAGTAAAACAAAATATTTAGGCTAAAATATATTTGAATAACACAGGTAAAAGAACATACGAACTAAGAGCACAAATGTAAAGAAAAAGCTGATTATTAAGTGCTAAGACGTTTATATTTATAAATGAACCACATCATGACTCAAATACACCATATGGCCAAAGGCGAGTGGTCACTTGCGATTTTATACGTTTTGTTATATATCTAGAAAAATACATGATGAATCAAACTGAAACTGCAGGTGTATAAAGAGTATAGTATAGGTCATATATTTCCATGAAGATTTTTACCCGAAACCCCATAGGGGACTGTCAACAAGTTGAAAAAGAATGAATATCTTTTGGATAACCCTGTAAAAACTAGTGTAGCAAAAGCCTTCAAACTCGAGATTATTAATAAGTGGCTTATTGTAATATACTGTGTTCATTTTTATGAGGATAGCATGTATACTCGTAGAGAAATTAAGGTTTTTATAAAAACAGTCCCAAATTTCGCCAAGTTTTTTGCTTATAATTTGCAGAGTTCTTAATATAAAAATAAATTTTTTTCAGAAAATATGATGAACAACATTGTACACAATACTTTGCAATCAGAATTAAAAAATAATAAAAATTGGATGAAAAATGAGCAGGTTTACTAAAAAATGTTGCACTGCACATGCGTGAATGCAATCAAAATATAATGTGCATATGTTAGCTAAATATATAGAGCAACTTTTGTGAAAGTGTCAAAAACATAGTTTGAAAAGTCTGATAATAATCATTTATAGAATAAGCTCAAAATCTGTTGTTCCCAAAATGAAGCAAAAAGATAAAGGGTTGTATCCAAATACAGTAGTATGTGCAATATTGTGTATGTTAAATTGGCACTAATCAATGGATATATGGATACAACCCCTCATGTTTTTGCTTCATTTTGGGAACAACAGATTTTGAGCTTATTCTATAAATGATTATTATCAGACTTTTCAAACTATGTTTTTGACACTTTCACAAAAGTTGCTGTATATATTTAGCTAACATATGCACATTATATTTTGATTGCATTCACGCATGTGCAGTGCAACATTTTTTAGTAAACCTGCTCATTTTTCATCCAATTTTTATTATTTTTTAATTCTGACTGCAGAGTATTGTGTTCAATGTTGTTCGTCATATTTTCTGAAAAGAACCTTTTTTATATTAAGAACTCTGCAAATTATAAGCAAAAAAGTTGACGAAATTTGGATTGTTTTTACAAAAACCTTAATTTCTCTATGAGTATACATGCTATCCTAAAAAAAAAAAATGAACACAGTATATTACAATAAGCCACTTATTAATAATCTCGAGTTTGAACGCTTTTGCTGCATGAGTTTTTACAGGGTTATCCAAAAGATATTCATTCTTTTTCAATTTGTTGAAGGTCCCCTATGGGGTTTCGGAAAAAAATCTTCGTGAAAATATATGACCTATACTATACTGCTTACATGCCTGCCGTTTCAGGTTGATTCCTCATGTATTTTTCTAGATATCTAACAAAATGTTTAAAATCGCAAGTGACTGGTCACCTTTGGCCATATAGTGTAGTTGCTGATACCAAAGAATATTAATTTTAATTCAAATAAATATTTAATAACAAAATGAGACTAAATCTTGATTTATATTTGCCGAAACATCAGTGAAAGCTTACTGTAGAGACACAAAAGTTTTTTGGTTTCCATTTGTCTGTCTGTTAGTTAGTTAGTCTGTCTGTTCTGCAATAACTGCTGCAAGAAGTCTTAGATTGGCTTGAAATTAAATAGGCATGTTTGTGAGGTATCCGGATTTAGCTGTATAGATTTTGGTTATATTTGGTTCATTTGTTCGGAAAATATAGAACATTTTATTTTGCACTATAATGCTTTTCTACGGCAATTCAGACGATTTTCAAAATTCTATTTGTTGAAAGAAAATAGTGTGTTTGATTAATGAATTTAAATGGTAAATTATGGATGCTTAAATTTCCCAACAATGGTCTTAAATCCTTCTATTTATTTTGAAATTTTGTCAATGCATTTGTCAGATTTTTTAAATAAGGCGTATTACCTCTGCTGGAGTTTTATACATACATTCCAATAATATATAGCATTTTGTTTTTTAAATTTACTTATCTAACATGATAGATAATTCATTTTTTTTCTTTTCCTTTTATCAGTTACATACCATCTGTGTTTCATATTGTATACAAAAAAAAAAAAAAAATTATTCAAATTATCCCAATTATGAAAGATTACACAGAAAGTCTGGCTGAGGGAAATACACACTAGTTAATCTTTTGTAATTTGGCCTGCAACATTGGTTTGCATCAAATATGAATGATGTTAGTTATGGTTTTAAATTGAATGTGTATGCTACTAAAAGGCTATCACAAAAAATACTTTATAGGGCCAAATCATGTTTGCTATTTATTCAATTGGATTATTACCAATTAGATTTAAAAGTCTCCGAATATGCCTATTTTGGGATGAATTTAATAAGCTAATGCTAACGAGTAGATTAGGATGTATTTAGATAAGATGTAAATATTATAGAACGACAGTCAGAACTGTTTTTGAAACAAAAACGGTAAAAATATTAGATGACTCGGTTCACATTTACATAAGTTCCTTATCCATCAAATGCAAGTGTTTGTGTTTAGCAGATAAGTAAATACTGCTATTTGAATATTAGGATCACATAAAATGCTTGTCCAAATTGTTGCTTATTCTACTAGAAACACAGTGTAAAAAGAAATCCAAGATATATTATAATTATTTGCTCAATCAATAGGAAATTACAAATGTAAACTTAATAAGACTATGGAGGGGGGGGGGGGGGGGGTTCAGGGAAGCTCTGCCCCTCTGAAGAAATGTATTTTATTATTTAAAAATTTACCAGAATAAACAGCTCATCAGAATTTCAGAATATCATTACATAACAATGTATTTAATTTAACGCTTCTAATTTCTGAAACCTTCAACGTATTTTTTACTATAAACATTTATGGAATTTAAAATCTTTAAATTGTAGTTTGTAGGAAGTTGAATATTATGTAAAGTATGTTAAAAAACAATGACTTTCAGATTTGACATTGAGGCTCCTGATCTGCAGATTTACTAGCTAATAATGTTCTGCTTACATTGAATGAATGAAATTAAGAATATTGAGGAAATGTATTGTCTTTAAATAAATCGTAATATGAACATAATCAGATGGTACAGAGTTGAAACTCTTTAATTTGAACTCTCAGGGACTAAGAAAAGAATTCAAATGATCCAAATTTTGAAGTAACCCACGCTAAAAGAGAAAGAGATTTTTATTGCTCATGATCTTCAAATCAACTCTCATTTTCTCATGAAATACAAAGCTGATGGGATTCAAATGAACCTTTTCAGGATGTCAATGCAATCAACAGTTATAGAAAACAAGAGAATAAACAAATTAACTTTACTTTAGAAGAATTGAAATCAACATTTTACATGTTGTACAGGGTGATTATAAAAAAACTATTCAGATATATGAGCAGCTATCATACTGTTCACTGAAACTGAATGAAATTTTGGTTTCAAGTATTTTGAGGTATGCACTCAAGAATCTATATATATATTACGCTAATGTACGTGGCACAGAAATCGCGATTATTTGTTACTGTTTAATGGCAATGCCTGAGAAACTCATCTCATTGGTTATTGTGTAAAAGTCCTTTGGCAGGATTTAAGTCGATTGGGTTTATTTACGTTTTGCCCTTTCGCTGCAGTTATGGAGTTTCAAAATATCATTTAAAATGCCCGTAAAAGATCTCGGTGAATGCTTGAAAGTGAAGAAGAAGCCAAATTTGAATCAAAATAGATTGGATCGAGAACGCCGTTAACCACAGAGCAGCATTTTGGCCAATCTCAACCGTTATAGCGAAAATGAGAAACGGCACATGCGTGAGGACTTAGATTGAAATTCTCTTACTACACTGTTAAAAATCTGCAGCCTTTGCTGCATAGTCACTCCACCGCTTTTATAAAATATCTTTATTCTGACCAATGAGAATGCTCCATAATATAGTCAAGCAACCGTTTTCTATAAAAGTGGTGGAGTGACTATGCAGTTAAAGCTACAGATTTTGAACAGTGTAGAAAACATGTATGTACAAGGTTACCAGCTTGGCACTTTTATCATACCAGGCATGACATTTTCATCCCATCGACATATATTTCATTTTTTTTTGTTGATTATCAAAACTTTCTGTAGATGTTGTAGTAAGCCAATGGCTTATAATAAATAAAAATACCTCTACTATCAATTATATATTTTTACTCTTATTGTTTAGCTATTTTAAATCACCTGCAAAATATATTTTTAAATAATTAAAGTTAATTTGGTGAAAGTCCATGTAAAGTTTTATTAATTTCAACAGAAGGAACTGCATATTATTTAATATAATTCATTTATTAAATACACAACTTTATTTAATATTCTATTTTCATTTGTTTTGTAATTTCCTATGTCAATTATATTATTATTTTATTTTTACTTACAAACAACACTGCTTTAGAAATAGCTTCATGTGATTTTCTTAAAATATTGTGCAAACTCCTGAATATTCACTATATGGCATGTATTAAAAAAGACAATCTTCCAACTCTAAGCCCACTAATCACCAGAATATATCTGAAGTTTTGATAGATCACAATCTATCCAACAAAACAAAGCACTTGCTTTCAATGTGGCAGTTCAAAACATTGGAGACGAGATTGTCCAGATTTAAAAATATCGGAAAAAAAATAAGCATGGTACATTATGTTAGGTATAGTACGAAATTAGAAAATGGTTTTGAACCATATTTAAGTAAGGGAAAGATAAATGGAGTGGAAATTACAATTTTACGTGACACGGGAAGCAAGAATGATGTATGTTCGAGAAAATTCATTAATAAAGGGCAATTAAAAGGAGAAATCAAGTGGTTAAGACAACCTCTGGTCAGAGATCTTCAACAGCTTCCAGTAGCGGAAATAAAGTTAGAACTAGCGGATAAAAGGGTGATAACAACTAAAGCATTTATCACTGACCATGAGTCAGATTTGGATTATTATATCCTTAGAAACAGAACACAAGAATTAATCAATTCGAATGAGCGCAATAAAACTAGAAGCATACAAGAAATAACAACACGCGGTCAAGCTAAACAGCTGGCCAGAGAAAACAAAACCAATAGCAGTCAAAACTTTCAGCCGTGCATCCAAAGGGCAGGTCAATCACGGGAGATTAGTCTGGAAAACGCGATGGCAGATGATGAGTTGGACAGGAGCGTGGGGGAGGAGCCGATTTCTTTACCACCACTTGTCCAGGTCGAGACCTTTTTATGGAGTAAAATGGAACAAAAAGACTTCGAAATGGCGCAAAAAGAGGAGGGGTTGAATGAGAATGACAAAATACCACTTGAAAATGAAGCGTATAGCTTAAGAAAAAAAAGTGGGATGGATTGTAAAAACGTACTAAACAAAGTCAAATCGTGTGAAGTGTCGATTTACAGGTCACAAAACTTTCGAGGCTATGGGGATTTAAAAAGACAAACAGGCATTACGGAAAAGGATTATAATGGTAATATGAAAAACAGAATAGCGACGAATTCATCAAACCTCGAGAGAGAGAGAGGAGAATAAAAGACAGCGGTCAAAAACGGAAAATAGAAAAAGTCTATCGGTCAGAGAACCAAAAGAGGTCACAAAGAAATAGGGATTTTAAGCATGAAAACCAAATCGATAGGAGTTTAAGAAAGGAATGGGAGGAAGAAAGGCAAACGCAACACGCGAAAAAAATATTTACTAAAATAAGAGATAAATCAGCTGTCCACAGTCCGCATTTCAACTGGAAGGATAGCGGGAAGAAATTGAAGAATTGGACAGAAACAGGGAACTACAATAAAAAAAAAAAGATGAGGGAGATATGAGACAAAGTCTATGGAACGATAAAAAAACATTGCAGCCATATCTTGGTGTTATAAACCATAGGCCAAACAATTACACACGTCATAGGTTTTTTTCGATATAGGTCAGCATTAGGCCCTGGGGAAAAAAAAGACCAAAATTGTATATAGGCAGCTCTCATCATGTTATTTTTTTCTTCTCTAAGTGTTTATTGGAGAGGGTTTCTTTTTCATATTTATGTTGTAAGGGTATATTTGTTTGATTTTTTTTTATTTTTCTCTCGATTGTATTGTGTAAAGTGTAAAAGTAAGAAAAAAGGAGTTATGGAAAGAATTTTTTTGAGAGGACTTTTATAAATAAAGGGAAAAGTTAAGTAGTTATATATAAATGTTTATGTATCACTGAGCCACTCATTTATTTATTTTTTAGCCTACTTCTGATTTTCCAAATATTCCGTCCTGCGGCAAAAATATTCTTTAGAAGAGGGGGGGGGGGGGGGTGATTGTGCAAACTCCTGAATATTCACTATATGGTATGTATTAAAAAAGACAACCTTCCAACCCTAAGTCTACTTAATTGCCAGAATACATCTGAAGTTTCAATAGATCATAATCTATCCTCTAGACTCGACAGCTGTGACAGAAGCACTTAGCCGAGATGTTCTTTGGAAACCAGATGAGTGATCGCTGGTCAGTAATCAATTTTAGTGTCGCGACAGGCTGTGAAATCACTCCTAATTCTCACGCCTCTAAGCTATTCCTGTGATCCAGCCAACTTTCACTTTGAAACATATAGTCCCAGAAGCGTGGAAAAATAGGGTGGGACCCACCTGAAATCACATGAGCAACTCAGAAAGAGAGAGGACAAGGATTGGTTGAACCCCTGACGCCCAAGAGAGACAATTTTTGAACTTAGGAGGAAGTTCTTAATGAGTAGTCAGTTAATGACAGAAGGTGAGATAGCAAATAGGACTTGCAAGGTTCGCCAAGCTTTTTAAGGAGAAATAGGTTCTCCAGGTTTTCATTAAGCCTCTCACCCTGAGAGCAGCGGGCAAACTGGGTCTGTGGTCCACACGTTCTTTTGAAACATCTAGCCTCCTGAAAAACAAAAGGTACTGCAGTTAGACCGGGAGTACACTGCAATTTATTTCCAACGGGAGATCTGATGATCTCCCAGCCGGGACGACATTTTCACTGCAGATCAACAAGGATTAAATAGACCAAGTGGTCTGATTGGACAGTCTATTAATGAACAATATTGAACTCTGTTTTAAGGCGTCACCTTCAAAATAGGACTTTCTCAAATTTGTATGCAAACAATTATTGTTCCGTAAGAGTAACAAGAACAACTCAAATTACGAGAAATTTATTGTCAATTAAATTAAAAAATTTCATTTTTATTCTTCATCAATTGAGTTATAATCTGATTTACTCCCCTTCGAAATAAGCCTTAACCCGCTCCCGCTTGTGGCGGTGATTTGTATACCCAGGTTCACAATATGAGTAAGAGAAAAAAACTCCAACACAAAAGTTTAGAGGACTTACATCTTTATTATGAAATATCTTTTAATGGAGGGCCGTGAACAGTATAGAGATACGGGGAAAGTTTCGATAACTGCCGAATGGGCAGACGCCCCACAGCAGGACTTGATTTTGGTTTACATGGCTCAACATCAGGAGCAAGAGAGAGTGAGATTTTGTTACCAACACTTACAGATTGGCAAACTTTAGTCAACCATATGTATGATGTTTGGCGTAAAACAAATTGGATAGACAAAACAATCATGGAGTTTTACATTGAGTTAAAAACTATGCCATGGCGGGCCCATTTAGGGTTACACTAAATAACATTCCAGTGGTAAGCAGGGAGGCTTAAAAAAATAGGAACATGTGATTTTTATATGCACGTTACAGATCTAACTACAGCTGCAAATTAGTCAGCAATGGGCATATGGTTTGTATCCGACAAAGTACAAGGGTGAGAATTGAATACTAATGCAAGCCCAGAGGCTGGGAAAATATGCATTAGATATCGTCGGCTGCAAAGCGAAGAGACATTCATTTGTATTTTATTCTTCTATTTCATGTCAAGGGAAAATAGCTGCAGTTAAGATCTTTTTCTGTCCGTGTGAATTTGAAAGACAGAAAAAGGAACCGAGATAAATGATGTCAGCATTTAAAAAGAACTTTAAAAAGTAAAAGTGAAACTTACAGTAGTGAGAGGGGGGGGGGAAGAATAATGACAGTTTATAATAAACCAGTAAGGTTAAAAGTTGATTTTTTGAGGGGAGAGGAGGAATAATGAATATATAACGGTAAAGACGTTATATATATCACCCATTACCACCAGAAAAAAAACTGTGAAACTTGTAGAACAGTTTTTTTTTTTTTTTTTTTTAATGATGATTATTTTGTTTACCCCATACATATAAGTATTTGAAACAGATATAACATAATACAATGATAAGTCTCCATATATATATATATATATATATATATATATATATATATATATATATATATAATTAACTGTG
This sequence comes from Maratus speciosus, assembly GCA_963932465.1. NCBI lineage: Eukaryota > Metazoa > Arthropoda > Arachnida > Araneae > Salticidae > Maratus > Maratus speciosus. The sequence continues at coordinate 98,056,363 of OZ010787.1, forward strand.
TGCTTGCAATTCTTTAAATGTTTGCATAAAGCAAAACTTTTCAGGTCATGATAAATGGCGCCTTTTTTAAAAAAAATCTTTTCTTGGTATTCATTAGTCCTGATCAGTCACCAAGAAAGAGCAAATAATATTTTTTTGTATTTAACAGGATCCTTTTTAAATAGCTTTTTAGTATTTGATTAAGAGGCTGGTACCAGCATTTTTCATGACCAAAATAAGAGAAGTAAATTTTTTTTTAGAAACTTGTTATAATATCTTCTCAAAATAAAAATAATATAACATAAATGCAAGCAACAAAAGACACAGATACTACTTTAAAATGAAATAGAAAGTAAATGACATATGCATGTCTGTGAATAAAAGGTAAATGAAGTAATATAAAAATAAAATATAAAGGTAGAAAATTGGTTTTCGTACACACCGCACAGGACTACTAAAGAACGGGATGCATATAGCATGCCTATGAATGGGTGTAGCCCTTATTCTTGTTAAGAAACAAGTGTGATGGCATCAGTTTAGAACATCAGCCCTAGGGGGAAGGGAGTTATGAGACCCATATATCAAGTGACACATAGGTCCCTGCTCCCCAAAGATCACATTGATCTTCAAAGGAGGATGCGTTGATGTATCATACAAAAAAAGTTATGTTTATTGAATTGAAACAACAATTCAAGGGTTTTGTCTCTCTACACAATGAAGTTTGGACCCTTAGGGCAAAAATTTTGAACGGGAACAAAACTTCAGAGGGGATAAATTAAAAATAATAAAAAAAAAAACTGAGATAAATATCTCACATATCAAAGGTAAAAGGTCAATCCGAGGTGTGGAGAGACTGGTGACATGATCAGGTAAGTATAACAACTGCAATTGTTTTTTTTTTTTTTTTTTTAAATCCATTCTAACTTTGTATTCCTTACAATGTATCGAGCAGGATATGAACTATATGTGTATTGTATAACATTAGATAATGTTTTAAACATTTAGTGTAACTGCACTAGGTTACTAATGCTACAAACGAAAAAAAACTTTTTTTTGTTATTGTGAAGTTATGTTATTACAAAACGACATAATATCTTAGACGTGTTAATTGTCTAAGTGAAGCTTAACCAGAGATTTTATTTAATCTCCAAATTTAAAAGAAAACGTGTAATTATGTACATGTAGAAAACCAAAACAAATGTGATGAAAACAATAAAAACATCTTAAGTTTGAAATTTAAAGAAAATACATGTGAAGGGGTAGCATCTTGTAAACTGGGCATTCTTTGTTGTGAAACAAAGTGATGGTGACATGAAATGTCATGGCATAAAAGAAATATAATAATAAAGGAAAAATTAAGAATCTGTTAAAACTTAACTTTTTAATAAATGTTTAAAATGTGAATATCATGTGAAGTCAAAAGTAGTTCCTGGTATAATGAGAAATAAAAAGGAAATATCCTAATGTGTAACGTTGAAACCTAGCAACAAAATGTTTTCAATTGTGTATAATGTGTTTTTTTTTTTTTTTTTTACCAAACAAAATATCAATGAACTAAATTGTAAGTGTATCTCTATGAACCAAAGAAAAAAAATGTGTATATCAATGAACGAAGCAAAGAAAAAGTATTTCACAATGAACTAAAACAGTGTATGTCATTGAAAAAAGGGAAAATTTCAACGACTTAGATGTATGTTTGTGAACACAGCAATCTAAGTACCTCAATGAACAAAGTGTGAGCAAGTATTTCACTGATTTAAAGTGTAAAAGTAATACGATGAACTCAAATGTGTGTAAAAAAAATTATCCTTACTATGAACTCATGTGTCTAACAAAAAAAATATTATTACAATGAACTAAAGTGTCTACCAAAACAAAAATTGGTATGAACTAATATGCAAAACAAATCACAAGAAAGAAAACAAACTATGAACTAATATGTGTAAGGAAAAATTCTATGAACTAAGTATTGTCATGAAAGAAAAATGATAGTGCAATTGGTCCCTGAAGTACACAAAGAATTGACAATGCTATGAACTTGTGTAAAGTGTTTTTTCTATGAACTCAATGAACTATGAACTCAGTTGTGTAAACTATGAACTAATTAAACTATGAACTCAGTTGTATGAACTATGAACACAAACTCATTGTGTACATATGGAACCAAGAGCATTGTATCACATGTACAAAAAATGCTTCGCCTAAAGTTAAAACAGACAAACAAAAAAACAAACAACTGTGCTTTTAAGTAAAGAAAAGTGAAAAGGATAAAATGTAACCAGGAAATGCTACTTGTGTGATGAAATGTAACTAAATAAACTTAACTAAGATTAACAAGTGAAATTATATCCAAATTTCTAAAAATAAATCTAAAAATGTAACTAGTGTAATGATGAATGTTTAAAGTTGAATTAATGTGTACTCTTTCAGTAACATCTTCCTCAAATGTGAAAATCCCAATGTCTGATGACCCGCATCAGAAAAATTTTCACCAATGTTCCATTTCGAGATTCATTTAACTATTTGCCGGCTAAATAATCAAATGAAAAAGCAACTCCCAGTACACTTGTGTTTATAAAAAAAAATCTTGAAAAAAATAAGCTAACTTCAAACTTCAAATCAGTATGAATAATGCTGTCAAAAACTGACATATGTGTGTAAATGTATAAGAAAATAAAAAACTTTAAAAGGAATGCTGTTGATAGTAACTCCTTCACAGTAATGTGTGTTAAATAAAAACGAAAAATGTATGTTACATTGTTTTTTTTTATTATTATTAAAAAGGAAGCTGCATGAGATGTTTATGGGAATGTATTGCAGTTGTATACTTTTTCTCGCATTTGCTTGATGAATTTTTTTAATGATGGACAATAAGGTGCATAGGCATTGTGGAAAATGTCAAAGTTGATGTTGGTGCTATCATCATTTCTAATGCAATTAATGCATTTTGGAGGATTTCTACACTGAGGGCCAATGTGTGGCAAGGCACACACAGAGCATCTAATGTCATTATAACACGAAATTGCAAGATGATCATTGTATACTTGACACTTGAAACAACGTCTAACATTTATATATGGTTTAACAGGGTACGGTTTTGATTGTATGATAATTTCCCTATGCATTAATAATTGCCTAGCATCCTGTGGTGCAAGCTCCAAGATCCAATTAAAGGACTTAATATGTAGGAGCTTGTACTTTTTAACAAAGTGAAAATCAGGTTCAGGTATATGGATTAAATCTGAAATACCAAACAAGATATCAGGAATACTTAAATTTTCAGGAAGGTTACAAATAATGACACGAATAGGCTTAGGTACATTAAGTTTAGCAGGGGATAAGGACTTTAGAGAGGAATCGCTAATATCTGTAAATTTTAAATTGTGTTTACCTTGAGTGTGCAGGTCGGGGCTAAGATATGTGTCTTTTTTATCCTTTTCCAGTTGTGGTAACTTTTCTTGTTTACACATATAAGAGAGGACAGTTTGAGTTGATTTATGTAGGGCAGATGGAGGGAGTTTGTTGTTGACATCTACCACCTGATCACCCATAGTCTTACTACATTTAGTACGCTTCGCCTTACTTTTCTGTTGGGCTGTGATTTCATGTAATCTCTCTACAAGTTTCTGATTTACAAGAAATAAATTATCTCTATCCTGTTTTAATTTGGAAAAATCTTCTTTCAGAATATTAAAGTTTAGTTTAAGGATGTGAAAATTGAATTTAATGATCTGAAGGAAATCTATAATATTTTCAGACAAGGATGCAACATTTTCGGTCTTAAGTGAATTTTGAATAGATGTGGCTTCCATATTAATGGAATCTGAATATCTTAATAATATCTCCTCGAAATAATCTACCCATGGAGATACAGAAATGGGGTGATTAAAATCACTAATAGAATTTTCATCATTAGCTGCCATATTTTAAAAATAAACCTTGTGAAGTGTCTGTTATCTCCAAAACTCCTTTTTTTTATCGCGTGTTTATTTAATTTCTGTTGTTTACTTTTTTTGAACATCCAAAATGGAAAAAAAAAAAAGGGAGGAATTCTTTCTTTTTTTTTTTTTTTTTTTTTTTTTTTGATAGAGCAACCCAAATAATGCAAAATAAATAATACGAGTATTTCAAAAAGGTGTAAGTATGCAAAAACTCTAGTTATCAGAAATGAAATGCATGCACATAAAATAAAACACATAAGTTGCATAAATAAATTATACACAAAAGGAAAAATGAAAGGGGGGGGGAGTGTAAAAAATATGAGTGTATCAATCACAAGATTTCTGTAAGTTAAATTTCTGTCTACATCCAGTTGGATTAAAGTGTCCAAAATTCAATAAAATTTAAAAAAACTAAATTGTAATTCTGGTTTAAAATACAAAAAAAAAAAAAAAACAAGGTCAGAGTCGAGCAACACATTCTGGAAAGTGTGTAAATATCACACACAAGTGAAAATGTGCAAACGTTGTGGGCGAAAAATGCACATATTTATAAAAAAATATCAAATACCGCAAGACTTGGTGCAGAGAAATTTTGTTGCCTATCGGTAAAATAAGTATACCTTCAAAATATGCCAGTGGGGTTAAAGGGTTAAATTCTCGATTTTTAAATGCATAAAGAAAAATACCCTAAGAAAAAAAAACAGAGCACAACATAGCATGCATATGCAATTTCATGGAAAAAATGAGAATACTGTCATAATTTAAACACAAAATTATAATAAATGAAATATTAATAAAAGTATACTAAAAATATCATTTCAACTAGCATATGCACTTATGATTATTATTATTTTTTTTTTTTTTAGAAACAAAAACAGCCCGAAAGGAGAGAAACAAAACTAAAATGCTATGACTATTAATTATATTTTTAAATTTGCTTAGAAGTAATTTCTCCGTTCAAGCTGACAAAATAAATTTATGACACTGCAATTGTTACGAAAGTACAAGTATGAATAGGGAACAAAAATAACATGAAAAGAAACTGGTAATTTACTGAAATTGAAAAGAAAGAAAATAAAAAGAACTAAAACAATTTACAGTAATTAATTTAATATAAAAACATTCCCTGTTCATACTTAAAATGCAACATGTGTGTGGGTTTTTTTTGTAGAAAAGTATCGTGACACAAGTGTTTTCATTGAATTCGATCAAGTAGGTATGTCACTTATTTTGTAGAGAGCATTCATTTTAAGCATGAAAACAGAGCGAAATGAAAAAAACAATGCCTTCCTTTTTTTTAAAATTAAAATTAAAATGATTACAGTAACAAACTGAAATGGGCAAATTTTGAAAACGAGTAAATATAATTAACGTTCTGTTTTCATACTTCCATTATTCTGTTAAGACTAATTGCTATTGCATGTTTTTTTTTGCAAGAGCACCTAATAAATTTTTGAAGACATATTTTGAAAGTAATCTCATCAGTAATGATGTAGATGCAGATTTGTTATGATTTACTTTAAATAGCACTAGTTCACAGGATAATATTTTTTTAAAAGAATACGATTGGTGCACTGTAGCATATAAAACACAAACCGAGTGAACACTGGGAAGAAAAAATATTTGTTTGTGTACGTCACTTTAAAGTTTGCTGGCACAAATATCGTTTGATGATTGCTTCACATATCTCATTTCTAATGCAGAAAAAAAAAAAAATTCTTTTTTTTTTTTTTTATGACAATAACACACATAGAGATGAACTCGTGGGGTAAGATTATTTTTGTAATACGTGTGATCACTGACCAGCCATTTTTTTTTTTAAATGAAACGCTTTTCACAAACATTGGTCTTGTATCTTTGAAGTTGCACACAGCGTAAAAAAAACAACACCGGTGGAGCAGATGAACACATCGACACATACTTTCACAAACTGCTGGAAACGGGTGAATCGGCGACCCCAAGGCATAGAAGAACACTGGGGTGTTAATTTTTAAATAAACACACTACAACGCAATTTTTTACGAGTGCTGGTGGCTCAGATAATTCCTTTTGAGGGATGATCACACCAAAAAAATTATTTCACAAATAATATTAAAGTAGGCGGACACACGGACAGGAAGAGTATCGCACAGATTTGGATGGATCAACACTGTTTTTCATCAGGAGATGTGAGCACAGATGGGGGAGGCAGTCATCATCGAAGGAAATCGTATCTGAGAGAAAAAGAATCACCATGAGATGAGGGATCGCGGACAACGCAGGCACAATAGTTCATCAGGGCATCGAGAGCAGGGATGTCCAAGCAAAATTACAGGAAACCGCTACTTTTGATGACCGGCACACCGGGAGTTCAGCGCTGAATCAGGAGGGTGGAGACAGCGAGACAGCAAAGTAGACGCAGTGTCGAAGTTCATAGGGGCGGCGAGTGCATAGAAGGGAAAGTCCCGTAAAGTTGACGCCTGAGAATGAGTACCGAGTAGGAGCAGGAACCTCAAGTCCAGTGGGAAAAAAGGTCCGTCATAGGTCGTTCACGTCGCTGATAAAAAGGGTGAAACGAAATGAAACTTCTCCCCGTATTTTTTTTTTTTTTTTTATTACTGTTGGAGAAAAAAAACTGGGCAACGGCGGCAAATTTATGTGGGGGGTGAATTGGATTCCCAGATTCATGAATGAATGAAAAAAAACTCCAACACAAAAGTTTAGAGGGCTTACATCTTTATTATGAAATATTTTTTAATGGAGGGCCGTGAACAGTATAGAGATACAGGGAAGTTTCGATAACTGCCGAATGGGCAGACGCCCCACAGCGGGGCTTGATTTTGGTTTACATGGCTCAACGTCAGGAGCAAGAGTGAGTGAGATTTTGTTACCAACACTTACAGATTGGCGAACATTAGTCAACCATATGTATGATGTTTGGCGTAAAACAAATTGGATAGACAAAACAATCATGGAGTTTTACATTGAGTTAAAAACTATGCCATGGCGGGCCCCTTTAGGGTTACACTAAATAACATTCCAGCGGTAAGCAGGGAGGCTTAAAGGAATAGGAACACGCGATTTTTATATGCACGTTACAGATCTAACTACAGCTGCAAATTAGTCAGCAATGGGCATATGGTTTGTATCCGACAAAGTACAAGGGTGAGAACTGAATACTAATGCAAGCCCAGAGGCTGGGAAAATATGCATTAGATATCGTCGGCTGCAAAGCGAAGAGACATTCATTTGTATTTTATTCTTCTATTTCATGTCAAGGGAAAATAGCTGCGGTTAAGATCTTTTTCTGTCCGTGTGAATTTGAAAGACAGAAAAAGGAACCGAGATAAATGATGTCAGCATTTAAAAAGAACTTTAAAAAGTAAAAGTGAAACTTACAGTAGTGAGAGGGGGGGGGGGGAAGAGAATGACTAAAGCCATAAGAAATTAAGTATAAACTGTCAAATTTAAACTAAATATTTTATTTGAAGGGGGGGGGTGGGGGAGAATAATGACAATTTATAATAAACCAGTAAGGTTAAAAGTTGATTTTTTGAGGGGAGAGGAGGAATAATGAATATATAACGGTAAAGCCGTTATACCGCTACCACGTTCTGAAGTTTGCACAATATTTAATACTAACGCAATTAGGAAATTATTTATTACTCAACAAATAAAGAGTAAAATTTTGCAAATGAGCTTATCAATGAGTAATTTAAATGGATTACTAATAAAAATGTAGCTGCAAATATATATTACTCCTTGCCACACTTAATAATAAGAAGAATGATTATCTTTGATTATCTTATTTTTATTTTTACTTTATATATATATATATATATATTCTTTTAACATAAAGTTTAAAATATATTCTTTTAAATCTTGTATGTTCTGCTGCCAAAATAGTATATTTTTAAAGAAACATTATTAATTTATTTTAACACTAGAAAGGCGGCGGTTTTTGTATACCTAGAAAGATGGAGAGCGGTCATTTTGACTGCTCTATTTGAATGACCAAAAATAAAGCATTTTTTAATATTTTTTTGTTCAAAAAGGTTTTTTTAAAGTACATTTATTAATAGAATAATAGAATATAATTTTATTTATTTACCGTTTTATATATAATATTAATTTTAGTTAAAGGAAATACAATATATATAATCAATTATCCACAAAAATTACAAATATAAAAAAAAATACACACTTTAAAAGAATTTTTTGGATTTGCTCAAAGTATCTTAAATTTATATAACATAATTGCTTTTTTAAGTGTATATATTTAAAAATATAAATATTACAAAAATAACTTACATTATTCCTTTTTACATTCTCTGCAAACACTCAGCTTTATAACTTTGTAAGTGCAGGAGCCACAAACTAACTTTTTGCAATCACTATAAATGTTTATAGTTTTATTCTGGCATAGATTGACTTGGCACTGTTTGCGTTTTGTAGCCGATATTGTAGGTGCACCTGTATTTGGAGTTAAGTCTGACAGCGGAGATGTCTTAGAGGCAACATATTTTGTACGCAGTTCGTCAGCTAAATTCAAAATAAAATCATGACGCTTTATATTTACACCAGTAGTCTCTTTATAAATCACACAAGCATTTATAGCAGCTAAGTCCAGAATATTAAAAAAAACTTGAACAGGCCATCGTTGAGAAGTTGATTTTGTGGAATATTTTCTTGCCATCTGGTCAAGTACATCCACACCATATTTCGTTGAGTTGTAAAACTGAACAACCTCAGGCATCTTTTTTTCATTGCCATTGACTTCAAGTGTAGGATGTAAAGTTCTTAATAACAAAACATTTTTGTTTTCTTTCCTTGTTACGAAGTCAGTGATATATTATCATGCTTGAGAATTTGGCTTGAATACAGTTCTCCCTTTGTGAGCTTGAAGGATTCGGACACTTCTTTCTTTCCACGTTTCACAGTTCCAACGATGCTAAGTCCTTTATTTCTTAGAGTTTTGGCTAATTTCAATGTTGTGAAAAAATTATCCATTGTTATATTGCTTCCTGTGTTATGAAATGGCTCTGCCAAGTGACAAACAGCATGTTCTCCAACAGTTTCATCTGTAGGTCTATTTTCATTTTTACCTAAATATGGAAAGCCATTCAACAAATATTTTGATTGAACATCAGCTGCTAGCCAAAATTTAATCCCGAATTTATCGGTTTTTGCGGCATATACTGTGTAAATGGGCAACGTGCTTTACTTGTGAAGAGTTGTTTGTCTACTGTTATATTTTCACCCGGTTTATAGCAAAGTAAACAATTTTCAATAAACGAGTTCCAGATCTCTGACACTAGGGCAAATTGATCAGATCAAAGCCTTTCAGATCTTGTTGCCTTCAGATCAAACCGCAAATATCTCATTATTTCTTTCAAACTGTCCCGAGCCATTGTTTGGTGAAAAAAGTTTATTCCCTATGTCGTCGACCATAAGTTGTTTATTGAAATACCATTAGAAATAAAAGCTCCACGAGCATACAGTAGGGAAATAAAAGCATCTAATTCATCTAAAGATATATTCCAATGCAGATCCTGCAAACATCGATGAGCTTCCGCTTCTGTGCACATTTTTATGAAACGAAGAATCTTTTCATTTATGAATAGTCTCCATGCACTTGTAAAATTCCCTAACATTACATTTCTAGTGGCAAATGAACTTGGTTCAGGAACTTCTCCCAACACATTGTGCTGCTGTCATTTTCCTGAAGAAATATTACCAGAAGGAACTGCCCATATTGTTCCATCTTTTGCTACTTCTACATTTTGCTTATTTCCTTCCTTTTGGGAATATACTCTTTGTTCTTCACTTTTACATAGTAGTTTACTTTTCTTTTGACGTTTTCTGTTTTGTTTTCATTTTCTACCATATGTGGTACTCGCATTACTTGAATCGACATTTATAAAAAAATTTCCTTCATTTTCAGATTCAGACGAAAAATCTATTTGTGCAGTTTCAGTAAAAAATGGCATTCATCCGCAAAAGAGGATTCACTTACATTTCTAGGGTTATATTCATTGTCAGATAAATTTGAATTTTCATCTGTACCAGAATTGGTTTCAGATACAGTCCGCAATATTTTTAGAAACTCTTCTTCTGACAGATTGCTTTTACCAACAGTTCTTCACGACATAGCGTGAAAAAAATGTACATCCGATCAGGCCAAGAACTTCAATAGAAATAAATATCTGTTACTAAAAAAGCAGATGCTTTCGAACATAAAAGGAATTTCACGTGACCAGCAGGTGTTTTTCAATCCCGCTTATTCTCCAAATGACAGCAGTCTATTACAAGCCCTACGAAAAGAATCACATGAAAGCAGATGTTTTTAACATCCCTCCCTACCTCACGTATGCTTCTTTCCATGAAATGTTATTAAAATTATCTCGAAAACAAAGAATAATCGTTTGTAAACAGCAAAAATTGAAAAGTAAATGTAATGTTAGATTTTATTTCTTCAGCGGTCAAAATGACCACAATCCGTCTTTCTAGGTATACATATTTATAGGGCTCATAATATTGTGTAAAAAAATTTAAATTTTTGCGCTACATAATCCTTATGAATAATTAGGAACATTCAGTAAACAATGTAGAAATCGAAGAATGTTTAAGAAAAACACAAGCGTTTGAAATTCATTTTCGGTCAAAATGACCGCTCCCGTCTTTCTAGTGTTAAGCAGTACATATAAATTTAAATGTAATAGTTTATGATTTTTTACAAATTTAATAATGGATTATTTTTTACATCCTATTGTACTTTATGTAATTTTACTCAAAACATTTTTTATTGAATATTATTATTATGACCTTCCTATTTAAACACAACTTCTTGGAACTGTTTTTTTTTTTTTATTTATTTAGTTATAAGAAATTAAAAGCTATCTAGTCAGACAATTATAAAATTCTTTTAATACCAATTTCGTTTAAATCACTGGACATAGATGGCAGTACGGTAATTTTTTTTTCACTCTTTATGGATGTAAATTATTCGATTTTGATCTTATTTACCTTTTTAATGATAAAATATATTTATTTTAATTTTTTAAATATTTTTATTTTAACAATCTTTCTTTGCTTTTAGTTTATGTGTGGAGGGGGGGGGGGATGATATTATTTGAACCAACATCAATATCATTTATACATCTTCAGATTTTTTCAGCTAATGATTAACATGTATGATGTTTTTGTCACATTATAATTATGGCATATAAAATTTAATAAAGAGTTTATATGAAACTGTTTTTAGGGATACATTCAAATAAATAGTAGTCTTATCTTATATCGGGGATCTTTCTCACTTATTTCACTCAATAAACAAATTGTACCTTAATATTATGTAACATAATACATTTATCAAAAAATAAAAATTATTTTTCAAAGATATAAATTATTATTAAGATTTTTAAAAATTTAAAATAGAGTTCATTTTAGTTATATTATTATCAAATTAAGTTATAATACACATTAATTAGATAATTAATCATTTATAATTAATAAATAAGCAATGTTTAGATATTCCAAATAGCTAATTAGATTTAATATTTTGTTTTCAAATTATTTATTGGTAGTACATTATTAAGTAATTTTCATACAATTTATAAATAATTATAGCATATTTGAATATGTAATAATAGAATATTGAATATAGAACATTTGATAAAGATAAATTATAATATTTTGTAATTTATAATTATCAAATTATTGTTGTTATTATATTATAAAATTAAATATGTCACTGTAATTTATAGATAATTGGTTTGATAATAACAAATTATCAAAAATATAATGATACAATAATATTAATACTTAGATTATTATCAAATTATTATTATTATATTAGTAATGTAATACTATCCATATATTTCAATAAATGAAATTTTACATATCAATATTTCATTGAAATTTAATGATAATTTATATTTATTTATAAAATATTATCTTCTATAGACAATAAAGATAGTATTTTAATATTTTTAAAAAATATAATTATATAATTATATTTTTAAATTTACAATAATATATTTCATAAAAAAATATAATTATATTTTAAAATTTATAATATTATAATTATATTTCTTAAAAAATTATAATTATATAATTAAGTTAGTATTTTAATATTTAATAGTATGTGTTATAAAATATCTCTCTATAACATATCTTATAATATTATAAATTTATTTATCTAATATAGATAATATTTATTGTAAATAGCATCTCTTTTTTTATTTGCATTGATACAACAATAATATTAATATATCTGGTAATATTTAATTACAATACATTAAAAATGATAAAAAATTATTATTATAAAATATAACATACTGTCAGTAATGATAAAATATTTCAATAAACTATTTAAGTATCTTAATATGAATAAACCAGGAAACACATTTAAAAGATACTATCAATTAATATTGGAGATTTAAGTCGATAGATTCACAAAAAAGTAAAATATCATAAGAAAATCTTAAGTCCTAAAACACCACTGTAAATCTAATAATATTTTTGCTGTTGTTGTTGTTAATTACCAGTTTAGGAACAGATGTATTATAATCCTGCATCCGCCATCTTGGATTTTTTTTTCTTGGCGTGAATTAAAAATTGTTTTTTAATTATTAGTTATAATTATTATATTCCAGTTGTTTCAATATTATATTAATTTACCAACAATATTTAACCATTGGCGACAATTACTACTTGGTGAAAAAGGAATTTTCATGCTATAAAAAATCGAAGATGGCAGATTCGGGATTATAATACATCTTACATAGATTATCTGTAAATTATATCAAGAAGTAGTTGCAATATTGAGAAAAATGTTAAATTATCAAACATAACAATTTATTATCTAATATAGATATATTGTTATTTATTTATAAATCACATTAAAGTTGATGACAGAAGAAAAAGAGTCAAAACTGTTTAAGAAAATATTTTTATCACTTTTGTCAGGAATGTACATATATTGTTCAGGTAAATTCATTATAAATATCATATAAAATAAGTTTCTATAACTCTACACTGTATCACCATTTCACAATAACAAGACATTGAAATATTTTCGAACACCAAAAAGTAATCGTCAATTTAGCATGATGACATAGCAACCTCGGTAACTCTGTACAAGTTTTCTAGTAAGAGAATTTCAATCTTATTTTTTGCTATAACGGTTGGGATCGGTGAAAATGCCACAGAGCATAAGCGATTGCCAAAATAGGCTTAATAACCGTAGCATGCACGCATTGCTTCTGAAATCCAAATTACTGATTAAAAGGTCCGGGGCATAACTGCGGGACTTTGAGTGAAACGCACAATTTTTGCAAAGCACTGTATTGGAAATGCGAATTAAACAGCATCAAAATGTTTACAAAATGTTGTCATGACGTTAAAGTAATTATGTACGGATGTTTAGTTTTGACTGTGCGGACCTGCGATACAAATTTCAGGTTCATTTAAAAATATTATTACGGGTCCACCAGAAGTATGATACAATAAAATCTGCTTTGACGGAAATGAAAACGTCCAGTGATAAATTCCATTTTATGCAGGTTATTTAAATTGAACAAAACATAATAGCATTTTTGGGGGGTAAGGGGGAGCTGGAACTTTTTCTTTTCGTTTACTGAAGGATTCAGTTATAAACAGGCTTTACTCTATTAGAAAATAAATTTGCTGGATGGTACTTAAAAAAAAATCTATATAGTGATATTTCCTTACAATTTTATTATTTCCTTTTTAGTATTACAGTTCATGTTGTATTTGTAATTGCTTTTTCATCTAAAGATTTTAAATAAAAAATTAAATTAATGAAAATTTAATTAAATTTTAATTGAATTCATCAATTAATTTGGAATAAAGAAGTTTAAAGTATGAGACATATAAAAATTAAAAAACTTAACCTGTGACTTTACACAACTTTAGAACTGAACAAGAGTCGGTTTCTAGTAACTTGCACCATCTTCCACACTTCCCCCCTCTGTACGAACCTGTGATAAAAATTTCAGTTTCATTTAAGAATATTATTACAAGTCCGGGCAATGCCGGGCGGGTTAGCTAGTCATATGAAAAACAACAATTAAACTCTCATGGTTATGGTTAGAGTGACAAAATTTTGAAAATTTCAAGTGGCAGCACCTACATTTTTTATTGAAATGTGATCTCCATATTGAAAAACTATAAATAGTGTTGGAACAGTACCTGTAGCAAGAAAATCGTCAGTGCTAGGCAGGCTCAGAAGAAAAGTAAAAACAACCAATAAAGACAGAGAAGCAACAGAAAGAAAACATTTTATTGTATTTCATAAATTTTCTATGTGACCTCCTACACACACAATGAAATTTTGCAAGCGGCAGATGGTGGATAGCACTGAAGCATGTACCATGGCAAGAGGAATCTGTTGGACCTGACGTCTGATGGCATCTTTCAAATCAGATGCAGTTTAAATGCATACACTTTGGATTTCAGGAATCCTCACAGCCAGAAATCCATTGAAGTGAGATCGGGGGACCTTGATTGCTATGGAAATGTGGTAACTCTGTCACCAAAGTGTTGTGTTAAGAAACATTTGACAAAATACTTACATATGGGGAGAGGGGGTGCCATCTTGCATCCACATGATGTCAGATAGTGTTTCACTGTTACAAATTAGGAATTACATAATTAGTCAACATTTCTACATAGCGAGCACTAGCTACCATATACATTTGTAGACTTGTGGCAGTAACCTCTTCAAAAGAGTAAGGGCCAAGGATGAAGGTGCTTGTTATACCGAATCGGACAGTCACTTTTTCTTCATGTAATGGAAGTGCAACCACATCATGGGGATTATTGCCTGCCCAGTGCACACAGTTCTTTGAATTAATATTACCAATCAATGAGAAATGGGCCTCATCCATCTACAAAATGCGTAAAGGCCAGCTGTCATCCTCGTCATACCAGATGAAGAATTCATTCACAAAATCTAGCTGTTGTTGCTTATTGTTGAGATAATTACCAGTAAGTAATATCTCAGTAAATTAAGTTAGCAGAGTGACATAAGCAATGGGAAACGTATTTGCTTTATGTCCCAACCTCAAGTAAAAATTATGTTAAATTATTTAATCTATTATAAGTAAATCTTTAAATGAAATCAAACTGTTAAAACAGTTTAATGAAATTAACTTGCTGAAATATAAAAATAAGAAAAAGTGAAACTACTAAGTGATATAAATAATGAAAGGCAAATTTAAAAGAAAAAAAACATTTATCTAAATTTAGTCAAACAGAAAACAAATAAATTAACTAAAGAAAAATACATCTTTAACTTTATCTTTAAATAACTAATTATGTATATATATATGTAGAACAAGTTGTACAGAATTAACACTCCATGACACACTATTGCAGAAATATTTAACTGTAGGAATAAACATCTTTCCTTTCAATGTCCCAGAGCTTGAAATGATTTATTATTGAAAAACTAAACTTCATTTAAAAACCAATTACAGCATTTCCAGCGATATCAAATTGCAGTATAGAAATAAACAAATGTCATTCTCCTCCAGGAAAAACCGATAGACACCCAACAACTCGAAGATATAAATCACAAACCCTTTCACCGATTGTCCAGGAATTCGGAAAACCTCAGCTAACACTTTGACACAGAGGCAGCTTCTTTTCAAATTAACATTAAAGACTCTAGAAGCTAAAAGTCACAAACTATGGCTTTCACCATTCCATCTGAGAACTTAAAAACAAAGATCAGTTGATATACGTACGGCATCACCAAGAGGAAAAAGACTAATTTACGTTCACTGTGTGTTTCCAGTTCAAAAGAACTTCCTTGCCGTTAAGACATCACGAGACTTTAAAACCACTCACTACATGTTAAAAGGGTACACCCCAACTGCCAAAGAACCAAGCTGGCCGAAACATATTTATATGATTCGGACATGTGTATCAGCTCTCAGCATATGCAAAATGGATGGCTTCCAGAATGATCGGAGACTTATGACGCACTCTACCGGGCATCTAACGCCATCTTGTGGTGATCGGGAGTACTTCTCAACTATCGTATGTGGAAAACGACCATGATGTTTTGAAAGACAGGCGACCGGCATTAGAAGATATGATTAAAGGTAAACTGTAACTAAGGATAAAAGCAAATCAAATAAAGGGAGAGGATTTTGAAGGAAAGAGAATTTTGAGGACATATAACTATTGAAAACAAGGATATGAGGTAAGTATAGCATTGATTGAAGACCGGGTTCTAAATGCTAAAAAAAACTCCAACTATAAAATTTACTGGACTTACTCTTTATTTAAAAGCATCGTTAGGTGGTTCAGTTAAAAAATGGGAGAGAGAGACCCCCATAAATACATGGGGCGCCGAAGCGCCTTTTCTTGTAGACAACTTTACATCTCGAAAGCTGAAACAGAAGTTAAGTTTTTGCAAGAAGTCAAGAAATCTTGGCGTTGCACAGAATCGCCAATTTACAACTTTTGGTGACTGCGCAAAAATGAACAAAGGGTCTTGGCGATAAACATTATCGCAAAAATGTGGTGATACAATCGGACGGGGGAGGCCGGGATTGCAAGCAAGCGCTTCTAATACGATGAGAAATGCGTCAGAAAAGCGAAACTTGTTTATACAACAGATCTTACAAAGAAGACCGCTGCCTGAGAAAAATTCTGGAAATCACAGGCATCTGGCTTTTAGCTCGACCACAAAGCACGATAAATACATGCTTCCCATAAGATCTGTTCACTTTTCTTTTTAATTGTTAATACATATGCAACGTTCACGTATTAGTTGAGATAAAAATTCTTATCAATGTGGCGCGCAAAAATCCGATGGAATTAAATGCAGACCTTGATACTAGCAGATGTGCCATTTAATTCCTATTTATTTCTTTGCACTGGGAGCGGTAGCTGACAGATAAGGAAAAGAAAAAAAAAGAATGAATCTTTGCGGCTGGAAATAAAGATGTTTTTAGAAAGAAGAAAGCAAAACCCTTTTAATAAAAGCTGAATGGTTTTGAGAAATGAATTTAATTACATATTTCAGCATAAGAAAGAGGGGGGGGGGGAGGATAATGTGATTTTAAAAGTAAAAATTATGTTTTAAATTAATTTTGAATAAAAATTATAGGTATGGGACAGAAACGCTGTCACATAACTCACCCCGACCACAGAAGAAAGCTGAAACGTGTATGTTGCAGCTTTATATCTACTTAAAATCCTTTGTCCACCTTCGCAGATACAGAGTATACAATCTACATAGAAATATAAAAAAATTTTGTATCCAATAACAGAAAAATGTTTGAACCTGTTTCTCTAAAATGCTATTAGAGCATCATTTCCAGTAATTTAAGTAATAAAATAGAAAGGTAGTATATAAACATATTTGCTTGCTTTCAAATAATTCAAAATAATATTTATTCATGACTGAGCGCTCATATTTAAAACAAATCTTATTTATCAATTCAACATGCCACAAGAGAAAAAAAAATGTGCCACATTTGACGAAAAGTAAGGATCCTATGCTTTTTATGTGGCTCTATATTTGTGGCACTGGTACCAGCTTTTTTTGTTGTGCCATGATTCCAAAGAGAAGCATTTACATTAGACATATTTTATAACTTCTCACAATGTGATCTTACAATGAGATCATAATTTCATACGAAATGCAAGCAAATTAAAACAAAACACACCAATAAGACTTTTTTAAAAAAAAAAATTGGAACACAGAAAAGTATTGTATGTATATATATAAAATAAAAGTTAAAATGTACTGTATTACAATAAAGATGAATCGTATATGAAAAGAAAAATTTGTGCACCAGGCACAGGACTACCAAAAAGGGGTGCATGTAGCACGCTGCAAACAGGTGTAGCCCTAAATCTTGTGGAGACCACAAGTACTATGGCGTCAGCTTAGGGCTTCTGCCTTAAATAACAAGAGTATATATATTTTTTAGATACCTGCACTATAACTATAACCCGCTGTAACAAGAAGTCAAAGTATAATATAATTTAGCATTTGATAAAATAACACACTGCCGTCCTGTATTTCTGTGTAATAATTAAAATGTCCCATCTTGTGTTCAAGATTCTGCATGATATGAAGTGCCTGTGTACTCACTAGAGTAATTTTCTTTTACTCCTGGCAAGAATATGAAAAAAAGGTAAGAAAAATGTATCTAAATGTTATATAATGTAACAAGATACCTTACTCGATCTGCCACTTTCAAGTAAGAAGTATCTAAGCAAAGTGTTAAAATGTAACATGTTAAAAATAAACAGATTCAAAATGTATGTGTAGTTTAGTATGTCATGTGACGGATAACTCCTTGTAACTTTAAAATCTTTGTACATAGACAAAGTGATGTTGTCATTGATATATTATGACATTATGCAAACACAAAAAAACTGTTAAAAAGAAGTATTTTAATATTGAAACATGGTGTAAAATTTAAAAGCTAGGAAAGTAAAGGAGAAACTGTATGTGTGTGGAGGGCGGGGTAGAAAAGCTCCCAAACTCATGAACTACTTGTAATGCAACACATGAACAAAAGTGTACGCAAGCATACACAACGTGTAAGTAAACACATGAACAAATTGTATAATATCACATGAACTCTATGTATTAATGTCTCAATGAACTAAAATTGTAATGTAATTGCCAACAAAATAAACAGACAGTATATGTGTAATAACCCAAGACACTTACAACGAGTGAGATTCAATTACATAATTAATGAGTTATCATCAAAATGTAGTGAATAAGGGTTAAAAAACAAATGAACTACTTGTAATGTGTGTGTGAGCCCTGGTTAAACTCTAAACCAGCCAGTGTGTATTACTCAATGAACTACTTGTAAGAAAAAAAAACAAAAAGAAATACTGCTGAATAAATCGTTAGCAAAGTACAATGTGTAAAATCAAATGAACAAAATATGTAAATCAACACATGAACTAGTGTAATGTATGTATATGGATGCAAAAAAAATGTATTCTAAATAAGCAAATGTTGTGCAACATAAACAAATAACACATGAACTGCTTGTAAAAATTACTTAAAGGTTAACTAAGGGATAAAATTAAAATAAAGTTGTATCTGCGCAAGTTATTACTGTATTAAGGTAACAAAAGTGTGTATAAAATGCACAAGTGCCCAGCAGATTGCATAATTCTACGCTAAAAATGTAGAAGTTATGCCGAGCCAAACATGTTCCAAGAAAAAGAATGAAAGAGAAAGTAAAAATGCATAGAAAAAAAAACTAAATTCTTCATGTCAAATGAGTGTATGTATCCGTCACAAGACAATGTGAGACTTTCACTCACAAAATAAAAAAATTTCAAATGTGAGAAAATGCCAAAGATTTAGTTTAATGACTCTATTTGAATAGCGTTAAAAAAAAAAACTAAAGTGTACATAACAGGGCCTTTGACTAAATTTTTCGAAAAAAAACAACATGTAAGGATATCAAATGTCATGTCAGATAAAATAAAATTACCTTATGTTATAAATAAAAATAGCAACAAGTCACCAGCTTTGTGTAAACAATGAAATTAAACAGTAGATTAACTGTATGTGTAAAAATGTACAGCCAATTAATTATCTGCTGTGTAAAAATTTAAGATGTATGTGCAAACAATGTACAATAGTTAAATTGTGTCATAATTTCTGCAAAACTTTTAAACACATCAACTTAAAACATCCTACCAAGTGTATTAAAAAAAATACTTATAAACTGTATTTTACTGTGTGTAGTGTAAAAAGAGACCTTACTTTATGTGCCACTTACAAGCAAGGAGTCTATAACAAAAGTGTTAAAAAGAACTGTTACAGGTTAATTGCCGCAAACTGAATGTGTCAAGTAAAAATGTCATGTGAAGGATAATTTCATGTAAATCAAAAAATAAAATCTGTGTAATTAAGAAAGTGATGGTATCATTAGTAAGTTATGACATTACCCAAACTGAAAAAAATTAGTATATAGAGGGTAAGAGAGAAAAAAAAAATCTGTAGTGTAAAACGAAAACCTGACATAAGATGTAGAAGTAAAAAAAATAACGGTACGTGTGTACAAACACAAAACTCCAAAATCATTCTTGTGAATGTGATATCAATTACATAATTAATGAGTTAATATCACTAGATTATATAATGATACAGAGTTTTGCTTGACACCATGAACTAAGTGTATAAACAAAGTGTATTCTCACATGAACTAAAATTGTGTAAATATACCCATGAACTAAAATAAACTCACATGAACTAAATGTAATCTCACATGAACAAAATTGTGTAATTATTCTCATGAACTAATGTGTGTTTTCACATGAACTAAATTGTGTAACTAATCTCATGAACAAATGTGTGATTTCACATGAACTAATTGTGTATCTATCTAAAACTTAAGTGCAGCACATGAACTAATGTTGTCAAAAGTAAAAAAAAAAGTACCGTCAATTTTAAAATAAATGTTAAGTAAGAGACAAAAATAGAAACTGTTATTAAATTATATTGTGAAAATGTAAATTCCAAAACCAAAACTGAATGTAAAGAGTGCAATGTGATGTTTCCATCACTTGTATCTATCAAATTACCAAAATAGAAAAAATATCTAAAATCATTCATTCCTGCAGTAATAATCAAATGATAAAAAGGTATACCTAACAGTACACACTTAATTTCTAAAAAAATATATTTAAATTTGCAGTTAAGTGTTAACTGCGAAATAAATTATCACTAATGCCATATGGTGAAGTATTAAGATGTACATAACTGTCTAACACAGTGAAATGTTTTTTTTTTTTTTTTTTTTTTTTAAATGAACTTTCTTTTTAAAGAATCCTTCACAATACAAAATGCAGCAAGAGAAAAAATTATTTATCTTGTAAAGAGGTCTTTTTTTTTATATCTATATAAAAAAATGTGTTCAATGAAATGAATTGCAGTTGTGTAAGGTTTCTCGTTGCTCTTTTATATATCTCTTTACAGTAGGACATCTATGTGAGAAAGCTGTATGGAAAACGTTAAATTTTGTGTTGTTTACCTCATTACATCTAATGCAATTAATGCATTTTGGGCTGTTTGAACAATGAGGATCTTTATGTGATAAGGCACATACAGGACATCTAATTTTATCTGTGCATGATTTTGCCTGATGAAGAAGATTTTGACATGTAAAACATCTTTTTACCGAAACATATCTTTTTACAGGGTAACCAGTAGACTGAATTTTGATTTCGCCATGAATAATTAATCTTTTAGCTATCTTTGGGGGCATTAGAAATATCCAATTAAATAACTCAACATATTTCATCTTATATTTTTGTTGAAATTGAATAGAAGGTGTGGATATACCAGTTAAGTCAGAAATTGCCAAAAGAATATCCGGAATATTAACATTTTCTGGCAACTGACAAATTATAACTGAAATTGGCTTCAAATCATGCCTAAAAGGGGACGAAAAGTTACTATTTATAGGAGAAGTGGTAACATCTTGTTGTGGGCATTTCAAATCAGAAATAATATTTGAGTTATGCTGCAAGGAATTTTCAGTCAGACTGTTGATTTCACAATTATCTATTTATGTTGTTTCAATCCGCTTAGATGATAGTATTTCGCTGTATGCCTCGGATGTGCTTTGATTTTGATAAGACATCTCATTAATTTCAGCTTTATGTTTCTCTTTCACTGTGAGTGCGTGCAATCTTTCCAAAATTTTTGTATTAACAATTTGTAAACATTTGTTCTTATTCTGCAACCTAACATAATCATCTTTTATAATCTGAAAAAAATTACCCAACATTTGAAATTCCCATAAAAATTTCTTATGCATAGAAGATATATTTTCAACTAAAGTGTCATTGTTTTTACTACCAATTTGTTCCTGTAGTATAGGGAATTCTGTGTTTACCCTTTCCGCAAATCTGTTAAGTGCTTCCTCAAACATGTACGGCAGAGAACATTTTAATTCAGCCATAGATACTTCTAATTCTGGATGGCTATCGGCCTGTGACATTTTTCAAAAATGTTGGAAAAAGTAGCCAAAGAAGAATTTTAAAAAGTATAAAAGATGGCACAATAATTTAAAATTCAGTTACTGTATTAGAGCAAAACAGCAAGAAAAAGAATTTAAAACAAATATTTTCTCTCCCTTTCTCTTTTTTTTGAATGAGCAGATTAAAAGAGAAGAAAAAAAAATTGGAAGTTCTCAAAAAATTTCTGTCTATTTTAAAAAGTATGCAGTATCTGAAATATTCATACAGTAAGAAAAATTTATAAACCCTCAGATATTATATAGAAAACAGCACAAAATCTGCAACATCTTCCAATAATATGTATGCAAAAATAATATTCACTTGTAAATACTGAGTACAAGCAAAAAAATAAATAAAAAACTATCAAATAATAGCCAAGAAAATTTTATAAGGCACCTTTGGAAACGAGGGCAATAAATGTTAATATGCCTAGCCTATCACAAACACATTTTAACTAAATGCCATTTTATTTTCTGTATGGAAAATAATTAATCACCTAAATATCAATATAAAATAAATATGCACTGCAATACTGAATTAAAAAAACTTACCTTTCAAAATAAAGCAAGAAAAGAGAAGACAAAAATTATAAGTGCCAAATAAAATATTTAAAATATAATGCTTAAATTTCGTAAGCTTCTCTGTTCATGCTAACAAATATACTGAATAGTAAGACGTCATCATTTTATATATATATTTTTTTTTTAACCCAAACAGCATGAAAAGGGAAAATTGATAAATCATAACGCATACCTACAGATAAAAATAAAGCAAAATAATAATAACTAATTTACTGTATTTACTACAATTAAAGTTTAAAAGAAACACTTGAATTTTCCGTGTTCATGCTTATGCAGTGAAAACTAGACACTTTTTTCATTTAATCTATATTGTTAGCTGTAGAATTTTTTTGTTGTTTTAGTCGTAGAGATACGGTGGTACATTTCTGTACGTTTTTGCATTTTTTTATAATTTCACGTTTTCCTTTTTTATCAGGTGTACCACTTTTATTATTGCGAACATATTGGCACTGATTTTTTTTACAAGCAAAGATGGCAGAAACCAGCAACAAACAAAAATCAATCTGATGTAAATTTGATGATGAAAACTGAAGCAAATCTTTTTTTTTTTATCACATTTATGCACAAGAATCGAAGCACAGATTAAAAGAAAATTGTTCACATAATTTGAAATATTTTCGGACGCACTAATTCTGTTAAGATGCACTTTCTTTTCCTTTAGAAAAAAATTTCACCTGATTAGAGCGTTTATGTGAGATCTGCCAACATATATTTTTTATTATTATTCACTTGAAGACAACACATACTTGACGTAACACATGCAAATCATTGACGCAACACTTGGAAAAAGGAAAACTTTTGAAGGCACTTTCCTAAAAAAAATCGTAGCATAAGATTTAACGTACACCTTTGCCGCAATGCACGCGAACTTTTTACTTTTTCACATTCCACACAATAATCCCCAGGCACCGTTGAATGCACACGCACGTAAATGAAAACACACTAGGTCACAATAATCTGTCGAAAGGAGAAAGCAAAACGTCGACACAAACACACACAAGGCGAACCGCTGAAGTCACTTTTTTTTTTTTTTTATGATTAGTGACAATACAAGATCAATTCGCCGGATAAATCCGATCATCTGAGGGAGGTGATGGTGAGCAGGAACGAAGAAACAACCGCACCAACATCAGAGGGGGGGAGGAGAAGGCATACAGGCGAAACAAGAGCGGCTCGAAGATGTCCAGCTGGTGAGCGAAGACACACTAGAATGGGTTCCATCACTGTCTGTCGGAGAAAATCGCATCCATCCATCGAGCGCAGGATGTTATGAGTGCAGGATATGATGGCACACCAAGAAGGCACACTGTCCGGCATGGTTGAAAAAAAATATCCAGTCCAAGAATTTGAAGAAAATTACTGCAAGAGTACTTGAATGGGGTACTTGAATGATTTAAAGGGGGGGGGGGGGTGAATTTCTCTCTCTAACGTGCATTTTTTTTTTTTTTTAACTAAGTTGGAGAAAAAATACAGGCGATGCACCAATGTGTATAGCATTGATTTGTATATAGCATTGATTTGAAGACCGGGTTCTAAATGCTAAAAAAAACTCCAACTATAAAATTTACTGGACTTACTCTTTATTTAAAAGCATCGTTAGGTGGTTCAGTTAAAAAATGGGAGAGAGAGACCCCCATAAATACATGGGGCGCCGAAGCGCCTTTTCTTGTAGACAACTTTACATCTCGAAAGCTGAAACAGAAGTCAAGTTTTTGCAAGAAGTCAAGAAATCTTGGCGTTGCACAGAATCGCCAATTTACAACTTTTGGTGACTGCATGAAAATGAACAAAGGGTCTTGGCGATAAACATTACTGCAAAAATGTGGTGATACAATCGGACGGGGGAGGCCGGGATTGCAAGCAAGCGCTTCTAATACGATGAGAAATGCGTCAGAAAAGCGAAACTTGTTTATACAACAGATCTTACAAAGAAGACCGCTGCCTGAGAAAAATTCTGGAAATCACAGGCATCTGGCTTTTAGCTCGACCACAAAGCACGATAAATACATGCTTCCCATAAGATCTGTTCACTTTTCTTTTTAATTGTTAATACATATGCAACGTTCACGTATTAGTTGAGATAAAAATTCTTATCAATGTGGCGCGCAAAAATCAGATGGAATTAAATGCAGACCTTGATACTAGCAGATGTGCCATTTAATTCCTATTTATTTCTTTGCACTGGGAGCGGTAGCTGACAGATAAGGAAAAGAAAAAAAAAGAATGAATCTTTGCGGCTGGAAATAAAGATGTTTTTAGAAAGAAGAAAGCAAAACCCTTTTAATAAAAGCTGAATGGTTTTGAGAAATGAATTTAATTACATATTTCAGCATAAGAAAGAGGGGGGGGGGGAGGATAATGTGATTTTAAAAGTAAAAATTATGTTTTAAATTAATTTTGAATAAAAATTATAGGTATGGGACAGAAACGCTGTCACAGTAAGTAGTATCTGTATTTATATTGTAAATAAAGAATGGCTGTTTTAGCTAAAAAGTAAATGTGTTGTAGAGCTAAAGTAGTACGGTGATAAGATATAGAGGGCTTGTTATTCCTAACACTTATCACCTGCTTGCAACATCTGGATACTCTGGAACCGATACAGAAACATGTGGAGCACAGAGCGCAGAATCTTGCAGACCGTAGAATTCAGTAACAGCAGAACGTATGCACTTGCAAGAGGAACTTCACTTATCGTCTCATGGACTTCTACAACAGCCTCCAAAGGAACAGAAGGTCATCCAGGCCAAGAACGAT
Source organism: Maratus speciosus (assembly GCA_963932465.1). Classification (NCBI taxonomy): domain Eukaryota; kingdom Metazoa; phylum Arthropoda; class Arachnida; order Araneae; family Salticidae; genus Maratus; species Maratus speciosus. Next base: position 98,081,648 of record OZ010787.1, read on the forward strand.
TGCATGTGCAACCAGTTTATTCAAATTTGCATATCAAGTCCTTTACACCTTTTACCTGCAGTAGACACACAATGCCTCTGTAGAATCTTTTCCATTCAAATAATAAAATTTTATAATCTCCTCACGTGCTTTCCTTGTGAGCAGCTTGTTGTTTAGAGTGCAAGAAAGCAAGATATGCAGCATGCATTTCACAGTGCCTTTTCTTTCATTTAGTGCTACGATATCAGTCATGATGGCATCTAATGCTAAAACAGGAAATATGCATACTTTGGTCTGTTCTTCTCATTTCAAAGGAGATTCATTAGGCTGGGATCAGAACTGAAGACACAGTATGAAATTTGACATCATGAGTGCCACAGCTGTTTTCTCTTTTCTTCTTAATCTGTCTAGCGATGGCAATTTTCATGCTACAGGTACCATTCTAATGCTTTTTATGGTTTTTCACTATGAAGATCCAATAAAAAAAGGTGTTACCATTTGAAATTGTTGAAATTTTGTCAATATAACCATAACTGTCAGAGTTTAACTGTTGTTTTTCATATGATTCTTGAGTGTATACCTCAAAATCCTTTAAACCAAAATTTCATTCAGTTTCTGTGAATTGTATGACAGTTAGGGCCTCGTATATCAGGATACTTTTTTTATAATCACACTAGTTGAAAATATTATGAATTTCAAAAAGATAAATTTTCAATTACTCTGATACTAGACATAAAATTATATGAGATTTTATAGTATTATATCATTATTCACAACTGATTAAATCAAAATACCGAAATGACATACAATAAGAATTAAATCTGCTGCTGCTTGTTTAACTTCAACATTAGTAGATCGTAAATGATTGAGTACATCCAAAATCATTGAAGAGTCATTGATTTGCCTCCTAAAACTAACCTAAAAATAAACAACACAAAATGAGAAAATCTTTCAAGGTTGCTTAATTTAAAACATAAAATAAACACTTTTTAGCACTCTATTACTATGAGTGTTAATGAAATCAATTCAAACCTCCTTCAAATACCATATATACTCACATATAAATCGAGACAATTTGGACAAAAAAACAAACAAAATACAAAGAAGGATAAACTTATATGTGAGGCCAAAAAATCAGAAATTCGAATTGCTTATTTTTTCCAATACAACCAATCGAAACATGGACGTAATCTTGTGGGGTAAGAAGGCATATGCCCCTCCAGATTTTTTGGATTACTTTCTAGTTAAGACTCAGTTTTGTATGTCAATTTTTTTTTTTTTTTTTTTTTTTTTACCCTTTATGTGCTATGTGCGGACAAGAATAAATGCTGAATGATTCAAAATATCCAGAATTAATGCCTTCATGCTTATATCAGTAATTTCTGTTTCACATCATAATCAGAGTTCAAGTAAAAATATTTCCCATGCTTTTTTCTCTCAGAAAACTAGAACCTATTTTTCTTTTTCCATTCTAGTACAGTTTGAATGCTGTTCCCTGTTACAAGGTCCGAATCACACAATAGTAGTTTCCACTGTCCATAGAACTTTTTTTTTCACTTGGGTCATTCAATGATTACAAAAATATGTGGGACACATTTTGCTTACACAATGAATCCCTTTTTAATTATATTTTATCGGTTACAATGAGGCAATGCACAATTTCAAATTCAATCATATGCAGGTTTGAGGCAATAAAAAAATTCTATCATCTCATTTAGTTTTTTGGTATTCAATTGTGTTTATGTCATTATGAAATTCAAAAACTGAAAACTATATTTATAAATATATTTAGCATTTTAACTTATGTAGAGTTGAAGAATGCGGGACCTCCAGGAAAAATAAGACAGGCTTTATAAAAATCGGAACAAAAGTAACAGAAACATGACTTGTTTTCAGTCAGAAAAGTGTCTAAGTTGATGATCTAACACAGAGATTTTCCAACCTTTTACATTTTATAGTGCACTAAAACACTAGAACCTATAATTAATTATCTATTATACACATAAATGTTGTTTATAAAAATAATAAAATAAAAGTATGTAATTATTTTCAGTTTATATATAGTTACACAAATACCATGTACCATCATGACCAAATATTAAAAGCTTAATTGTAATAAATGCAATTCTTTTAAATCTTAATTGAGGACCCCCAGAAGCCAAGGTTGGTTGGTTGGTTGGTTGGGATTTTATGGCGCAAAATCCCTTTAGGGACATGCTGCGCCAAGACAATGTCATAATGTAAAAATTATATATTACCCAAAAATTTGAGCAAAACTAACAAAAAGGTGAGAAAAACAATAAATGAGAACACTAATATGTATATTTAAAACCATTTAAGAGAGTCAAAGGTTGATAATTAAAAGACCAAAGCATTCCGATTAAAAACTATGTAGTTAAAAAGCAATAACCGTTAAAATATAAACTAAGTCCAAGATGACGTACAAATACTACCTAAAAACAAATTTAAAATCACAGAAATATATAACAAACATAAGATTAAGAAGGAACAAATTCCTCAAAAGCTACATTTTCCTAATCGGCACTTGATTCCGATTCCATTTCTTCATCCAAGTGTTGCAGTTGTTTCCGATCCTTTAAATTACTAACTGATGGGTTTAGGCTTTTGTTATTGTTCTTTTTCTTCAGAGTGGAAAACTGTGAAGAACCCCGGATTGTTTTTTTCTCTTTCTGTATACAAGATTTTTTGCTTGGTTTGTCAGTTTTACTAGTATCAGGTCTATGTGGTGTTTTTGAGATGTAACAGCCTTAGTCTGAAGTTCAGGTGACTTTTGGGATTGACTTGAGGATTTTTGAGACTGATTGATTTGGTATACTATTTTAACAGGTTCCGAGGAAGGTTGCCAGTGCTCTAATAGTAGGGTTGCATAGCATTTACTACCACAACTAACATCACGGTTTCTCTATTTGAAGTGGTTGTTGATTGTGCTTTAGCTGAGTTACTTGGTGGAAAGGAGGTGTCGGTCTGAGTGCTTATGTGCCTTACAGAATTTTGTTCTTGCTTGAGTAAACTAGAGTAGGAGACTCCGACTGACGGAGTCCTGGATTCAACAATTTTGCGGGCTTCAGGGTAGGAGAGATTTTGAGTTACTTTAACAACAAGGATTTCCTTCTCACGTATCCAGTTTGGACAGGAACGGGAATATGCTGTATGATCACCCTTGCAGTTTATGCAGCGTTCAGAGTTTTGACATGAATTACCGTCGTGGCCAACTTCTGCGCAGCGTGCACAGGTAACAGAACCTCGACAGGTAGTTGTGGTGTGACCATAACGCTGGCATTTAAAGCAACGGAGGGGATTAGGTATGTAAGGACGGACAGGACAGTTCAAGTAAGCAGCTTAAATTCTTGATGGTAAATTAGGGCTATTAAAAGTCAGAATGATGTGCTTCGTAGGAAGCACCTGCCCATTCTGACAGATAGTTATACGACGTACATCTATGATATCTTGGTCTTTTAAATTTTGTAAAAGTTCATCTTTAGTAGAGAATAAAAGATCTGGCTCGGATATTACACCACGGCTTGTATTTAGAGTTTTATGTACTTGAGTAGCAACTGAGAAAGAGCCTATTGTAGAGCAATTTGAGAGAAGATGTGATTGTTTGGCTGAAGAAACCTCAACAAGCAAATCACCAGATTGTAATTTTTTGAGAGAATGACCATCCCCCAAGACAGACTGGAATGTTTTTGCAATGAGAAATGGTGAAGTTTTTTTGAAAGAGCTATCAGAGAGACTATCAGTACGTTTAATGACAAAAAAACGAGTGTATGAGGAATTCTGTGCAATTTGTTGCTCTCCTCGTGGGAGAGAAATGGAAGTAAGTGAATTATTTGCATCCATATTAGAAAAAAAATAAGAATTCAGACCCCGGCCGCACCACCCACTACCGAGCCCAACAAGGGGATGCACATCATGCACCAGTGCTAACCAGGGCCTATACGGTCACAAAACACTCCTATGCCAGTCTCCACCCTTAACAAGATGGCTAGTAAGTGTCCGATCACTTGATCTCCAGCCAGTGACAGAAGTCAGCTGACCAGCCGATTGATGCATACGGGACCAATATGCACCTCCCGTCTACCTGAAGCAGAGGCCAAAGCAGTGTGTTGGTTCCCTCAACTGCCAGGATCCCCCTTTCCAGGGACACGGGTTGCCACGCATGGCAAACACGTGGGTGGTTTACAATTCTCCATGAGTCGATATGCAGGATGATATCGGCTCATACAGAATTGCCCTCACCTCCGAAGAGGAAACCACAACGAGAGTGAAACATAGAGGAAAGAAGGATAAGACAAATAAGAGGAAAAGGAAAAAAGAAAGATCGCTCAGGAACCTGGGGTTGCGAAGCCCGTGAATACCTAAAGAAGGTATCCCCCTGGGGGGCCCAGAAGCCAAGGAGTATAAGTGACAAAACTGAGCTAAGTGCACAGGCTATATGGGAATAATGCTATTTGTTTGGAGGGAAAGAAATATAAGTGATTTTCTAATTATGTGCTGCATTCTAGAGGTCAACTATTCAAGCTCTTTAAACTACTTTACTACTTAACTCTTTAATCTCTACTTAAAATTTTAGAAATATTTTACTCCACTTTTATTTAACAGTTATTGAAATAAGAGTTCAAAGACTGCTGTGAAATAAGCAACAGTTTCATATTTTAATACAGTCAATTGCTATTGATGTTCCAACTTTGAACTCAATTTACTCCAAATCTAAATTTTGTCACTTGTATCTCTTGGCTTCTAGGATCCTCAATTATTTTTATGTTGTTTATATTTTATCACTGAGTGAAATAGCTGAACTTTATATATTTTTAAATATCTTCTTTGCTGGGCTGAAATACTCATGTTTTTGGGATAAAAATACTTATTAATTTTTTTTTCAAGGACAGAATTTAAGACATTATTGATTTTCAGTTTTAAGCCTTCATCCCAGAATAGCTTATTTAACATTAATATGACATTGAGAATGGGAAAATTTTTCTATTATACTTATTTGCATATTTGGAAAATTTTCCTTAAAAATAACAAAAGATTATACCATTAAAAAAATACTTAAAAATAACAAAAGAGAATACCATTAATTAATGTATTTTAAAATTTCCATGGTACATCTAAGATCTTCTTCCAGCACAACATAAGATCACATTAAATCTTCAGATGCAACAGCCATAAAGAAGTTAAGAACAATTAACTCATGATCTTTTTGAATAAATTCTTTAAAATTATGAAATCTAATGATTTCATTAACAATCTTAATTTGTAATTCTGGCATTTGTTGTAACATTTATGGCAGTAGAATTAATAATATTTTCAAATAAAAATAAATTATCATATCTTAAAACTATTATCTGACATGAATTATCTGATATATAACAATAATCTGACATATATCTAGATATTATATTCTATCAAAGACTTTGAAAAGAAATGAAGAATACACTCCTTTTCAAATGATATTGCATATGTGATGTGATAAATATGCTTATTTTTTAAAATTATAAAATGTAATCAAATATTAAAAATACTTAGTAAACAGACAATGAGATTTCTTTTCGTTTGACTGAAATGTACAAGAGTTTTAGGATAAGTACAGAGCACACATTATTACAAGTACTTTAATATCTTTGTATCATTGTTTTTGTTTCTATCATGAAATTTATTTGTATGGTGTATGTATTTCTACTTCATGAATTATTTATACATAATTAATTTTTTCAGCAAAATTGTTAATAATTTAAGATAATGTTAAAATATGCCACATTTTATAAGTTCTTCTGATATGTTAGTTGTTTGATTTATAAATTCTTAGTAATTTATGGAAAACCATGCTTTTCATTTTGTTTTTTTCAATCCATTAGAATGGAAAAAATTCAGTTTGGTTCACTTTATACTTTAACTTTGTAATTTAACATATGAATGCATACTGGAGCAAATTTAGGATGCAAGAAGACACTTGCTTCCCATATATGCCCCCCAGAACCCACATATGTCTCATCTAATGTAGAGAATTATAGCTCTAAACACTATAGCTGCTGAAACTAATAATTTATTCAAAGCACTTGCTGAATGCTTAGAAATTACCACTTAAATTATACATTGTATTATACATACATTTTTCTTTCATTTTTTTCCAACTATCTTAAACTTTTAGTTTCACTTATGAAATTCAATTAATTATATCAAAATATACATTGAAAAAAATTTAAAAATAAAAACAGTGTTAAAGGAACGTTAGGCTTTGAAAATGAGAAAAAAAAAATAATTTTTCACTTAAAAAATACAATTAAAATCAGTGCATGATTTAAATTTTTCTTGATAAATTATTTGGATTAATCTTAAATCAGTCTGAGCATTAATATGTTCAAATTTTCAACTAAATGTTTATACAGTTCTAAAACCTCACCTGTAACCAATGATTAAAATGCACCATGTGAATGATTTTTCTTCCAATTCCTTTCGATTTTCTCAAGTATATTAATTTTAATTTCAATATTTTTTCTCTTTGAGTAAGTTGATATCCATATGAAAAATAAAGATTAATTATGAAGTTACAATTGTCAAATGAAATATTAAGGGGAAAATTGAGAAAACTCACCCAATTTGCAGAAAATATCTCCATAATATTAAGTGAAAACGGATATGCATTAAAATGAATGTACAAATATATGTACTTTTATGATTAGATTTTTTGTTGAAGTAATCAATGGTTTTGAATTATTCAGAAATTGCATGAAGCATTACTAAAAATAAATTTCTTATATATTTTTTCTTAAAATAAGCCTTTTCTGTTGAGAATTTTTTTTATTTTATATCAATACAAGCTGTATGCACATACAAAAAACTTATTAAGATTATAGAGCTTTTATACGAAAAGAAAATTCTTAAATTAATTATCCACTCTCCCCTTAAAGTAATTTATTATATTTTTAACTGTTTTCATAAATGTCTACCATCTGTTGCTGTACTGAATGAAAGTTTTAAAATATTTATATCATCTTCCACCAGCTTTTTTTTAGAATTCTGAAAAAGTTCAAGTCTTTGATAAATATTTCTTAAATATAATTGATTTTTTTTTTTTTTAGTTGAACGTTATATCAAATATAAGATATATAAAGACCACATATTCAATATTTTAAAATATTCAGTTAAAAACATTAAATGTGTAGTTATAAATGATTTTCCCCCCACTTTTTCGTACATTGCTGAACATTTATTAAGCAATAAAATAACAGACATTTTCAATTAAATAATAACAGACTAGTTAATTTAAATTTTCACTCAACCTTTTATTTTTAATTCCAATTGGTTGCATCAGAACAGAATTGAATACATCTATAGACTCTTAATGGCTAGATATTGTCTCTCATGGTGGAATTCCTTTAAATTACCATTTTTTAGAATAACTTAAAATAAACTTAAAAGCTAAATATGGGGGGAAAGTGTTTGTCAGACTAAATTTATTATAAAAAAATATCTTTATTTAAACAAATTTAATTCTGAATGTATAATTTCCACTAAAATTCGATTTTTAAAAGTAAAGTAAATCTTTTTCTTTTTCATTTAAAAATTTTTGTCTTTTAACTTATACCCATCATAATCCTTTTTTGAAGTTTTCTTTGAAGTTGCAATTCATTCAACGTGACAATATGAATGAAATTGACAACAGAAGTTCCCTTTGAACATTGTTAAAAAATCTAGTGTCAATACAATTTTTAACATATACATTCACTCGAGATATAATAATTACATTTTATATCTTGAAAAATAGCATGAATATTGACCTGGAAAGTGATATAGAACACAAGAAATTTCATCTACGTAAATAGATAAGCTATTTTTTATTGATATAATGTCTTCACACATGGCTAGGAAAAGGCAATGACTTTGGTGCTTACAATACTGGTTAATTGATTTTAACAATTTTTGAAGGCCTAATATAATGAAAAGTGATATCCATAATTTCCAAGAAAAATAATTATTCAAGTGACCTTGAAAATCTCCATTTATTATGTAAAACATTTGTTACAATCTCAACTAATATAAGTAATTTTGAAATAATTTCTTCCTGATTACACAGATTAAAAACTTATTTGCATATAAGTACAGGCACAGGGCAGAAGAGATTAAGCAATTTAGTTGAAAGTGAAAAATAAAATACATATATTGAAAGAGAAAAATAATAAACAATTAAATTAAAAAAATCACAAAACCCAACTGTGTAAAAAGTGAACTAATTAATTATTTCTCATCAATGTGAAACTATTTTTTTTTCAATTCCTACTATTAGCTCATACTCTCGCTATATATATCTTGTTCAAATTTTCAGTCGTTAATAAAATACTTATTATTCATCCAATCAAACTCAAATAATTTTTTTTTAACTTGTAGTGGATGACACTTGATGTTAATACAGTTTTTTTCAAATATTAATTCATTAATTAAATTAAATTAATTAATTTTCAATAATCGAGAGAGCCTTCTTCTTTATCAAGGTATTTTAAGACTGAGAAATCCCTCTTCTTGATCAAGGCATTTTAAGCACCACTCAAGAGGAAAGAACAATGGGAGAAAAAAAATTATCTTATTATATTATCTTAAAAATTATCTAAGTAGGAATTGAGTTAAAATATTTTTTTATATTACTTGTTTCTATTACTTACGTATTTTTTTTTATTTACTTGTATTGATGACTTTTAAGTTGTGTTTAATTGTTAATTCCTATCTATAAACACTGTTTTGATGAGGTCTATAGATGTCTATGATGGTTAGAGTTGCAGTAAAGCTAGAGATCCTACATACACGATTTCCAAGTTGTATAATGTTTTAACGAAGCTTCTGACTGTAAAATAGTCAATGAAACATCATCTTCATTTTGAAAGACCTATCCAATGATATGCCACTCAATAGGGTGCGTAATTTTTTTTTGTCTCTACCACCATTTTGTATTTTACGGCCGCCATTTTGAATTTATAAAAACAAAACTTAGCCTATAACTATCGGGCCGTTAAGACGAATTGATAGAGACATCATTCATTAAAATCCATCCAACCGTTGTGATGTTTCGAGGGTATAAAGAAATCCACATACACAGATACATATCCAGATATATGTCCAGTACGGACATACATGAAGCACATATCCCTTCTTTTCAGTCGGTTAAATATACAAAGATTTAATTATTTGAATTTAATGCTTATTACTTGTTGGTACTGCTTTTTTATATCACAGTTTTAACTACTCTAGTTTGCAGAAATTATAAATATCACGATTTAACGTATTTAAATTCATTCACACCTTGCAGTTACATTTGTTCAGAGAATATCTTTATTCTTTTACAAACCAAAACTAAAACTTTTGAGCTATTGCCAACTCAGAAAAACAAACTAAATAAATTTAAGCCACAACAACACCACTCAGCATTTGTTTAATTAAGAAATAAACGGTCAAGTATGAGCATTACTCATGCACAGAGGGTTCCTTACAATAAATATATTAATTAGTAATTGTATTTAAAAAAAATCATTGCTAAAAAAATAATAAGACTTTGTAAAAAACTATACAATGTAGGGTTGGGTATAGCCATATATACTAGAAAAGTATAAATGGATATACCATGAAAGTGCAGATAGATATGAAGCCTAAATAGTATAAAATATTGCTATTCTGTATAACTCTTTTTTAATCTTATCCTAAACTGTTTATGATGAACTTAATTCGGTACTGACAATAAAAGTAGTGCATATTTAAACTTTATTTTGCCTTTCATAAACCCAACTTCAGCGTTGTAATAATCTTTTCTTTTACAGTGTGCCTAAAACAAAACCCTTGTTCAAAGTTTAAACTTGGCATTGTGTTAAGGGTGCTTCGAAAGGAGGTCACAAAGTTGCAATGCTGCCTTGGTCCGTGCCGCGTTTTTCCAGATAGGTTTTTAATTAACATTTAAAGACACGAATGGCGTATTGAAAGAGCCCCTCAATGAAAACTACTTGTGAATCCCATCATAATTATGTGATTAATTCTAATTAAATTAGTCTGGTTTTAACAATTTGACATTTATTACTTTTATACTGCTACTGGGCATTACATTACACAAATGTATTATTAAAAGTTGTTATCTAGGCTTTAAAAGCCGATGGCGCATAGTGTATGCTGTCAATGTCTTTATGGATGTCCAAACTGTCCGTGTCTTTAATAATTAATATCTCAGCTAATTACTGACAATTTTTTTAAAAATCATTATAAACAATCCCTTTACTTTCTTGTACATATTTTAAAAAAAACTGGTAGCAAAAATATTAAACATGAGGCTAGTTATCATGTTATCATAACACAAGTGTCCAGATGTTTGCAAAGAAAAATTAAAAAAAAAAATTAATCCGTTCTCTCAATAAACCTATTATATATTTAAGTGATAAGAAATAAAAACTATAATCTTTATGCATACTTTGCTTTAAGAATAAACATTAATTGGCCCTAAACATACCAGAAATTTTTTTATTCAAGTTTTACAAAAATATTTCACACCAGAATTATTATTTAAAACCATTTAACTTTTTTATTTAACTTATTTCTGTAAGATTTATATTTTATTTATTTTATAAAGAAATTTCTTGTTTAAATCGAAATATTTTCATTTGGTACTGCTCAAATGGCCAAAGTATATTTACTATTATTAAGACTGCCATAAATGAATGCATTTTTGTTTTTTTCTGATATCTGTTTGCCAAATTTGCTTTGTCATTGAAGTTTAATACTTAAAATTTGACTACCAGAATTATTTGTTTTTTATTTTTTTCTAGTATAAAATATATTTTTTAACTATGAAAGTTTTTAAGCATTTAATTTATGTATGCTTCTATATATGTATTTATGTGAGTATGTAGGTGTGCTCATGCATGTGTGCATGATGATTTGAAGGAGGTGCAAAAAGAGTTTTAATTTTCCAAAGAAAGCTTTGAGATTTTTGCCCTCACAGTCTGAAAGCACAAGTTATGCCTATGAATCGAAATACAAATGTTTAAGAAAACTAATGTTTTGTTGTATGATATTACATACAGCATAATAAATATGTTGTAATGTTATGTAATCATATAATGCAGTGATCTAAGTACTTGCTGAAAATGATTTTTGCCTTCAGTAACAATTTTTAGGCAAAACATACTTTCAAAAGTGCCAAATTCCAATATTGAGGTATTATTTCTACCCACAAAAATGTTTGAACAATCAAAGGTAAGGTATGGTTAAAGAATATCTGAAAAATCAGGATAGGTGCAATTGTGAAAAATAAAAAAAGCCTTAACTTTTGTTGGAGAATATTTGATGTTCACAATGGTTGTGCAGTAGAATAAACAGCAAGCTAAAGAAGTTAAAACAACAGTTCTGCCATCCCTGTATTTTTGCATGGCTGCTTCAGCCTTTAGATGTCTGCTTCTTGAAACTATTAAAATACAGTATCTGAAAGTACTGTGCTAACTGGATCAGCTTAAGCTTGCCATCTGAAACCAAAGGTAAAAATTTTAAAAAGCCAGTCCTTACATTGGTTGTGTGATGGATGAAAACAGCACCCTAGCAAACACATACCTTTTGGCACACGGTCGAACTGCAGCCGGCAGTGTCGGCATCGGCACAGTAGTTTCGGTGAAGTTTTGGCAGCATATCAGCAACTGAAACTTAAGAATCTGCTTTTTCAACTACCGGTTATCGTAATTGGTTCCCTTATGGTTACATATCGGCAAGCAACTTATACCAGCAAGTGACGTAGAACCGATTACGATTAGATGATACACCAACATCGGTCCGAATTCGGAATTTTTAGTCTTAGCCGACATTTTTTCTTTTACTTAATTTTGTGTGAGTTTGAGTTTTAATAAGATTGAGTTACATATTTCATATAAAATTCTAACAGTGATAAACATAAAAATTGTCAAAAAAAGCCTATATTTATTTATTTAAAAAAAATGTTTTGAATTCATTTTTAAAAGGATTTACAATTTTTTGAATCATCAAAAGATTATTTTAAATCGCTCCTTAAAATTATTATTCATTATAAACTTAATCGTAGAAAGAAAAAAAAATACTTCATAAGTTAATTAAAATTATTTTCCAATTATATATTCATTTTAAAAGTAATAGCTAAGTTTCTTATTTTATTTAAAAATTAAATTATTAAAAAGCTTTTAAAATTGTTTTACAAGCTATAAAAATATCAAAAAATCTACATATCTTTTTAGCATTAAAATTTAAAAGAAAGTTTCAGAAATTTCCCCCTTCTAAAATATTATTTACCAAACAAAAAGAAAATTAATATTTCTATTTTATTTTAAGATTAAAAAATGCTCATAAGTAAAAGAATTAATATTGCTACATTGTCATTAAAAATATATTCTACTTTAAATCATCAAATGACAGATAACGAATTCTTATTCTTATTAAAATTTTAATTAAAGTTATTAATTTCCTACTTATTATTTATTAAAATAAGTTTTTCTATGTTAAAAAAATATGCTTTATAAATTAATGCAACGCATGTCATTATATTATAATTACTATTAAGAAAATTTTATTAACTGAACAAAACCTCTAAAAATAATTAATTTCATTAAATATTTAATAATTTTTAAATTTATTAAAAAAAACAATTCATTTGCTTTAACTAATTCGCTAAAATATTTATTTCCTTCATTTAAATACTAAATTAACTTTTAAATAAATGCGGATAAGACAATTACAAAAAAACAACTTTAAAACACTTCAAAATTCCAATTTTCCCATCTACGATTTATCCACAACAACAAACCATCACTTAAAGAAATGTCTTCCCTGTATTACCCCATAAGAATCCTCCCCTCAGCAAGACTCAGTGGCTGAGTGGTTAAGGCGTTTACCTTCTGTCCCTGGGGTCATCGGATCGAAACCAACCTCTTCCAATGCCAAAATACGCTCCCTTGAAATATTAACAAAGATACATGTCAAGATGGTTAATAGATGGCACCATCAAAATAGATTTTTTTTCAATTTATGCTGCTGTCAGGCTGCAGCCGGCATTCGTATGACTAGCTTGCGGCATAGTATCCTGCCGGCAGTCTCGCCGATCTTTCCGGCCCTGGTCCGACCAAGTGCCAGCCCAACGGACCGACTATCACCCGGGAGACCACAAAAGTGTTGGAACCAATATCGGCAACCTGATATCGTGCAGTTACCGCCAGAATCGGCAAGCGGCAATCGTCCAATTGCTTCCCTATAGAGCTCTGTGTTTGTTGGGACAAGACTAGTATATGAAGGAAAAAACATCATCAGGTATTCAAAAATAGTTATATCAACACTGAACTTGACAACATAGAGGACAATGCATTAGTCTTAAATGACAGCGAAAATTATTTTCTCAAAATGCACATTGATGAAACTGAGGATGTATATTACTGTGTGTCAATGAAATAAAAGACTTTGTACAATTGCTCTGTGAGTCTGACACAGGATTGGAATTAGAAGGATTCCAACAACTACTTTTTTATGTTCATTGAATTTATTTTATGTATATTCATATATTGCTTCTAAATCTTTTAGAATGGATTACAAATTTTTCTCTTTTCAAAATCAATGGGTAAGTTTTGTTTCAAAAACTGCTTATGAGGTGGAAAGAGGATCTACATGTGAGAAAGTTTTTTACTTTTTATTCTCAAAGTAGGGGGGGGGAGGGGGTCTGCTTATACGTGAGAATATATGGCATTCTATTTTAATTATACTAGGCAATTTACAATAGAGGAAAGTCATGCTCCTAATTATAAAACACATACAAATCAAGCATAGCTGTTAGATATGGCAGGTGTTTTACAATAAGTCATGTATGAATTAACATAGAAATTATTTTTTTTTTTATGTTTCTCTTTACCTAGAATTTAAATGTAGAAAAATAATGCAAAAAAAATGTGAAAATTGGTCCTGCCTTAAACATCAAATTTCATGGTTCTGGCTAAAAAAATATATATAATTATAACTCAGTGTGACTTCTAAGATAGAAGAAACCAATTCTAAAATTTCTTTCCAGACCTGTAGTCCAGGGGAAATGTACCAAAAAAAGGGGGTTACCTTGCAAAAGGTCGGGTAGAAGATTTTTTTTCTGAATTGTTTATAATGATGCCAACATGGAAAAACCAAGTTTTCTAACAAAATTTCTTAAGGCTAAATTTTCAGTGGTCAAAAAACAACAAAATTTTGGAACCTTTTTTGGTTAATTTGAAATATCTCGAGACCCATTGCCGTAGCATATTATTTGTCAATTACAATGTTAAAGAGGATAAAATTCTTTACAACTTTCATATTTACAACTTTTTTATATGCTCAGTAGCAAGCGCAGTACGCCATTTTAAAAATAGGCCAATTTTTTCAATTTTCTTAAAAGCCGTGAAAAACGCAATTCTGTCCCGATTATTCAAATGTTTCCCCACGGATTTAATCGTGTATGTCAACTTCTATATATTAGTAGCAGTAAATTATGTGTTTCAGGGCTAAAACTAGCCTTTTTTGCACCCGTGGCAAACATGGATTTTGGTTCCCCCTCCCCCCTCTTTTAAAAATAAAATTTACCACGTGAATTTTAATAAATCTCTAATAGCCGGATTTTGAAAATTTTAAGTGTGTAAGCATTAAATACGTAATCAGCTATGCCAAATATTGATTCATTAAAACCTTGAAAACAGTACCGAAAGAAGCTGAAATATATTCCACTTTAAACAGGTTTCCATCTTAGCAGGTATAATTGTTCATATTCTTTCTCTTGAAAAAGTATATACTTTTTCTTTAAAGACTGAATTCCATTTATACAGATTTCATTTTCAAAGATTTTATGGTAGTTGTCGTATTGAGGCGTTTAAAGTCACAGTTATATGAATTATGGGACTAAATTAGTCACACAAAGACATTCGCAAGGTAATATTAAACCTAATGGAGCATTCTTGACAAATATCTTGCTCGCATTTTGTTACTTTTAAATAATTTTTTTCTCATGGGATACCTGAGATCAATATCTAATGTTGTGCTTTTGTACTTTTTCGGGTTTGGTTGCTTTTATATATATATATATTCAAACACTTTCATTTTTGGAAAACTGTTTGGAACCCATTCTGAAATTTAAAGTATTCTGTTTGAGCTTTATGATGGCCCGGTATATCAGGCCGGCCAAAAAATATCCTAATACATCGGCCTTCTTAAACAAAAACATTTAAATTATAAGCAAAGTACGCAGAATAGGCTGAAAAAGAAATATCTGGCGCAGAATGGCAGAGTATTAAATAAATGACACTAAAACATAGTTAAGTTGAAAATATCTAAATGTTTATTTTCACAAACATAATTAAATAAAGAAATGAACTTAAATTAAAAATAAACTTAAAAGATATTAAATGAAAAACAAACTTACAATTAATTTAATTTGCGTACTCACAATGGCACAAGAAAAACAGGTGTATTGTAACATTCTCGCTCTTTGACATATCGTTGCTTTTATTTTTATCAGCAAATTCAAATCTTAATATAACATGCAAATGATATTTAAAGGAGAGCTTCGTGACATTGTTTTTATGTGGATAGTTAAACATGAACAATAGGCTGGAATTAAAAAAGATACTGTAAACCTTTTACCATCCTGCTTCTTAAAAGACAGGTGGTTTTTCTTTCACATTAAAATAACATATATGACGTCAGGACCACCTGTTTAAAAACCTTTTACTCCCCAAGCAACATCTCTATCAGAAAATCTGCAGCAAAAAAGAAGGAATGTCAAAGCTAAAAAGCTTAAACTGCCGGTGAGATATGTCTGAAGTTACATCATTCCATCATTTACATATGACAGCAAAAGTCATCTGCCATTCAAAGATTCTTATCTGTCGAATCCACAAAGTTTTGAATACAGCTGTCACGGCGAGTTTCGCAACTCGATTGAAGTGACGTGACAAAAACAGAATGACGTCATAGCCAGCTTTGAAAAGGAGTTTGAAAAATAAACTCAAGCTAGATGGAGTGGTATTGAAAAGAAATTAATGAAATAAAAATAGCTGCTTTGAGTTGAAGTTGAAAAAGAAAGGTTAGATTAAAGATATGAATAATAAAGTAATTAAATAGTGTATAAGTGAACAAGGAAGGTTTATTTTAGGCCAACACTTTAAAGCATATATTTTTTAATGCTAAAATGATTTATATAAAATATTATTACAAGAGATAATTTATATCTTTTGTTATATTTATTGATATAAGTGGAAAAAATTGACAATATGTTTTAAAACTAATCGTTTAAATATTTTTTATAAAACTAGTGATCTCAAATATTTTATTAACAGAATTTGTAAATTTTACAATATATAAATGCATAACATTAGTTAGTGAAATAATCTGGTGTGATTTTTATTGTAGCTATTTTATAAGGTAAAAGTATTTCTTACATAAAAGATATTTATCTTTTGAGCCCCCCCTTTTATATGAAACTACAATTCAATGTTTGCTATCTTTAAAACATTAAAACATATGTTATCAATAATTGGTAAATAAAATATACCATTGTAGTAGGGAATAAAATATGTTTTTCGCAAATTTTCATACCTGGGTGATTTTCAAAAAAAGTGTCATGTTTTACTGTCCTTTCACATTTGCACATAAAAATAGTTAAATATCATAATTTTAATTATTGCATTTTAACTACCATGTTTTTTAATGATAATTTACAGATATATTATTATTTATAAAAAAATTAAAAATAAGAAATATATTCTTTTGTACGCAAAATGTCATTACCGTAGGTTGTCCCAACAAGCAATTTATTAGGTAAGGATTTGACAAAGTTCTATTTAAAACAGATGGTTATAATTTTTTTGTACATTTTTATTTATTAAGATGCTACTAATTAAAAAAATATTCATTTTCATTAATTGAACTTATCTATAATTCTTCATAATTTTTTTAAACCATGTCCCAAGAGTGTCATTGCCATGCTTCTGACAAAAGTTCCTCTGTATTTTTTTAGAGGACAGCATATGCCTTTTTATCAAGCCAAAAGTATTCCTTAAAAGTCAACTTTTTATCAGGTTTAGGTGAATAGAGTAAATAGTTTTATAGTTTCAATAAAACAAGCAAAGACTTTGAATGTTTTGGTGAGTATTCTTTAGTAAGTCATTGCCGTACCCAATTCTAATTGATAATTAAATGAACTTTTATTTCTTAATCTGCTTTTATTATATGAGAAATGGAAAATCATTGCATAGGCCAGAATATTTAATGTCTGCCCTTTATGCCTGGAGAAAAATAAAAATATTTTGCTTAATTTGCCATTACCGCACTCACTTATGTCATTATACCAAGTGCATTAAAATTTAAAAATTAGTTTTAAAATGTTAAATTAGTAATTTGGTCTCTGCTGATGCTTGTATATTAATGTTTATGAGGTAAGGTAATTATTTACAAACAATTAAAACTTTCTGATTATTTCTAAATATTTGATTTTGTTATTCCAAAACATGGACAGATTTTGAAAATGACCCACCTATTCCATTGATACCTGGAAAAATATGAATGCATTATAAAAATTATAAAATTTTTTAAAAATAAGCAAGAAATCTTTTCTAATTGAAACTATCGGGCCAATAAGTTACTATATATTGAAAAATTCTTTTAAACAATGCTTTGAAGTTAACATTGTATACACTTAAAGTTACTGTCTAAATAGGAAAATTGTCTCATTCATCTACACTCTGCCCTACTTTTAAAATTATATAAATTTATTGAATATAAAATGTCTGTTGAGATGAAAATAAAGACGTGAGTGTACAAATAATAGATAATTTACAGCTACCAATATATAGAAGTTGACATAGAAGATTAAATCCATGGGAAAAATTTGAATAATCCGGGCAGAACTACGTTTTTCACGGTTTTTAAGAAAATTGAAAAAATTGTCCTATTTTTGAAATGGCGTACTGCACTTGCTATTCAGTGTATAAAAGAGTTGTAAATATGAAAGTTGTAGAGAATGTTATCCTCTTTAATATTGTAATTGACAAATAATATGCTACGGCAACAAGTCTCGAGATATTTCCAAAAAATCAAAACATTTCCCAAAATTTTGTTGTTTTTCAGCCACAGAAAATTTAGCCTTAAGAAATTTTGTTAGAAAACTTGTTTTATCCATGTTGGTATCATTATAAACAATTTTGAAAAAAAAATCTTCTACCCGACCTTTTGCAAGGTAAAATATAGATTTCTCCTGGACTACTGTATAAAATGGGATTTTTTTCCTAGTCCCCTGTGATTTTGTCTTAGCAGATTTTTGTATTTAACTTTATTATATTTTTAAACATAAAATTTTGAGTAAATTAACTACCATAAAAAAATGAGATATTAATTTCAGTGACAATGAAGGTTTTAATATTTAATTTTAGAGGAGAAATAAATTTTAAATTGATTTATAGCTTTCTATTATAAAATTAGTTAAATATAATTAAATAAAATTATAAAGCAAGTTAATCTCATAAATTAAAGTGTTCTATGGAGATTATTTGAAAAAAAAAAAGTTATAAATAATAATCATATTACAAACTTTCTGTTATTTCAGAATATTCTTTATAATTTTTAGCTCAATCATACTTATTAGTAAAGATATATGAACTGATTTTTCCAACTGAGTAGAACATTGGCAATTTAAGTCAAAGGCCTTGGGTTCAACTCCTGGCCTGAGAATTTCACTCAGTTCAAAAAAAAAAATTGTATTTCAGAACATGTTTCTTTATCAGCAGAAGTTTTAGCACTACAAAATATGAAATCAAATACATACCATCACAGACAACTGCTGCAGAAGAATAAGAATTGGGATAATAACTTGTTCATGCTTGCTTCTGACCCAATAATTACAAATAGTGATTATATTTGATGAACATGCCACCTTTTGGTTAGCTTCAAAATGGCATAAGGAAGACAGTGCTTTTGCTGAAAATCGAGCAACTGATATTTTTAATTTGACAATATCAGTTTTATTCATCTGTGAAGGAAAAGTCAGCTTTTTCTGTGATGTATCCAACAGGGATATCTAAAAGTTCACAAGAATTATAACATAACTGCACAGAAATAAAACATAAATACTAAAACATATTAAATATTTATGTTTCAAAATAAAGAAACGTAAAGACATGTATAGAAAACTTGCAAAGGTTTTTGATAAGGATATGAAGAAAAAATTCTTTTTCAAGTTATTTACAGCTAGGTATGATGTTTCTCTAGTAGGTTTCGACATAGTTTGATAAAACAACAAAAATACATTTATCACTTTCATAAAATCAGAAGTCAAACTGCACACAGAAATATTTTTCCATATTTAGAATATATTTGAAGATCTCTGAACTGACTGATTTATGAAATTTCATCTGCTTTCTGGGTATTGTAATTAGTTAAACTAGCATGGTTACTGACACATTGATTTTCTACATTCTCATCTGTATCTTACAGAAGGCACATAAGCCTAAGAATAAAAGAAGTTGCCAGAATATTAGACATACTAGAACATGATCAGACACTAGCTAAATACCAACAGAGCCTGATGTGTTGTTAGGGAGGTGCTTGTAATGCTGGAAACATTTTTGAACATAATATTGTCTCCTTTGAGAAATTGCCAACTTTCAGCAAATCTAAAACTTTCATAATTATAAAACCAAATGCAATAACACAGCAACATTTCAATCATGCTGCACAAAGTAAATGCTGGGAAACCAGTATGAAAATTAATCACATGAAAAGTTACAATTCAAATAATGCCAAACGAGAAATACTTGTGGACTTATTACTGGCACCTAACTAACATGATAGAACTAAAATGACAAAATAATTTTAATAACATAGCACTTTAAACCCAAAGTACATTTTCCTAGGTAAAGAGATAATACCGTAATTTTGGGTAGATAAGCGGCGGCTTATACGTGTTTAAAAGTTAAATTTTACCTTTTGCGGCTTATCTGCCGCTGGGGCGTATACGAAATAATAACAATTTTTTCCAGAAAAAAAAAATCATCATGTAATATTATAGAGTGAAAATCTGAAAAACAGTATTAAAAATGCTTCACGGATTAGAAATAACAATCATTAAAAAAATATCGGGAAGTTCTTTTTTATTTCATTAAAAAAGAAAAAAAAGATCTATGCATGGTTTCTTTCTGCATAACGAACCGTATTACTGAAAGATAATGATCTCATTCTGATAACGTTCAACTTCCCACTCCACTTCAACACCGCAGAGTTGAATAAACAAACTGCAGATAGTTCTCTTCCTTTTTATAAACTAGGGATTTTGGGGAGTGCATTAATTTTTTAATAAATTATTATATTTTAATAAAATTTTGTTACACAGCTTAATTTACTGTTATTGCAACTTGCTGAAAATTTGAACAAAATCGGACAATTAATAATGGAGATTTTCTTTTTTTTTTAATAGTTAAGAAAAAATGGGTTTTTCTTTTCATTTTTTTTTCTTTTAAATTATTTTTTTTTTTGGTTTGCTTGCAGCTCAATAATTTCTTTTTACAGCACTTACGCAAAGTGAAGTTGCTGACACATTTAAGGAATCCTTTTTATGCTCAGTTTTGCATAATTGAGGCATTTTAATAGAAAAGAAAGTAGATTCTCTTGTTTTCTTTAAGTGTGTGCATTTGCGAATGTTGTATTTTTTATTTTCAACAATGAACGTATGTATTTAATTTTTGTTTATTTTAAAACTTTCTTAGAACATTTTATTTTAAATATTTACAGATTATATTAAATCGAGTACCAATTAATTTCTCTTAATAGACATTAATGTTTACAGTTAGTAGTGAAGAGATTTTCAAAAAAAATCTTTTTATATGTCTCTCCCAACTTTTGCCAATAGTTCATGTTGTCAAAATGATTATTTATCATTACTTATTTTCAGAATTTTACGTTGTGTTATTTAATTGATGGATACGAATAAAAAATAGTGTTATTTGTAATTCTAGCGTTATGTTTTATATTAAGAATGCCATCAAATATATTTCTACTTGCCAATCCAAGGCTGAAATGTGCGATGCAATTGAATAAATTCACAAACCAAAAGTTATTTATTTATTTTCCTTATTTGAATTAAATTTTAAATTATAATTCTTAAAATAGTTTTAGAAAATGTGCGAAAATCTTCAATACGGCGTCTATAGTAGTACGTACACCACTTTCAATAAGTGCGACTTATACGCTGGTGTGGCATATATGATGGAATTTCAGTTTTTTTTACCATTTTTGGACGTAGCGGTGTATATACCAGGGCGGCTTATCTACCCAAAATTACGGTAAGTAATACTGATACTTACATATATCTATATTATAAAGGACAAACATATCTGTGCGTAACGCATACGTCATTTTGCGAATGGCAACACTTTGAAATTTGAAATAAAATTTTGGTTTTGCAATTTTCTCTACTGCAAATTTTTAAACTTCTAAACATCGCACATTTTAAATTTTTACACCGTCATATAAGGAAAAAAATGCTCTTTTAAATGCAATTTGTTTGAAAACTGTATCTCAATTTATTTTTGAGATATTAAATTTTTTGTAGTTTTTAATACTATTTTTCATATCCTCGCAACAAAAGTACCTCATTTCTATTGAAAGTAAATGGAAAATAGTCGAAAATAGCAGATACTGTATCTTTTTGTTGCCATTTTCTCATAAAACTTGAAAGAAAAAAAACTGAAATTAAAATATGGACTATGTCAAGAATATTGTCCGTTATTCCGTGATAATGATGTCATATGCATACTTTTCTATAGACAAAGTTTAAGACTGTATTGCAAAAGTGGATTGCTTTAGCGGATGCAAATGACGTCATTTTATAAAACAACGTGTATTTTTATTCTTAAACTTGAATTACGTTTTGTAGAAGTGCGTCATTTTCACAGCCCAGCTGCTTTGAAATTCTTCACAGGTGAAAATGCTTCACTTTTGAGAAAAATGTAATCGAAATCACACCCTGATAAAACGCAATGTTTTACAAAAATTTAGAGTGTCTTTATAAAAGAGAGGTGACATGCAAATAATAGCGATTTATATTACAGAAATTGATGATTCTCGCCTGGATGGATTTGCTTCGCCGAGTTAGACAAGCAAACATAAATAATAATTAAAATAATATCATGTTCCTGAAGTTTTTGTCCAAAATTCTCTTGAATAATAAAAGGCTATTCTTTAGGACATTCTACTATAATTTTATCAAAATAACATAACTTGCTTAATTTAATTTTTCCTAATTTTATATAATCTATATATTTAAAACACAAGTGTTTTTTTTTAGTATCTGCCCTGATCTTTCTGCTGAACCAATTTTACTAATATTTTTTTAAGCTGTTCATTTGTAGATGTGATCGCACTATCTGTTTTTTTTTTTTTTTTTTTTTTTTTTTTTTTAAATATCCCCACTTTTATATTTTAATTTTAAAAGCATTTCATGAAATTTGTTCAAAATGGTGAAAATTAGATAGCTTTCATTATTACAGACAAGAGAGAAACAGTGGGGTATTTTTATCTTTATTCATGCTATTTTCTGATAAAAATGCAAAACTGTTGATAAAAATTGTTGTATAGGGTTTAGTGGCACAAAATCCCATTAGGAGCAGAGTATTATATTAGGGGCATAATAATGGAAAATGACATACTGCTTTTGAAAACATGCATTTTTCCTCATAAATTTTTTATATTGTTTATCCTTCTGCATGTGTACTAAGTTTCAGACACTAGGCGAAATGCTTATTTAAGTGAAAATGAAGTCATATTTAAAAGAAAACGATCATTTTCTTAGATAAAACTAAACATTTTAACACAAATGCGTCTAAAAAACCAGGGATGAGAATTGCAAAAAAGCAAAAAGACTGAAACCACGCGCAAACAAAAAATTGTACCACATTTTATCCGTGAAAGATACTTTAAGAAATAAAACCAGGGTCTGATTTCCGGGCAAATGGAGACAAGCGCACAAACCTGTATACTACATTACAGGAGTGAAAGTAGCCAAATTACACACAGCTCTTAAAACATTGAGTGAAGGTCATATGAAATGCTCGAATTATCAGAATCATGACCGCTCCTGAAAATGAAATAATTTAATTAAGAATAAAGTTTTTGTGTGTCATAATTTTAATAATTTTTTTAGCAAAAAATATGAAAAACTTAGTGAAAATCACATTGGTTAGTTATTTTTGGTCACACGGGCTAATTGGACCAGGACCTACAGCCAGCTTAATGTGAATTCTGAATCAGGAGCGATTGAGTAAAAAAAAAAAAAATAATTCACAACAAATTTTCTGAAAGGTTACAAAACAGGGGGGAAGGGGAGGATACACTAAAAGCACTAAATACATGTATTTTTCGCGATCTTTTGACAAAATTTGCAGCTTTTTCGCGATCTTTTGATGAAATTTGCAGCTTTTTCGCGATCTTTTGTCGAAATGTGCCGCTTTTTCGCGATCTATTGACGAAATCTACCGTTTTTTCGTGAACTTTGCCGTTTATTCGCGATCTTCTGATGATATTTGTAGTTTTTTCGCTATCTTTTGACAAATTTCGCTGCTTTTTCGCGATCTTTTGACAAAATTTTGCTTTTTCGCGATCTTTTGACAAAATTTTCTGCTTTTTCGGGATTTTTTGACGAAATTTTCTGCTTTTCGCGATCTTTTGACGAAATTTGCCGCTTTTTCGTGATCTTTTGACAAAATTTGCCACTTTTTCGCGATCTTTTGACAAAATTTGCCACTTTTTCGCGATCTTTTGACAAAATTTGCCACTTTTTCGCGATCTTTTGACGAAATTTGCCGTTTTTTCATCACCTTTGAATGTTCTTTCGAAATCGGAAGAAAAACGGAATCGATAGGAAAGTGAAAATTTCGGAAAATAACAAAATTTTGCAGGAGAAAAAATACGGAATCCTCGGGAAAAAAGGCGGAATTTCGAGAAAAAAAAAGCGGAAATTCCTTGAAATAACAAAAATACGGAAATCCGCCAAAAGACGGAAAATTCTCATCCCTGAAAAAACATAAATTACGGAAATTTTTACTCTCCGGATTTGAGATTAGAATCTCAAGTAAAGAGTGCATCTGTTCACATAAAAGATGTTGCTCACTTCAAGTTTTGAGTTAAAATGATTTGTAAATGATCAAACAAAATACAAACTTTTAAAAAATGATGAATATGGATACGAGAAGTGAGTATGAAAATTTTAAGAAGGTGAAAATTGCTGTTTTTCATTCCGGAATACCAAGCATAAGAGCCTCAATTGATAACCATATCCTTATAACTGATCTTTATTATATTTTACTGATTAAGTATCTATATTATAATGAACAAGCATATCTGTGCGTAACGCTGGCATCATTTTGCGAATGGCAACACTTCACGATAAAATTTCGGTCTTGAAATTTCCGCTACTGCAATTTATTAATCTTCTGACCATCGTAACATTTTCAATTTTTGTCGCATAGGGAAAAAATTAATTTCAAATGCAATTTGTTTAGAAACTGTATCTTAATTGACTGATGTATTATATTTTCTAAAATAATTTTTAAGCATAATTTTTTTTAAGTTTATCTTATCACGTGCCAGTTTCAATACATAATAATAATAAACATTTTGCACATAAAACCACAAACATGTTTCAGTATTTGTTTCTGACTATTTTTGCATAACGAAATTAACACTTCCTTTATAAACAAATAAAAGAATAATATTAAAAAATCCACCCATTTAATATAGTTGTGAAAGACAAATTAACAAAATCAATACTTCTTTTATAAACAAATAAAAGAATAATATTGAAAAAACACAAATCTAACATATTTGTAATCGTACAATTTAAATTTTTAGATCACCTAATAGGATTTTTTTTTCAAATGGAATTTGTTTGCAAAGTTCTTCTCAGTTTGCTGATTGTCTATGGTTTTAAAAACACTTTTAAAGCGTGAAATATTTTTTAATTTATCTATATCCCGCAGAGCTCGATTACGAAAGATTAATCTGTTTGCCCTTAAAACAAAATAAAGAGTTCATCATTTTCTTACGGCTATTATCCATTAAAAAAAAACTTCCCTATGAATAAATAAATAAAATAATATAAATAAAACACAAATTTAACAGACATGGATAAGCTCTGAAATTATCAGAATATAAAAGGATACCGTAAGCAGGGGCGCGCCAGAAGTATCCGGCGCCTGTGTGCAGAACTTCAATTGGCGCCCCATATTCCTAAACAACCCCCCCCCCCCCCCCAAAAAAAAAAAAATATATTAATTTTTTTTTTCAATGAGTATAAATGCATAGCTGCCAAGCTAACCTTCCGATGGTTTTCTCCAGATCAAGTAAAAGAATTTGAACCAGAAAATTTATTTAATGAAATGTGTCTTGTTTCTACAGGGTTCTTTTTTATTTCATTTATTAAATTAAATTTCTGGTTTAAAATATTGTTGTTTGACTTTAAAAATAAGGAATGTTGGCTGCTATACAAATAACGGACATCACTAAAAAGTGGGTGCTTCAGCTGTTTGCTCCCCCTCCCCACAAATGGCATACCTCCAACATAAATCAGCTTCTTTTACCTCCATTACTCCTGGAATTTTTAAGATCTGATCTTTATTTATATTTACTAGGGGGTTCGGCCCCCTACGAGCTACGCTCGCCAACCCCCGTTCAGACACCACAGCCTCTAAAAGCACGCTAATTTGATCGGCTTTAAACAGATTTTGAAAGATTGAATTATAATTTAAAAACAGTGGCGAACTCCCTATAAACGGGTTTCTATTCCTTTCTCTTCGACTGGGGAATTTTAAGGAAAAATCAGCTGCTGTTAAAAGATACAATGGCTGTTTTCGTTTTTGATTAAATAAAATTAGTTAAACATTTCAAAATAAGCTAATATAACAAGCAAATCTGCATCAAAATGCAAATATATTTCACAAATACCAATGCCTTCTTTTGACGGAAACGACACAGAAGGTTAACGAATCTTAACTAAACCATTTAAACAATTTCTTTATTTTCTGCATCACAGATTTTTCTCTTTTAAATCATATTTTTTGTCGATGACAATTCATTTTCAGCTTGTAATCTTTTTTATTTTTATTAAATTACTAAATAGTCGCTCGAAAGCAGTCTAAACGCATTCAATAAAATTAATATTAATCTTATTAATATAATCTCAAAATATCAAAATAATGTCTCGTGCAATTTTTAAATTTAAACTGTTTTGCTATATTACTTTTTGTTCATTTTACGTAATAAGTGTAATGTGACGTAATTTCTCCTATTTAAGACTTCTAACGCATGTTAATGAATTTATTATTTTACAATATCCTTATAAAATGCACGTGTAAATATAGTTTTTATGAAGCAATTTTCAATAAGTTCCTGCTTTTCGCACGTAATTATTTAATTCTAATTTGAAAGTTTTTTTTCTGTTAATAATAGTCACGTGTAAATAAATTTTTAATTTGAAGCAAACATTATTATTTGCGCTGTTTATACAGCTGGCAACAGTTTAAATTAATACCATTTCCTAAAATCTCTCTATTCTAAAAAAAAGTAACTACCGCTGTCACCACCGCCGACGCCGGTTTTGAATTTTTTGTGACAGGAGGTCTTTCTTCGTTAATATAAAAAAAATATTGCGTACAAAAATATGAAAATCAGTGGTATTATAGAGAAATATTTGATAAACACGCTGATGCAGACAGTTTTCAAATCTAAGAATTATTTTAAGAGATATTTAATACTAAAGTTGGACAAAATCGTTCCATTAAAAAAGTTTTATAGCAGCAAAAACTATACATGGGAATGTAATCATTTTTAGATCATTTTATGCGTTAGAATTTGCCGGTGTGCAGATTGCATTAATTTTTTTAATTTGACTAATTTTTGGAGGTTTTATTTCTATTTTAAATTCAAATTTTCTGCATTTCTAGAGATATTTTTTACATTACTAGGGGGCTCGGCCCCCTACAAGCTATGCTTGCCAACCACCATCCAGACACTGCAGACTCTAAATGCATGCTAATTTGATCGGCTTTAAAAAGATTTCAAAAGAATGAATTATAATTTAAAAAACAGTGGCGATCTCCCTATAAACGGATTTCTTTTCATTCCTCTTTGATTGGGGAATTTTAACGCCAAATCTGCTGCAGTACTACTTGATTATCCAGTCGACCAATTTCGCCAAATTATACAAATTGACATAATTTTTATTTTAAATAACAAAAGAACAAATAAATTAGTACAACATTAATAAAAATACAAATAAAACGTCGAAATCAAAATAACTTGATGACGTAGACACGTGTAACAACATTTCAAAATAAGCTATAAAAGGAATTAAGTAAACAGAGTATTTGTCTCCTGGTTTTTTTTAACAAAGTGAAAAGAAAGTTCTTTTAAATGAGACATTTTAAATTAATCATTTTTAATTTGACGTAATTTTGACCAAGCTATTCTTTCTCTTTTAAATATTCACGTGAAAATAGTTTTGTTAGAAATGAAATATTATTTGCGCTTTCTTAACAAAATAGTTGAAAAGATCCTCTCAGAATATCAAATAAATGTCCAGCACAATTTCTAAATTTAAACTGTTTTGCAATATTATTTTGTGTTCATTTTATGTAATAACTGTAATATGACGTAAATATGACGTAATTTCTCCTATTTAAGACTTCTAACGCATGCTAATGAATTTATTATTTTACAATATCCTTTCTCTTTTAAAATTCACTTGTATACTTTTTATGACGTAATTTTCAATAAGTTCCTGCTTTTTATATGCAATTATTTAATTTTAATTTGAAAGTATCTTTTCTATTTATAATAGTCACGTGTAAATAAATTTTTAATTTGAAGCAAACATTATTGCTTGTGCTGTTTATACAGTTGGCAACAGGTTAAATTCGTACAATTTTCTAAAATAAATAAAAAATATCTCTCGAAATGCTGAAAATTTGAATTTAAAATAGAAATAAAACCTCGAAAAATGAGTAAAATTAAAAAAATAAATGAATTCTGCACACCGGGAAATTATAACACATAAAATGATCTAAAAATTATTAAATTCCGATGTATAGTTTTTGCTCCTATAAAACGTTTTTAGTGGAACGATTTTGTCCAACTTTAGCATTAAATATCTCTTAAAATAATTCTTCGATTTGAAAACTGTCTTCATCAGCGTGTTTATCGAACATTTCTGTATAATACTACAGATTTTCATATTTTTGTATGCATTTTTTTTCTTAATATTAACGAAGAAAGACCTCCGGTCACAAAAAATTCAAAACCGGCGGCGGTGACAGCGGTAGTTATTTTATTTTAGAATAGAGAGATTTTAGAAAATGGTATTAATTTATACTGTTGCCAAATGTATAAACAGCGCAAACAATAATGTTTGCTTCAAATAAAAAATTTATTTACACGTGACTATTATAAACAGAAAAAATCATTTGGAATTAGAATTAAATAATTATGTACAAAAAGCAGGAACTTATTAAAAATTACGTCATAAAAAGTATACACGTGAATTTTAAAAGAGAAAGGATATTGTAAAATAATAAATTCTTTAACATGCATTAGAAGCCTTAAATAGGAAAAATTACGTCATATGTACGTCACATTACAGTTATTACATAAAATGAACACAAAATAATATTGGAAAACAGTTTAAATTTAGAAATTGCGCTAGACATTTATTTAATATTTTGTGAGGATCTTTTCAACTATTTTTGTTAGGAAAGCGCAAATAATATTTCATTTCTAACAAAAATATTTTCACGTGAATATTTAAAAGAGAAAGAATAGCTTGTTCAAAATTACATCAGATTAAAAACGATTAATTTAAAATGTCTCATTTAAAAGAACTTTCTTTTCGCTTTGTTAAAAAATACCAGGAGACAAAGACTCTGTTTACTTAATTCCTTTTATATTAGCTTATTTTGAAATGTTGTTACACGTGTCTACGTCATCAAGTTATTTTTATTTCGACGTTTTATTTGTATTTTTATTAATGTTGTACTAATTTATTTGTTCTTTTGTTATTTAAAATAAAAATTATGTCAATTTGTATAATTTGGCGAGTGGTTTGGCGATTTATATAATTTGGCGAAATTGGTCGACTGCATAATCAAGTAGTGCCGCAGCGGATTTGGCGTTAAAATTCCCCAATCAAAGAGAAATGAATAGAAATCCGTTTATAGGGAGATCGCCACTGTTTTTTAAATTATAATTCAATCTTTGGAAATCTTTTTAAAGCCGATCAAATTAGCGTGCATTTAGAGTCTGCGGTGTCTGGACAGGGATTGGCGAGAGTAGCTCGTAGGGGGCCGAGCCCCCAGTAAAAAATATCTCTTGAAATGCTGAAAATTGGAATTTAAAATAGAAATAAAACCTGATAAAAAAGAGTCAAATTAAAAAAGCGAATGCAGTCTGCACACCGGGAAATTCTAACGTATAAAATGATCTAAAAATGAATTAATTCCCATATATAGTTTTTGCTCCTATGAAACTTTTTTAATGGAACAATTTTGTCCAACTTTAGCATTAAATATCTCTTAAAATAATTATTCGATTTGAAAACTATCTGCACCAGCGTGTTTATCAAACATTTTTCTATAATACCGCCGATTTTCATATTTTTGCATGCAGCATTTTTCTTAATATTAACAAAGAAAGACCTCCGGTCACAAAAAATTCAAAACCGGCGGCGGCGGTGACAGCGTAAGTTACTTTTTTTTAGAATAGGCAGATACTTAAAACTTAGAACAGTTCAAATAAACTTTAATTTGGAAATATAGCTGTGTTGAATTAATCCATGGTAGCACTATGACACAAAGAAAGGAGTACTCGTAATACGGTAAGTACACATAAAAGTAGAAAAATATTTTCTCAAATTAATGGTGTCCGTATTACATCGGAACTTGATATAGTACTTTTATTTCTTATCAATAAAGATGCGCCTTAAACAATTACCACACGTAGATTATAATCAGGGGTGCATTCGAAAATGTTCCAGTCCCGGAACATTTGATTTTATATTAGCAAATATATAGCCCCTATGCTGGCTATATAACAATTGTTATGAAAAAGGCATATTCATTTTGACGTTTACATTGCTAAGAAGCTATGCGTATCTTTATCTTGTCACACTCTTAACACTTCCTTTTCTGTCAGATTTTTTTATTTTTCGAATTCCCAATTTTCGTGCAATGAATCCAAGTTCTAAATTAAAACTACTAATAAAACAAAGTTTTGCTCTGTCTGTGTGCGATGGCTAGCAGAATCTACGGCAGGTACGAGGCTCAAAATTTTTGTGAGGATAGTTGAAAGCCTGTGCTGGTGCACCCAGTGATGTAAAATAACCACTTTGGATATTTTTCTAGGTATTTATTTTTCAGTTAACTATAGCTGTGAAAACATTTATAATGGATTGCTGAAAAATACTGAAAATTTAGAATTATAGACTTCCTACAACTATTAAATTTTAAAGAACCTCAACATTTTACATTGAAATATTGAATGTAAATGTTCTTTTTTTTAATTATAATGAAGAGTGTAAAAAAAAAAAAAAAAAAAATCTATTAATTCAGAAGAATGTTATTAAAAAACAATTTTAATTAAATTTGTGTAACAGGTGCACTTAATACATGTGCAATACTGATTCAGCTAATGTATATTAGTACTACATAGGTCACTTCAAGCACTACCACGGTAATACTACATTACGATGGTAGTTCTCCATTAAAGGGGACACATTCTCTAATTTTTCCTCAGATGACTTTTCTTTCCCTGATACTCCTTTTCTCTGCAAATAACTACATCAGTCTAAGATGAGTGCTCTCTAATTTCATATGATGGTCAATTCCATGAATAAATATCATTTGTATCTGACGGTTTTAAGGTGCAGTCGGTCAAATGAAATATTGACCCCATGCATTTTACTCACCAAATTTTTCCTGAAAACAATTAAATAAACATTCGATAGAAAATTATGTATTCTTTCAAGTTATATAGAAAAAATCTTAAGGCTCATCTTCATACTTCTAAAATTGTACCGAACTCTGAAATTTTCAATACAAACGCAATAATTTTTACATCATATTTGGCTTTGTCATTAAATTTTACTTATGAAAACTAAACAGAAAGGCATTTAGTCAAGTAGTTTAGGAACTGTGGCGATTT
Organism: Maratus speciosus; assembly: GCA_963932465.1. NCBI lineage: Eukaryota > Metazoa > Arthropoda > Arachnida > Araneae > Salticidae > Maratus > Maratus speciosus. Next base: position 98,112,878 of record OZ010787.1, read on the forward strand.
AAAATTTGAATCTCCAAATGTTAAATTCATTTGTAATCATTGCAAAACAGATTGCGATTGCTAATGTTCTATAAGTCTTGATACTTCTAACTTTGACAACTACTGTGTGATAGGCAAGAAGGACCATTTAGCGTTTTGCTGCGTATTGTATTTTTAAAATACGATAAAAATATAATGCAATTTGTTATTTCGAAGACTCGTGAAAGGATGACTAAAGACAAAACAGACAGGCACGCGTTTTTCTTTTGTGAAACTTTGATCTGCGTTTTTATAAAGGCTTTTAACGTGAAAAATATTTTCCACATTCTTTAAAAAAATCTGATCAACCCGAACCCGACCCGCAAGAGTCAAAAAGCCAACCCGAACCCGAAACAATGAAAGCCAACCCAACCCGAAACAAAAATAGTTAAAGTCAACCCGACCCGACCCGCAACGCGAAAATATAGCACCGAGTGCGGGTCGGGTTTGGGGTAAAAACGGGTAACCCGACCAGATGCAGGACTTTACCCCCAAGCTATTAGGTGGCATTCCTGCTAGTGGGGGAGAAAATTAATTTTTTCATGTGACATATTGTTTTAAAGATTTTGGCCTGGATATTACTAAGCACTCACTCCTCTCCTCTTAATTCATTTTTTTATCAGTAGAGGTTATTTTAAAGTTTTAATTTGTTCATTACTACCCCATACAGTTTTCCAAAAATTAAGAAAAACATTTACATAACAAATCTCAACAATTAGCAACTTTTCCCCCCATGAACGGGTACGTATTTAAGACAAAAAAGGAGGGGGGGGGGGAGATCATTCGAAAAACCTCGTAACGCAGAACTCAAAAATATATACAATAATAGATACAATTATGTTTTCAGAAATTCATCGAAAATATATGGCAAAATTATGTCTCCCCTACTTTTTCCAAATCTACTGAAAATAAAATTACGAAAAAATTAGAAGTAGTAGGAATTTATTTAAACCTTTCATGAAAACTATAGAGATTATCCTAGGTCATACAATTTTTCAGAAAATCGCAGTTTTCCTTTATACATAAACTTTATCTTGCTGGCGCTCAGCGGGGGGGGGGGGGTTCGAGGTAGAGATCTGCACGGGCCGGGCCGTGGCCCGCAGCCCGAGCCTGGCTCGGGCCAATTTTCATTCACGGCACTCGGGCCAGGCCGGGCCTAGTCACTATTCTTTATGGGCCGGGCTCGGGCCTTACTTTTTTCCTGAAGGTTCGGGCCGGGCCTAACTTATTTTTTCTGCACACACCTGGGTACTGGTTTCATTCCTAATGGGGGGGGGGGGGTTGAGGAGAGTTCGAGGTAGATATCTGCATGGGCCGGGCCATGGCCCGAAGCCCGAGCCTGGCTCGGGCCAATTTTCATTCACGGCACTCGGGCCAGGCCGGGCCTAGTCACTATTCTTTATGGGCCGGGCTCGGGCCTTACTTTTTTCCTGAAGGTTCGGGCCGGGCCGGGCCTAACTTATTTTTTCTGCACACACCTGGGTACTGGTTTCATTCCTAATCTTCATGGCCCAAAATTTTCATTCCTAGTTTTCACCCACCCCGTAGGAAAATCATTGTCTCGGAATGGCCTAGTCCATTCAAAGGTCAGTAAAATTAGGCTTGGCACAAATTTTTTGTCAAAAATGCATACATTTTTAAATCGCCATTATTCTACAATTAAACATTCAAATTCATTCTTTTTAAAGAGTAGTAGATTTCTACATTTATTAAAATATAGTTAAATTAAAATATAGTAAAACGTGTGAAAAAGAACCTGTCTATGACGGAATCTTGTTTTAAACTAAAAAACGTGTTGATCCATGCAAAATTAATATACTACTTAATACTACGTAAGAAAATTACAAAAATTAATAACAAACAAAATTAATATACTACGTAAGAAAATAATATATAATACATTTACACTTGCTAAGAAGGGAACTTGTCTATAACGCATTTTTTTTTCTTTTCTATGCAATTCAGTCTTAGATTTTACTGTATAGCATTTTTCAGATATTTAACACTTCAATACATGGAATATGGATTAACAATATTAATGATAACTGAAACATTTACATACAAGAAATAGAGATTCATTAAAAAAATAAATATCGCACCCTGCGGCACTTCTATAAAAATGAAGATTATAAACATGAAAAGAAAAGTTAAGATAAATATTTCTGGCTTGATCTCCTCGTACGAGGAAAATTTTTAACCAAATCGACATAAAAATCAATGTTTTGTAGAAATTCACTCGCCGGGCCGGACTCGGGCCGAGATTTTAACTTTTTTTCGGGCCGGGCTGGGTTCGGGCCGAACTTTTACCTTTTTAACCGGGCCGGGCCAATAAATTTTTTTCTACGGGCCGGGTCAGGCTCGGGCCGAACTTTCAACTTTTTTACCGGGCCGGGCCAATATTCTTTTTGTACGGTCCGGGCCGGGCCGAATTTTTTTCTCTGAGTCGGGCCGGGCCCGGGCCTTGAAATGTCGGCCCGTGCAGACCTCTAGTTCGAGGTACCTATCGACGCGAAATCATCCAAGGACTGTCGATAATGATTTTCCAAAAGAATTGTCGGTGATTAGCTGAGATATCAATTAAAAACCTATCTAAAAAGACGTGGCCAGACCAAAGTGGCCATGCAACTTTGTAACCTCCTTTCAAAGCGTACTTGCCACAATGACAATATTAAACTTTGTACAAGGTCTTTGTTTTAGGTAAGGCGGATCACAATGATGAATAGCCAGCATTTTTCATTCCAATTGAATTCAATTATTGAAGCAATTATTCAAAAATATTTAATAAAATAATTCCGAGTTATTTGAAAAGTCTTATTATTCGTTTAACAACTATATTTTGTAAGATTGTAGTTATAAATTAATAAATTTATTGTATGAACTCTCTGTACGCGAGTGAAACTAGCGCTTGATCTATTATAATTTGTTCGAAGCAAATCTATAAAATATTCAATTAAAATTTCAATAAAACGTAATTCATTTTGAGGTTATTCTCAAAAACATGTTTCCCTACTGTAAATGACATGAAACTTCCTTACATGCTCATGGGCTTGTTTTTATGCGTAAAAGCATACAATGTTAGGCATGGCTATTAAATTGGATTGGAATCGCATGGCGTTTTTCATTTCTTTTTTTTTAAATGCATTGCATTTTGAGCTCCATTCTGTTTTATTTATTTATTGTTTTTGTTATAATGTAGCCGATTGCTGCGATTGATTTGTACTTTTTTCGGCAATGTACATTTACAAGGAAACCGTGCATAACCTGGGGGCTTATGCTGCTTTACCATTGTGCCATTTAATATACTACTCGTTTTTATGTCGTCAGTATGTGTATCACTACCAATACTACAGTAAGATAGAAGTGTTATATATTTTCAATCATTTGAATAATGGAGCTCTCCATGTTTGCCCCCAGCTGTAGTGCGCCTTGTTTTCTGAAAAGTTGGACAGGTCTGATCTAGAGCAGGGATGTCAAAAGGGGCATTCGCGGTCGCCCTTCCGATTTTTTTTATGCTTCTAGCACTTTTTTAAAATTTATTTTAGGCGCATGACGGTGCTCTTAAGCCTTCAGTGGCGCCTTACGACCGTGACCTTTCGACACCATGGCGCCTTTCGCTTCCCCTTTCGAGACCCCCCCCCCTACCCTAAAGCTATGCCGCTGACGAGCATCTGCAAGTTTCATATATCTTAAAAGTAAAAATGAACTCATAAATGTGTCATCAGAAATGACACACTTTCGATTTTAAATACCGCTTTAATAAATTTAAATTTGATAAAAGTTTTTCAAATTTTTCAGCTTCGCCTTAAACTATTTCGCGCCTTTACTATTCTGGCGCCTGTGTGCGGTGCACACTTTGCACACTGGGTTGGCGTGCCCCTGACCGTAAGTAGCAAAATCTTAGTCAAATAACTCTTAGCATGTGGCTAATAAGAAAATATCGCTTTTGATAAATTAAAAAAAATTATTTGATTGTATAATTTGTATTTTCCATATGAAAAATGCTTTTTTAATGTAAGTGGGCAATCTAAAAAAATATTGCATATAAAAAAATTATTAGTTTTCAATAAAAAAAAAAGTTTTCACCTATATTCTTTAACCCAGGAAGCCCGGGTACGATCCCCTAGTAAATAATAAATCAACAAATTTAAATATACTCACAAGTTGATAAATGCCACCACACTGAAATGCAGGCTCCCAAGAAGAGGAATCTGATGATATATTAGATATTAACTGAACAGCTGTAAACATTAATTCAAAATCAGAGCTGTTAAGACATTTAAAAAGCAGCTGAATTCCATTTAAATTTAATACTTCTTTCTGGAGGACCTTGCAATCACACAATTTAGTCAAACATTTTAAGGCAGCAAACTGGAATAAATAAACATGTATAAGTAGAATATAAAGTTTCACAAATAAATTATAAATACACAAGAACTAATAATTTCACATAAGAACTTAAGGCTGCTGTCAAATTAAAACTGACTTTCTTCAAATAAAATCATGAAATCACTTTCATCCATAAATGCATGAAGCCTTACATATATACTCTTATTTAAATTCCAAGAAACTGAAGCTGAAATCATCTCATAAAAAGGTAATGATGAGATAGATAATTTAAAAAAACTCATATATAATTTGAACAAATTTTATGAATTAAAAGGTATCAAGCATAGTGAGATATAGGTTAGTACATTTTGAAATTTTTTTTATTTATATTTACTGTGACTCTTGTTGCATAAGTAATAGATACTATAGCCATTTTTATACTTGTAAGTATTAATAATTATCGATAGGAAAATTAACTTAAAGCTGCTCAGAAATCCAAACTCACTATAGTTTGAGACACAATTATGATTTATTTTTTTTTTTTTCCCTCTGTAAATGCAAGAAGCCTTACTGGTCTCCACAATAAGATGGCCAATGAGTAATGTAAATTTAGATGAATTTATTTGTTAATTAAGGTAACATGAACACCATCACAACTAAAAATTTGCAAAATCCAGTTTCTCACTAAATAATACATTTTCTTTACCATTTGCATCTGTTATTTACCTTCTTTTCCTGTAGCATCATGAACTCTTTCAAGGTCATTGGCCAAATTATCATAGCGGAAGTTAGGTTTTGCTATTGTTGGTTGGATCATCACTAGCACAGTCGCTATCATCATACATCCTATCTTCGTCTCCATACATCATATTTGATATTCTTATTACTGTCACTTTGAAACTTTTAATGACCATATCTCTACAGGGTGATATATATATATATTTAGTCAGAATTTCTGGAGAATTATTTTCAATTCCCAAATTTTCAGCATTTAAGCTATGATGCACATTACACATAAAACATAAGTTTTTTCTCATCAAAAAGAAGGGTGTGCATTATGCACAAGCGCATTCTTACTTATGACATATCTAAATCAAAATATTTACCATAAAATCCCGATTGTAAAACCCCCTTGGAAGTAAGCACCCCACCCACTTTTAAGAAGCTTTGACTTTCTTTTCCATTCCCAAATATAAGCCCCTCCCCCCCCCCTTTTCACAAACTTTTTTGTGGAAAAAACTGATTTAAAAATCTAAGGGAGATAATTTTGAATGTGTTGACATAATTTTAATGAACCCCCCTTCCCCCTGTATGAAATGTCCACTTCCCTTCTTTGTCCTCTCTCCAAAGTGCAAAAAGTTTAACATCTTGAAAATCTTAATTCTTTTGTTCTATTTGTTGCTCACTAGTAACAATAAGTAAATATGAATTAAGTATTTCCAACTGAGTGAAAAAATGCCCAGTCCGGGAATCGAACCCAGATCCTTGGCTTTCATGGCCAATGCTTTACCGTTTAAGCTAACTGGGCCGACAACCGGTGAACATATTTCGCTCAGATAACCTTATTGGTAATAACATCTGGTCTGTAATGTAGACAGCTCAACTCAATAAACCGCAGGTAAAGGAACTCCATTCAAACGATGGGTATGTAGATAAACTATTATTTTAACACAATCAAACTGATTGGTAAAGTTATATTAATTAAATATTTTAAACTGAGCAAAAAAATGCCCAGACCGGGAATCGAACACAGATCCTTGGCTTACAGGGCCAATGCTTTACCATTTAAGCTAACTGGGCCAACAACCGATGAACATATTTCGCCAAGGATCTGGGTTCGATTCTCGGCCTGGGCATTTTTTCACTCAGTTAAAAATATTTAATTTGTATGATAACTTTACCAATCAGTTTGATTGTGTTAAAATAATAGTTTATCTACATACTCATCATTTATATGGAGTTCCTTTACCTGTGGTTTAATCAGTTGAACTGTCTAGATGACAGACCAGATGTTATTACCAATAAGGTTATCTGAGCGAAATATGTTCACCAGTTGTCGGCCCAGTTAGCTTAAATGGTCCAATCAGTTTGATTGTGTTAAAATAATAGTTTAATAAGTAAATAATCAATTATCTAAATTACACTTCTTTCTCCAAAATTTTCTCTTCCTCCCTGACACCAAAGTTTAAAATCGTTAAAATTATTTTTTTTTAATTCTGCCTTATTTCTTATTTTGTGGTAAGATGTTTTACCTAAAATCTCATCTACGTAATCTCATATAAGTCGCACTCATCTAAAATCTTCATCCTATTTGAAATTTTTGTTCCATCCTTTCCCCCAAAAGCAGGGGATTTATAAATATGTGGTAGGAAAACAAAAGATTTCCTTTTTTGCAGTTTGGCTGTTTCCACCCATCAATCACACGTATATTTATGTTTAAATAGAGAGAAAAAAAAATTATAATATGTCTTGGGGGTGGGGTTGGCAATAAAAAGAAAGAGAACATTTTCGGGTGGGAGGGTGATAAATAATTTAGGTGGATATTTAAATATTTTTATAACAAATCACAAATCAAGCAGAAAAAAAATTATAAGGGGGGGGGGGGTGATGTTCATGATATGAAGGTAGAGGGATGGGGAGAGAGAAGCAGAGGTTTTGGTAGGAGGGTATAATTTAGGTGTTATTTATTTATTTGTTACTGTAGTATATTAATTAAGTCAGAAAAGAAATTTTAAATTAAAAAGTTTATAGGTTAAATTATACATGTTTGAATCCAGATGGGAACAAAGAGAAAAGCAGTTTTTTTTTTGGGGGGGGGGGATGCTTAGAGGGCTGATTAAATATTATTTCAATAACATAACAAATAAAGAAGTAAATTTGAAAAAAATATTAAAGTTTTTAAATTTTGCTTAGGGGGGTTTTGTTGAGGGAGATTTTAGGAGAAAGAGCATTTAGATTGTATTTTTCTTACAAATTGGAAATCTGGCAAAATAAAATACGGAAGATTCTCATCCCTGTATTTGCCTTATTTACTTTTAAATTAATTGTAAAAAAAGATTTTTTAATGACTTTAAAAAAAATCTCGATTATAAGTCTCCCTCCCAAATTTAACTTATTTTGCTTTTGAAAAAGGGGGTCTTACAATCAGATTTTTTATTTTTATATATATTATTCAATACTACATTTCACATTATGAGTAATGGGTTTGATCTCAAATTAATTATTGTAATAAAAGATAATCTACAAAAATTTCACTAATGTCTTTCTCCAGTTCATTCAATTCTTCCAGCAACTAGCACTTTTATAGGTTATTCACTGGCATAATTCACCTCAGAATATATTTGATCTCAAATTAGTGATTAGAACCAACATACATTTTCTAAGAAAAAATGGTGTGGATTATCTTTAATCACATTTGTACTTAAAATTATTAACAATCAGGGCTGTAGTTGGGGGGAGAGGGGGTGTAGATTTTTTTAAAGAAACTCTAAAACCTTTAAGAGTGTTTTTTAAACCTTCTTAATAGAGGTTTAAGAAAATGCTAGATTTTTTTTTTAAGCCTCTGTTTCAGAAATAAAGCTATAGTGTAATAGCATATACAAACCTGTTTCTTTTTTTCTTTTTTTTTTTTTTATGACTACACCACGGGGAAAAAATATATTAGAATGCAAAACATATAAACAATAGGTATATCTCAAAGCAAGAACTCATTACATTTACTAGTTTCATGAGCTTTATTTACAACTTCATTCAACAATACTGTTCCATGTAGCGAGACATGCCGCACCACCTATAATTAAAATTACAGTGACTATAATCTGAAGTGAACTGAACTAAGCTTTGAGTATTGTGTTGAGATGTGAGTGTGGGAGAAAGCGGCGGTGCGCTGCTTCTGTGTTAAATAAATTCTTATATCAAGTAACCAGCGCCTTTAAATAATTTGTGTTATAGTGTGAGTTATTAAACATGGTCTGTCGACCCAACGTAGGAGTATAATTAAAATAATTCGTGTGTTTTCGACAACAAGAACAAATTTGAACAGTAGGTGATTTAGTTTGTGTTTGTGCTTAAAGATGTTTAGTTCACCTTTGTTGTGAGAGTGTCGTGATAATTTGTGCCTAATAAGAGAAGTTGGTGACTAAGAAGAATTCAGTGTTGAGGTATTATTTTTATAAATGTGCCCGTGGAGTTATACAGCTAAATCTACTCCGTGATTGCCGCAGCGACTGAGGTAAGAGCAATTTTCCTAGTTTTGATTTAGTTAAATTATGTCTATTATTGATAATTTAAATAAAGACGAGCTTAAGCTTGTCGTTGAGGAATTAGGTTTAACTGCTCCTGAAAGCAGTAAAATTATAGAGTTGAGAGATATTATAGAGAAAAGTGAGCATTACTCAAATGAGCAATTAATGAAAGATGTAGTCAATTCGGTTGTTGAGGAGTATAAGTCGCGAAAAGAAACTGAGAAATCTAAACTAGAATTAGAGAAAATTAAATTAGCGCAATTAGAAAAAGAGTTAGAAATAGCAAATATTCGCAAAGAACCTTCCCAAAATTCTGAATTTGAAAAAATTAAATTAGCTCAGATAGAGAAAGAACTAGAATTAGCCAAAGTGCGTAGAGGTTCCCGCGAAAATTTATCGTCCTTAACAGCGGAAACGGAAATAGTGAGCAATAACCTAGAAAGTTTTATTAAAAGTGTTAAAACATTAACTATCTGTGTACCGACGAGAGCTGAGTCATTTAACCTTTTCTTTCAATCACTTGAAAAAGCGTTCAAAACTAAAAATTACCCGAAGAGTTTAAGGCAGGAATTCTTCTAAACATTCTCGGGGAAAAAGTGAGTAATTTAATGATTTATTTGTCAGAGGAGGAGTTGATTAGTTATGATAAATTGAAAACTATAGTCTTAAAGGAATTTCAACCTACAGTGCAAGAGTGTTTAAATAATTTCCGGAAAACGCAAAAATTACCGTCAGAAAATTACGTTCAATTTGCATCTAGGTTGAAATCAATTTTTCTATATTACTGTAGTCTGTGTGAAGTAAATGATTTTAAATCATTATGCGATCTGATTGTTTCAGACAGAATTTTCAATTCGTTAGATCATGATATGATGAGTCATATTGCAATTAAACAAGCAGAATCCTATTTTAAACCACAGCAACTTGGCAGAGAATGTGATATTTTCTTATCGGTTAAAAATAAAAACAGAAATGAATCAAATTCGAGAAATTTCGTAAGTGAAAATAAACAAATAGCGGGAAATAAATGGCGAAATGCATGCCCTGAAAGGAGGGGCTCAAATGTTTTCCTTTCGGAAACAAAAAATAATAAATGTGTTTTGTGTAAACCTATTGCGTATCATGCATTGCATTCTTGTCTGCAATTCAAAAAACTTTCGATAAAAGAAAGAGTTGAAGTTGTGAAATTAAATAAAGCATGTTTCAAATGTTTAAATTATAATTGTTGCGTACAGAAATGTAATTATAAAAACTGCGATTGTGGACTGCCCCATAACAAGCTCATTCATTTTCCAAGGGAAGAAAATGAATCGAGTAATAATCAAAATAAATTTTGAGGTCATGTGTTTCAGGCAGGTGCAGAAATAAAAAGTTCAAGCGAAGAAAAATTTTCCTTTCCTCCGAGCCAGACTGTCGCCACTAGTTTCGAAAGAAATAAAACAAAAACTGTGTTATTGAGTACGGCTCGCCTTTTCATGAAAGATAAATTTTTGGAATGGCAGGAAGTTAGATGTTTATTGGATGTCGGATCGCAATCGTGTTTGATAACTTCGCAGTGTGCTAATCGACTGCAACTTAAAATTAATAAAACAAACACTTTAATTTCATGTTTAGATGATTCTTCTATCACAGTAAAGGGTTGCATAAAGACAAAAATCGGGAATAGAGATAAAAGTTTTGAAAGGGAATTGAATATGCTAGTAGTAAAGAAAATTACAGATTTAATTCCGCAAAGAGTGATTAATGTAAATGTTGAGGTCCCAGATTTAAATATGTTAGCAGACTACCGATTTAACTGTCCTGATAAAATTGATTTGTTGATAGGTGCGGAAATATATTATGAATTATTAAGACCAGGACAAATATATTCTCAGAGTTCGAAATTACTTTTTCAAAATACTGTATTTGGATACATGGCTAGTGGAAGCATAGAACAGGGAGATGAGGTTAAAGCTCATTGTGAGCTAATTCAGGAGGAAGATTTAAACAAAACATTAAAAAAGTTTTGGGAAGTCGAAGACATTGAGGTAGAGTTACCAAAAAATAAGGAATTTGAGATATGCGAGAAACATTTTGCGCGTACGCATTCGAGAAATGCAGAAGGTAAATACGTAGTGAAAATGCCTTTAAAGGAAAATCCTTCGTGTTTAGGCCGATCTAGGGATCTTGCTCTCAAAAAACTCAGATCGCTGTGGACTCACTTATCAAGGGATGAGCCATATTTTAATCTGTATAAAGAATTCTTAAAGGAATACGAAGATTTAGGGCACATGAAACAGGTGAAAGAATCAAAAGAACCTGATATTGTGTACTATGCTCCACATCATGGTAAATTTCGTCCAGAAAAATCGACAACTAAACTGAGAGTTGTTTTTAATTGTTCTGCCGCGACAACAAATGGGACATCCCTGAATTCATTACAATATAATGGCGGAGTCATCCAAAACGACTTATTTACAATTATGATTAGCTTCCGAGAACATGTTTATGCTTTAACTGCAGATGTCAAGATGATGTATAGAATGATTAATATTGACTGGAATGACGAGCTCCCTGAGTCAGAATATCACGAGTGGCACCAATTTCTTATATCGCTTAAAAGTGTTAATAATATACAAATAAGTCGACGTATTATAATTGAAAACCCGGAAATTGTTGAAATACATGGTTTCGCAGATGCCTCAGAACGTTGTTATGGAGCAGCGGTTTACTGTAAATCTTATGATTCTCTAGGAAATGTGATGGTGAATTTAATAGCTAGCAAATCACGTGTTACACCAGTAAAGAGTCTAACTATTCCCAGACTTGAACTATGCACCGCAGTTTTGCTAACCAAGCTGGTAAAAAGAGTCTTATCATCCATGAAAGTAATAGTTACTAATGTTTTCCTGTGGTCCGATTCAACTATTGTGCTAGCGTGGATTCAAAAGGAACCTATTGATCTCAAACAAATTGTGCAAAATAGGGTGGCTAAAATTCAAGAAAACTCTAGTCCTGAACAGTGGTGTCATATCTGCTCTGAACATAATCCGGCTGATAAATTTTCACAAGGTATGGATCTAGATAAACTCATTGATTGTGACTTGTGGTGGCGTGGACCCATTTTTCTTAATAACACTAACTATCACCAAAATTCAGTAATAATACCAGAAGCTAATGAAGAGTTCAAAAAAGAGCTCAAAACAAATTCAAATCCTTTTAATGAAGTTAGTGTAATGAACTGTAATGTTACAGATAACTGTTTTGTTAATGACTTAATTAATCTTATTAATAATTATATAACTATTTTACGTATTCTTAAATATATTTTCAGGTTTGTCCTGAATGCAAGAAACCAACTTTATAAGTGTGGTGGGCCTTTGTCAACCTCAGACTTGGAGCAGTCAGAGATTTATTTAATTAAATCTGTCCAAAGGGCAGAATTCAATGCAGATATACGTAGTCTGCAGACCAAAGGTTCGGTAAGTCCAAGTAGTAAGCTAAAAAGCCTCAACCCATACTTAGATGAATTTGGAATTTTAAGGGTTGGAGGCCGGTTAGATAATAGTGATTTAAATTTTGCAAGAAAGCACCCAGCGATTTTGCCTAAGTCTAATAATTTTACTGTAATTGTTATAAATTATTATCATAAAAAATACCTTCATGTCGGTGCTTCAACATTACTTTCTTTGGTAAGAGAAAAATTTTGGCCAATAAATGGTCGTGCAACATGTCAAAAGGTAGTTCATCAGTGCATCCCATGTTTTAAAGCTAAACCAGTTATTGGAAATCAATTAATGGGCGATTTGCCCATGGATAGAGTCCAATTGGACTACTGCTTTAATATTTCAGGAGTAGATCTGTGTGGCCCATTTATGGTCAAAGTGGGGTATGCACGTAGAACTATCTTGCAAAAAATTTATATCTGTATTTTTGTTTGTTTTGTATTTAAAGCTGTACATATAGAAATTGTTTCAGACTTAACCTCCGAATCATTTATTGCTGCATTGAAAAGATTCATTGCACGCAGAGGTAAATGTGCCAAATTGTATTCGGATAATGCGAAAAATTTTATTGGTGCAAATAAGATTCTTAAGGCTTTTTATGAGTTAGTAAAAAAACCTGATGAGAAATTAGCAGCATATTTATCCACGGAAGGCATTGAGTAGAAATTTATCCCTCCCAGGGCACCCAATTTTGGGGGTCTTTGGGAGGCCGCTATAAAATCATTTAAGTATCACTTTAAGAGAGTTGTGGGGGGTGCTAATCTCACTTATGAGGAACTTCTTACTGTAGTCATATAAATTGAGGGAATTCTAAATTCCAGGCCTTTGAGTCCATTATCAGATGATGAGAATGATTTTGGAGTTTTAACTCCGGCTCATTTTCTGATAAACAGGCCGTTAAATTCCATTATTGAGCCTGATCTAACCAATATAAGAGAAAATCGCCTCAAAAAATGGCAAAGAATAACTAAAATTCTACAACTTTTTGGCGTAAATGGCATCATAATTATTTAAGTGAATTACAACAAAGGGGTAAATGGAGATTTGAAAAGGATAATGTAAAAATTGGAGATTTAGTGGTGTTAGTAGAAGAGAATTTACCGACAAAAAAGTAGCCATTAGGCAGAATTATTGAGGTGTATTACGGTCACGATAACAAAATTTGAGTAGTTAAAGTAAATACTCAAAATGGAGCCTTTAAAAGATCGATAAGTAAATTATGTGTTTTACCCATGCCTGATGCCAATGACAGTTAAAAAAAAAAAAAAGTTATTGTGTATATATGTGTGTTGTATTGATATTTTTTCAAAGGATTATATTTAAATTAACGTATATAGTGAATTTTTGTATTAATTTGTGTAATTTAGAGTACTTGGTAAAAATTGTTATTGAATGTTATAAACATGTCAATGGGGGCCGGTATGTTCCATGTAGCAAGACATGCCGCGCCACCTATAATTAAAATTACAGTGACTATAATCTGAAGTGAACTGAACTAAGCTTTGAGTATTGTGTTGAGATGTGAGTGTGGGAGAAAGCGGCGGTGCGCTGCTTCTGTGTTAAATAAATTCTTATATCAAGTAACCAGCGCCTTTAAATAATTTGTGTTATAGTGTGAGTTATTAAACAAATACTATAAGATGCAAAGTTTTCTGATTATTTTCATAAATGAGTAAAATTTACCTTTCTAGCAATTTTATATATAAAAAATAAAAGAATGAATAAAAAAGAAACAGTACCTGAGATCTCCTCACACATAAAAAGTTTGCTTCTAAAATATTCAACAGCAATTTTACAGCTCTTTTATCTAAAATGACTTGTATACATTGAGTATCAGATGTTATTATTTCATTTAAACAAATTAAAGCTAAAGTAGTAGTTGTTAAATTCCCCTCCTAAAGAAAAAAAAAGTAAATATACATGTTTATATGCACTATCATTAATAAACAAATAATTTGATTACATATATTTGCACTTTTCTGCTTTCATTTAAAAGAATACCTCAACTTGTATGTGTGATGGATTTTACATAAAGGCAAGAATTAGAAAAATATCTATTTGAACTCCTTCTAAAAATAACAGTATACACATACATAACAATCTTTTTTTTTTTTTTTTAAATGCCAATCAAGAAATAAATGGGGTAATATTTCTAGCCACTGCCCAGTTTTGGCCTCATTACTGTAAAAATTAGCTATCAAAATATTTGAAATATTACAAACTGTATAGGATTTTAAATCAAAAAGCAATTTTTTTTTTTTTTTTTACCTATCGTTAAACATATGAAAATCACTTTTTAACAAAAAAACATAGGCTAAAACTTATTTTTAATGTTAGAGCTTTTATGCTTGTCATAATACAAAATAATAATAATAATAATAAAGTCTTTGTCACCTTATTTTTTATTATTATTATTTACAAAACCTTTATAAATTCTATTAATCATTTCAGATTATAAATATGTAAAATAAATTCAAAGTTTAAAGAAAAAATTGCTTACGTCAATATTATTTTTCTCCTAAATACCTCTATTAAACACAAGAAAAAATTAATTTAAAGAAGATGTTGGGACTGCTATGCAAGTTATTATAGAAACAATGATTTCATATTTTAATTTATAAGCTGCATAATTCTTTTAAATTTATGTTTCTACATTTCTGTTTGCATTTTGCCAATCAGCAGTCAAAATGAAAGGAATTTTTTTCTGGGATGTTCATGTAATTGCAAAGCTGAAGAGAATAAGAGATACTCCTATTAATGCCCTAATTTACTATATAAAGCATTTGCCTTGGTTTGGGTGTCTCATGCTCAAAAGATAAAGACACCCCTATCCAAAGCGATATAGGTAAGCGTCTTATCTTAAATGGGAGAGGTAACCGCAAGATTAAAGGCGAGGTCACATCAATCAAGGTTGCACGCCCTGTAGCAGACGGAGTGAACAACAGAAAGATGCCTGTTTTCTTCTTTATGGATAATCTATTAATTGCACATCTATGAAATAACTGCGCAAGCGCCAACATCGTGTTTTCATTTGTTTGTAGCATTTATATTCTGACAAGTAATAGAATGTTCTATTAATTTTTATTCGTGTTTTTTGACTTATTTATTATAGCTAATTATTTAAATAAAAACAGTTCTTTTTTAGAACTAATATTATTTGTTAAAATGGCAAAATGTTGGCAATCGAATAACTCTAGTTTTCGAAATTGTAAGAAAATTCTTTTTCTTATAGAATTCATATGTCATTTTCCAAAGAGCAAAACAAGTTAGTTACGCATTTTAACTTTAATTTATTAAAAAAAAATAAAATATTATTTGATATATATTATAAAATGTTGTTGATTTAAATACGCTCGATTTTAATTATTTTCTTTTAATGAAATGAAAAATGACGCATAAAACTTAGTAAGTAGTTAATGTGTAAAGATTGAATTTTGTAGTCTTATTTTTTACTCAATTCTTGATGTGCTAAAGTTATAAAAATGATATACATGGTTCTATTCCAGATGAAAATAGAATGTTTATCAAGGTTTAGAATATGTATAGAATTTAATAATAAATAAAACATTCAATTTTAAGTCCTTTTCTTCGTTTATCAAGTGCAGACGATATATCGAAAACTTATTCCAATATTCTTTTGATCGTTTTGTATTCATGTTATTTAAATTACAAATAGTTCACTTATTTAATTAAAAATTCATTTTATTTTATATTCACAATCACTTTAATTTAAATTAATGTTGTACTATTAAACGAGCAAGTATTGTTAATTTAGTATTTGTTTAAATATTTTGCGAGTCCAGACAATAACTGCAAAAATTTTCCTAAAATCGCCAAATTAGATTTCCCCCCCCCCCCCCCCTTGAAGCAGACAAAGCCATTTAGAGAATCCCTGTTAAAAATTCTATTACGAATTTCAGATTGTTACTTACTCACAGAAGATGAATCTTGTTTGCCAGATATATTGCAAAATATTTTTGTTACAGCTTGTTTTGATAAAAATATGTGTATTTTAAAAAAAGTCGCAATGTCATTTTAGTTTAAGGGCTAAAGGCAATAATGCTTTCATAGCATTAGTGCTTTTCTCCCGAAATTAAAATGATATTGTGATTATATATTTTTTTAAATGTGCATAATTTTATCAAAACAAACTGTAATAAAAATATTTTGCAATAAAACTGGGAAACAAGATTCATCTCCCATAAGTGAGTAAAGAATCAGAAAATATGCACAAGAGATGCGCAGATAGTAGATATTCTGTCATATATGACGTCATACTGAAAATCCGCGTATTTGCATTATTCACTCCATCCACTAGATGCCGCAGCTGTGTCAATATACTCCAGATTCCAGTATTGACATTGTACGCTTACTTATATCGCTTTGCCCCTATCCCTCCAACATCTAATATAAGCTTTCTCTATGAGACCTTCCAAAAATGTGTGTGCCCATGGCTCTAAAGTAAATAAACTGGCCCCAGCTAATAGTCCAGTAGAAATAGCCCAAAAAAGGGCCTTGACTTGCAAAAATTCTTGATTAATTCGGTTCCAGTGCATTTTACAGAAAAACTTATAATTAAAATTTTGTAGAGGACAAAATTCTCTATAACATGCACTATTCATGTTTGTGAATTGACTAAATAGGAGGCGAGATACGGAGCCGGGAAAATGGGGTACAATTTGCAAAAAGTGGGGAAAAAAAACAAATGGCGTTAGTTTTTCCTTAATAACTCATTTATATTTTTTTATTTTTCCGTTTTAGGGACAAAAGTGTCATAATAAACTTTGAAAAGTATGAAATATCTTACAAGTTTCATTCATTAGAACATTTATTACCTCTAAAAGACTCTAAAATCAGAACAATGCGATTTATGGTTAAAACAAGAAAATACCGCCAGGCAAGTCACTAATTTAAAAACGAAATTTATTTTTTGATACTGAATAAACAAATCAATTAATTGATTGTAGTATGTACAGTAAAAAGTAATTGGAGAATAGTTCAGGGGGGGGGGGGGGTAAAGTTAACCAATAACCCTAGTCAGAAGA
Organism: Maratus speciosus; assembly: GCA_963932465.1. Classification (NCBI taxonomy): domain Eukaryota; kingdom Metazoa; phylum Arthropoda; class Arachnida; order Araneae; family Salticidae; genus Maratus; species Maratus speciosus. The sequence continues at coordinate 98,129,996 of OZ010787.1, forward strand.
TATAGGCGTCGCTCACAGTTTGGGCTAGGAATCGGAAGTCGAAAGTAAAATTAAATGCTGTGAATAATATAAAAATATACTGTGAACATAAATAAAAAATAATTTTAAAATTTTAAAAGGGAAAAGGATTATACAGGGCCGATAGTAGAGGGGGTAGGGCATATGCTTCATTCGCCAGAATGGAAGGCAAAGAGGGTGAAAAATGAAGATTTAGTTTGTCGTATTTGTATTAATTTGTCACACAAATTTTTGTTAGTTAGTCAAAGTTTACATTAATGGTAAATTATCTCACATTGAGTATATTATTCCCAACATAAAGAGGACCAACAATTATGCTTATGCATACTAAGACGGAAACCTGTATAAAGCGGAATTGTTTTCAGGGTTTTTTAAATTCAACTTTAAATTTTAAAATAAAGCAATGGATATTATAAACTTATAAAATTCTGTAATGTAAACTCACTTTGTGTAGGAGGGGGAGAGTGTGTGGAGGGAGGATGGAGCAAAATCCATGTTTGCCCCAGAATTTTTAAAAAAGCTAGTTTCGGCCTGGAAGTATCGAATAAGAATAAGTGTTAAAAATGAATTTGGAAAGCCAAAACTGCATGATTCTATACGTTAAAAGTAATAGCCAAAGAAATATTGACAATTAATCAAGTATATGAATATTATTATACTATGTGGCAACGCTCCTGATGTTATACTGGACCTTGAAGACTTTGACGACCTACAACAAGCAATCGAGTCAAGTATAAGAGATGGGCTACCAGGGCCAAACAGCTGAAAAAGGAAACATATATAAAGTGACTATACTTACTATATATTTGTTGATTAGTATCTTGTACATGATATAATTAATTCGTGTTTCCAATATAAAAAATAAAATATCTTTTTTAAAATTACTAAATTGCCAGACAGTATTTTCCTGTTTTTAAACAAAATCTTGTTGCTGTGATTTTCAAAGTCTATTACAAAAAATAATTACCTAATAAATGAAACTATGGTCTACACCATGCTCTAAAAAGTTGATTATGACTGTTTTGATTCTGAAATGCACTAAAAGTCAGCTATAAAGCAAAAAATACCGTCACTTGTGGATTTTTGTAATTTCTGCAAATTTTACCCTATTTTCTCGGCTCTGTATCTGACCTCCTACGAGAACTGTGCTTTATATTTCTTTCCCGACATAATGTCTCTCTTGGAAAAGTGTTTTTTACTGTAATTTCTTGCATATAAGCCGCGGCTATGTTAAGTCTGTTTCAAACCAGAAATTTTTTTTAAAAAATGGAGTCAAATAAATGTTAAGCAGAAATAAGTCGCATTGTATTTAAAAAAAAATTCTAGTAGAAATCAGAGTTAAGGTTCTATTGTTTGTTCTACGTCGTCAAAGTCTTCAAGGTCCTGTATAACATCAGGAGCGTTTCCACATAGTATAATAATATTCATATACTTGATTAATTGTCAATATTTCTTCGGATATTACTTTTAACGTGTAGAATCATGCACTTTGAGCTTTCCGAATTCATTTTTAATAGTTATTTGATACTTCCAGATCGAAACTAGCTCTTTTTTAAATTCTGGGGCAAACATGGATGATTTTGCCACCCCTCCTCCCTCCACACATACTCCCCCTCCTGCACAAAGTGAATTTACATACAGAATTTTATAAGTTTATAATACCCATTATTTTATTTTAAAATTTAAAGTTGAATTCAAAAAACCCCGAAAACAATTCCTCTTTATACAGGTTTCCGTATTTATATGCATAAGCATAATTGTTGGTCCTTTTTATGTTGGGAATAATATTCTCAATATGAGATAGATTTACCATTAATGTAAACTTTGACTAACTAACAAAAATTTGTGTGACAAATTAATACAAATACGACAAACTAAATCTTCATTTTGCACACTCTTTGCCTCCCATTCTGCCGAATGAAGCATATGCCCTCCCCCCTCTAGTTTCGGCCCTGTAGAATCCCATATCTTTTTAAAATTTCTAAATTATATTTTATTTATCTTTGCAGTATTTTTTATATTATTCCCAGCGCTTAACTTTACTTTTGATTTCCGATTCTTAGCCCAAACTCTGGGTGGTGCCTATATCTACCGACTTGGTTTTTTGGTTTACTTCAGCCCCCCCTCCCCCCCCCCAACTATTCTCCAATTACTTTTTATTGTACGTACTATAATCAATTAATTGCTTCGTTTATTCAGTATCAAAAATTAAAGATCGTTTTTAAATTAGTGACTTGCCAGGCGGTATTTTCCTGTTTTGACCATAAATCGTGTTGTTCTGATTTTAGAATCTGTTAGAGATAATTAATATATTTGTTGCATAGATGTTTTTAGATGGTAATAGATGAAATTATTAGATTAAAAAAGATTAACTTTATTAACAAGAGAACAGCATGGTTGAGCGGGAGATGGCGAAGGAATGACAACAACAAATCAGTTAGGGGAACGGTTACGGTTAAAGCTAATAAAAACAATTACGATTATACACAATTATACTTACATACATAACATCTCCTTTTTTTTTTAAATGTATGAAATGACAATATAAACAGGGATTAAACTTGATTAAAAATACACACTTGAAAACAATTAGAAAAAATAAAAAGTTATAGGTATGTCCACATCAGTCAGTAAAACGATTTGGTGGTCTAACCACACGACCAAGACATGTGACACGGGTATCACTAGTCTGGGATGATGGATGCAATGGCATAGATGTGTTAGTAGAATGAGAAGTCTGAAATACACCTGGTTGAATCAGTGGCACTGGATCAACTGAACTAAAAAATAATCCTCAGCTGATGGTCTTGGTGTAGATGTTTGTGAAGCTTTAAAGGGTTTTATATGGAAGCGATTTCTATGGTATTGTCTACCATTCTCTGACACAATAGTATAAGACCTTGGTTGAGGTCCAACTATAGCTATCTTTCCTCTCTGCCATTTGTTCTGATTCCAAAATAGGATTTCTTGTCCCTGATGCAATGGCTTAAGTGGACGAGAATGTACATCGTATTTATGTTGATGTTGCTGTCTGCGTTCTAAATTTTCTTTAATTGTTCTGCAGTCATAGTGAGGAGCAAGACTTTCAGGGAGAGTGGGAACTAAAGTTCGAATACGTTGACCCATCAAGATTTCAGCTGGAGAAGGCAAACCATCCATTGGAGCATTCCTATATTCCATCAGAACAAGGTGTAAATCCCTGTGATCTTGTGCTGCTTTGGTCAGGCTAGATTTGATGGTTTGTATAAATCTCTCAACCTGCCCATTTGAACGGGGGAAACCAGGACTTGAGGGGCTGAAAAAAATGTCCCAACTCTTACAGAAATTAGAAAATTCTCTGGAATCAAGAGGTGGACCGTTATCAGCGACAATTTCTTCAGGGATTCAAAGTGTGCAAAACAAAATTTTAATGCATTTATGACTACAGGTGCTGTTGTATGATGCAAATGTTGCAATTCAATGTACTTTGAAAAATAATCAATTATTAGAAGGCATGTTATAGAATTCAAATGAAAAATATCGATAGCAACTTTCTGCCACGGTCGATCAGGTAGTTTCCTATCAAGAAGAGGCTCTTTGATGTTCTGCCTTTGATTTTGTAAACAGATAGTGCAATTTGATATCAGTTGTTCAATCTCAGTAGTTAACCCTGGCCAGAAGAGAGACTGTCTGGCAAGATTTTTGCATGTGACTATGCCTCTATGACCTACATGCAGACGCTGTAAAATATCCTTGCGATAGGACTTGGGAATTACTAATCTCTGTCCACGGCAAATGAAACCATCTTCAATATGCAATTCTGACTGACAGTTCCAATATGACTTGGCTAGAACATTAACATCATGTTTTCTCTGCGGCCAGCCATTCAAAATGTAATGTTTGACAGATTGTAATTCTAAGTCGTCTAGTGTAGCTGTTTTAATTTCATCCAGCTTAGATTGTGAAGCATTGACAATTACCGAGACCATTAGATGGACATTATCAATGTCAGTAGTAACAACAGGATCAATAGGCAGAGGAGCTCTAGATAATGCATCAGCTACACATAGCTGTTTGCCTGGAACATGTGTAAGAGTGAAGTTGTATCATTGTAAATGAAGCAGTAATCTCTGGAGTCTGGGTGATATTCTATCAAAGGGCTTCTGCACTAAGCCTAACAAGGGTTTATGATCAGTTTCAATAACAATATGTTGTCCATAGACATAATAATGAAAATGTTCACAGGCATGAACAATTGCAAGGAGCTCTTTTTCGATTTGGGAATATCTTGACTGAGCTTCAGAAAGAGTTGCAGATGTATACGCAACTAGTTGACAGTTCTGGAGAAGAACACCACCAATACCAAAAGAACTTGCATCAACAGAAAGGACTATAGGTTTATCTTTGTCAAAAAACTGGAGAACTGAAGTTGACTGCAAAAGATCTTTAACCCTCAAGAAAGCATCATTATGATGAGAATCCCATTGCCAATTTATATCTTTCTTTAACAGATCTCTTAAAATGGATGTTTCCTGTGACAATTTTGGCACAAACTTCATAAGATATGTGGCCATACCCAAGAATCTCATCAATTTTTGCCTATTGGTTGGGACAGGAAAATCTGTAATAGCAGAGACTTTTTTAGGATCAGGAGAAAGACCATCAGGTGAAATTATGTGACCTAAATATTGTAATTTAGATACACCGATAAGAGTCTTATCTTTGTTGAGCTTCAGTCCACTTTCTCTAGCAATTTGAAAAACTTTCTTTAATTTCTCACAATGATCATCTAAATTTGCACTGTACACCAATATATTATCAAAATATGGGTCAATTTCTGGGCAGTTTTCAAATACATTAACCATACACATTTGATATACATCAGGAGCACAATTTAATCCGAAAGGCATTACTAGGAAACGAAATCTGCCAAATGGTGTTATAAAAGTGCAAAGATCAGAACTCGCATCATCTAGCTGAATATGATAAAATGCATTGTTTGCATCAACGAGAGAAAAGATTTTGGAACCTTTCAACTTTGACAACAATTGGTCTTGCAAAGGAATTTGGAAATGTTGTCTTTTGACATATTTGTTAAGGGGACGAGGATCAAGACAAACTCTTATTGATCTATCTTTTTTAGGAACTATAACAATTGGATTTATCCAATCAATAGGTTTAGTGACCCTTTCAATTATACCATCTCGTTCCATTCTTAAGAGTTCATTTTTGAGTTTACTTTCTAAAGCCAATGGTATTTTACGAGAAGCTGCTATAACAGGTGTTGCATTTTCATGCAAAATAATTTTGTGTTTACCAGGTAAATGACCTACACCTTCAAATATATCATTATATTCATTCAAAATTTGTAATAATTTAGATGGAGGAGAATTTACATTATTAGATGGGTTAGAATGAGCACTAGTAGATGAAAGAGAATGTGAAGTGACACTCGTTGAGTCATTATTTACATTAGATTTGGAATTCAAACAAAAATTTGTATTTACACAATTAACACTACTTTTTCCACTTACTTGTACAGAGGAATCCATTCGCTGTATGAGATTTAAAGCTGCGCATGCAGCTGCACTTAACACTGGTTGTACATTCAGATTCACTATAATAAATTTTAAATCATAGGACATATTATTCACAACACACTTGAGAATACTTTCACCCACAACTGGTAAAGCATCACCAGTATAAGTACACACTTTAAGGGTACTTGGATGAATTTCTGGACAATTATTTAATTTCTGAAACACAGATAAGGGAAGCACATTCACTTGGGCACTTGTATCGAGCTTGAACATGATGGGATGATTATCAATATGGATTAGCTGAACCCAATCACATTCCTCAAGTGTTGAAATAGCACCGATATAAGCTATATCTGGACTGCAAACAATTGATGAAACTTGATGGTGTTGTTGCTTTGGTAATTGCCTTTTAGGTTGTCTGCAGACACTGGCAAAATGGTTTGACATATGGCAATTATGACACGTTTTCCCATAAGCTGGACAATTTCTAGACACATAATGCGATCCACATCTTGAGCATGGATGTTAATGTTGAGCTGCCGGATGCTTGTTGTTATAAGTAGGCTTCGAATTACTGCTTTGATGTTTTGCTGTATTTCCTTGATTTTTTTTGGTTTTCTGGCGATTTATTGCGTCAATGTGCATAGATGATGTAGATGTAGGTTGCGACATGGTGAGAGAATGTAGTTTCAACAGTTCAGCAGACTTGCATATTTCCATGGTTTTCTTTAAGGACAGTTCAGGCTCTCTCAAAAGCCGTTCACGTAAAACATCATCACGTAGGCCTTGTATGATGCGGTCTTTGACGTTATGCTCATAAGCTGCACCAAATTCACATTGATCAGCTTGTAGTTTAATTTCTGTTACGAAAGAATCAAAATTTTGTCCCGGTTTCTGGATCATATTATTAAACACAAAAGTTGCTAGAGTGATGTTACGATAAGGCTTGTAATGTTCATCAAATTTATCTAAAACGTCTTTTACATTTCTAGTTTGACCATTGGTAAGAGCCGGAAACTCGAATGTTAGGTAATCTTTGTAGGAAGCCTTGCCAATAACGCTAAGTAATAAGGTGATTCACGTATCATCTTCTTCCTTGTGATATTTAACTGCAGTTTCAAAAAGTTCATATTTTTGTCGCCAATCCATCCAGGCTTCTGCTGGATTATCACCAGGAACGAATTGTTCCATTTGCAAAAAGTTGTGAGCCATGCTGTCTCTGACAACGTATTTAAAATTTAGCAAAAAAAAAAAAATACTAATTAGACGATAGATGTACTAAATACTACTGTAATATTAACTTCTGACACCATAATATATTTGTTGCATAGATGTTTTTAGATGGTAATAGATGAAATTATTAGATTAAAAAAGATTAACTTCATTAACAAGAGAACAGCATGGTTGAGCTGGAGATGGCGAAGGAATGACAACGACAAATCAGAACGGTTACAGTTAAAGGTAATAAAAACGATTATGATTATACACAATTATACTTACATACATAACACTAATGAACGAAACTTGTAGGATATTTCATACTTTACAAAGTTCATTACCACACTTTTGTCCCTAAAACGGAAAAATAAAAATGAGTTATTAAGGAAAAACTAACATCATTTGTTTTTTTCCCCCACTTTTTGCAAATTGTACACCATTTTCTCGGCTCCGTATCTCGCCTCCTATTTGGTCAATTCACAAACATGAATAGTTCATGTTGTAGAGAATTTTGTCCTCTACAAAATTGTAATTATAAGTTTTTCTGTAAAATGCACTGGAACCGAGTTAATTAAGGAAAATCGAAAAAAGTGCCAAAAATTTTTGGTTTTTTCGATATAGTAAAAAACGCACAAGGTCTAGAAGGTCGAAAACTTGGTTTTTTTATTAGAGGGTCAACCTATACATAATACCTGAAAATCAGAATTACCCGAATTTTTGCAAGGCAAAATGCTATTTCTACTGGACTATAATGAGCTATCAAATATTAAAATAATAATTAATACTTTAAGAACAGTTTGATTTAAATTATGCCTGAAAGATGTGTATTAATTTGTTTATATAAATGCATATTTTCTGTCATAAATACAAATGCACAAACACAAGAGAACAATTTAGAATAAGCAAAATAAATTGCAGTCTGCAAAACTACAAAGCATTATCTTCGTATCTTGTATAAGAAAAAAAAAAGAGCATAATTGGGATGCTATAAAAAAAGCCTAGGTAGTAACCATTATCATCCAATTTCACCACTTGTAAATAATATTAATATAAGCAAGTGTAGTGTGAAAAAAGTACTGCTAGAATACAGCTAAATGATTAGTGAACATTTCAAAACAAATGATATTTATTTTTGTATATTATATGAATTTTAAAAGTTACTTGAGTAGGCTAAGGCTCAAAAGTGTCTTTATAGATTCGCCATTGGGTCCATTCTTCATGCCAAATCAATGAGAGGTCTGGAACTTGACATCTCAAATTTCAGTAATTTGATTTATAGTTTGTACCCATGGAAAATCCAATTTTTTAATTTTTTTGTCTGTTTTATTAGAAAATGGTAAAAACATTCAACTTTTGCACTGCTGCCATGCACAAATTGGTAAATATTTCTGTCACCAATGATGCTAGGGGCTTTAATATCAAATATTAAAGCTCCTTTTATGGACTTGCCATAAAATTCTGAAAATAGGCCTCCTTTCAAATTTTCAACAAATTTCAGTTTTTGAAAAAATTCTGTTTATAAGCCCCTTACCAAAAATCTTAGGTTGGAATGTGTTTTCATCAAGCCCTTGACAAAGAAATTTTTGGCATAGATGCCGTATCTTCCCTCAGCCATTGTTGTTTTGAATTTTTTGGCGATTTTTTGTTGGTGTGTTTGGCGGTGTTTACAGATATGATAAACTCGATATGTAAACCCCGTGTGACGTGTCATGTTCTGACAACCCCTGAGAAACTTAGAATTTTGTGGATGTATTTGATATCGTGTTCTATCGTTGTCTTTTTATTTTTATGTTAAATTTATTGGATGTATTTCATTGACTATAGTTTCTGTAGTCCATTTAAATGCTCTTGCTGAAGTAATTAAGAAATATGAGGAAATTTTGACAAGAAAGGGAGGTTTGCTTATAGCGTGTCAATGCGTATTAAGCCTATTTTGGAAAATGACAGCGATGTTATGAGAGATATTTCGTGCTGAAGGTTTCAAGAAAGCAGATATCTGTTAAGGTATGTTGATAATTTTATGTATATATTTTGTTGCTTTAAGAGTTTTTTTACATTTTGAGATTGCTACAAAACGAGAACTGCTGAATTTTAAGAATGCTATACCGCGAAAAATGCTGAATTCGGCAATGTTTTTTTTCGGTAAATGTGCGTGAAGCGCTCATACAATGATTACTGATTGCCAGTTTAGCGAATTTTGTTTATTATTTACATTTTATTTTCGTTAAGCCAAACATGCGTATAAACCGGTGCTTGGCGACATTTACTACTTGGCAGAAAAGGGGTTTTCACGCCAAGAAGAATTCTAAGATGGCGGCCGGGGGGAACTTATGACATCTGTTCCAAATTTTTTATAGTGTCGATAAGTGCACCAAGGTTCTTTGTTTTCATGCTCCCTAGTGTGCCCAATTGGTGTTTTTCAAAGGCAGCCACACACTGCCTTTTTATGATGTGCCCTGACCTTTTTCTTTGTTTCTTCTTTACGCCAACTATTACTTTTCAAAATATTTTGTCCTTGTTTTTGTGTGTGTGGAATAAAACACAACATTATTTTCTTTAATAAATCTATGCACAGTTTCTTTGAGTGTTGAATTCAGACACTTTTCTCCGGGAGGGATTTCTGTGGCTCCTGGAGGGGTGGAAGAGATTATAAAGTTCTGGGGGGGGGAGGGGGGAATCGCACTTTCTGACCATTGAAAACACAAAATCTCAAATCTTCATTAATTTCAGAATTTTACGGTATATGCAACACATACTATTTTGGGTTATACGTTTTTTTTTTTTTTTACAAGTTTTCCAAATATTTTACTTTTTTTTAAACACCCCTTTTGATTATTATTTTTTTTTATGTATGTGTTACTCTTTAACTTATAGTCAGAAATGAAAGGGATCTAAGAACTTAAAATTTCTCTAGATTTTTTGAAGGAAAAGATTGAATTTAAGAAAATAGACAAAAACGAATAAATGCTTAATTTTTCTCTTTGCCCAATGCCTCATATATACCATTCATATTCAAATTAATTTCTCACAATTCTATCATTTCTCCATCTTGAAACTTTGCATATCTGTAGACTATAAGTGAAGTATTAACATATATTAAAAAAAAAATAGAGAGGAATTTTTGAAAATTTTTAAATAAAAATTTTTGAAAATTCGTCAAAAAATATATATACATAACCAAAAGTAGCTTGTGTTTCATATTCTGTTAAAGCCCATGAAAATAGTTTTAAAATGAGACATAACATACCTTTCTAGTATCATTGGGGCTGAATCGCAAAACAGCCAAGACACTTGGCATCGTTCAATTTGGCGAAGCGATAAATGGATCTTTGTTGTTACCAGTTCGTTTCATAAATTCTTTCCACGCCTTCAGTTGTGTTATCTTGAATTTGGATTGGTTGATTTCTTGAGTATTGGATGGCTACGCCTACCTTTGACAACTCAACTCCGCATGTTTTGTAATTTGTGTACTACAACGAGTTGCGTGACGAGGTGTAGAAGACAGACGTTTTGTAATTCTAAAATTAAATGACGGTAAGGATAGAGTATGTTAATGTTAATATATTTTGCTGTTTTTAGTTGTAAAATTTGAAAGTTAAAGTACCTGTGTAATTTAGTTTGAAATTGTGAGTATTTGTTCATTTTTTTTTTTTTTTTTTTTGCTGGAAAGTTAAATGAAGTTTATCGACGACTAGAAATTTATGAAATTATGGCAATTCAACATTTTATAGAGTTGGTTTTCAAGAAAGGAGATGTTTGTTAAGGTATGTTAATAATTTTATGTATTTTTTAGTATAGTGTTTTATATTAGCCGTTTATTGTATATTTCTCATGTATGCTGACCTTACGAGTTTTGCACATTTTGATATTGCTACGCAACGCGAAGTGCTGAATTTTGATATTGCTACGCAACATGAAGTGCTGAATTTTGATATTGCTATGCAACGTGAAGTGCTGAATTTTGATATTGCTACGCAACGTGAAGTGCTGAATTTTGATATTGCTGGAAGGGAGAACTGCTGAATTTTGAGATTGCTGCACACCAAGAACTGCTGGTGACAGTGATGTTTTTTTTCGGTTAATGAACGCGAAGCGTTCATACATGTACGCTGATTGCCGCTTTAACGAGTTTCCTGCGTTTTTCAGATTGCTTCAGAACTAAGTTGCTGTATTCAGTGATAAATATTATTTTTTTATGAACGCGAAGCATTCATACTTCTTTAAATTAGAAATAAATTGTTCAATGTTTACTATAATATAGGCACGTACTTTCAATATTAAATGACCCCATGATTTTTTCTAAAAGTTGTTGAGAAATGAAAATTTTAATCATTATATCGTTACTCTGATTTGGAAAGGTACTTTAAAATTTTCACATTTTCAATAAAGTTATGTTGAAATCGTTTGTTTTATTTTGAATCTCATAAAAATCAGCTTTCCTGTGTTTTCTAATACGTCGTTATTTATAAATGTTCTATTTTCCATGATTCCAGGGTGATGACGTAGTAAAAAACAGTCTGGAAGCATTCAGGAAAGTGGACCAATCACGTTAGTTTTCAGGTTGCCGCATTTTAGATTGGTGCATGAGGGGTAGTTGGCGCTTGTCAGAAAAGTCGCCAAATGGGGTGTCTCGGCTGTTTTGGGAATCTGCCATCATTGGTTACAGAAATATTAAAAATATCAAAAATTATGCATGGCAGTAGTACAAAATTTGGCAGTTTTTTCATTTTTAAAATTCTGTAAAAATAAATGAATAAATAAATTTAAAAAAGTTAATTTTTCAATATAGGGGAGAGTGGTAATGAATGGGCCAATTTTTAGTTTTTAATTTTTGTAATTTTTTTGGCTCAGAATTGACTCTTCAGTTACTTTACTTATTTAGTTATATAAAAAAGTCATAAAAATTAGATTAGGAAATGTCTATAATGAATGACAATAGAAAATAAAAATATAGAAATTTGGCCCATTCATCCCCACCCATGGGGCTGAATGGGCCATTGAAGGTAATGAATGGGCCACTAAATGAATTCAATGAAAAAATGTGGAATTAATCTTTTATTCACCAAATATGACAATATGAATCACACTTGACATTACATGATCAAAAGCATACTGAAATAGTAAGTAATACACAATGCTTATCAACATTTATAAACATCAAAAAGTGATATTATTAAATCACATAATTGTAGCAGAAAAATGACAAAATAATGAAATTATAAGAAACAACATAAAATATGCATAAAAATAATAGATAATACACATTATGATTTAACGAAATTTAGTTTTTTCAAAATTAATATTAAACTACATGGTTGTAAAACGTGCTTAAACTGCCTATTAATTGACTATTTATTGTAAATTTCTGATATTATTTATTTTACCCATCAGATTCAGAATATAAACAAATATTCTAGTTTTATATCAAATGGGGAAATACTGGTAGGTGTGGTCAACAACCGAACAGTTCACCTTAATCATTTATATAATTTAACTTATGGCTGAATCCATATCAACTCAGGCAGGGGGGTTACCTTCATAGTCTCAGAAGTTTTTGAGAAGAACATATGTTAAAATTTAAGAAAAAGTAAGATACTTGTATATTTTCATTTTGCCCAAAAAAATTCCTGGCCCGAGATACAGGCCGCCAAAGATGACATCCCCGGCATCCTTTCTCATTCGCGATTTTCGATAAAAATTTTAAAGTGCTCTATCTCTAGAACGGTGCAAGATATTTTGTTGCCGTTTATTTTATTTTAAAGATAATATTCTTCTGTTTAAAATTATATACCCAATTTTGAAAAATGTATTCAACTTTTCTTGTGGCAGCCTTTAAAAAAAAAATTTTTTTTTCAAAAAAAAATTTATTTTTGGAAATGCCAATCCCAAAAATTTTGATTTTTTTGCTGTTGATCAATACCATTGGGAACTACCTTCACTGTAAAGGAGAACTTCCACTTTTGAGTTTAACAAATTTTAGAAACATTTTAAAAATTAAGAGAAGTTCACAGGAACTGTATATATACAGTTCCAGTAAAAGTCACTGAATTTTTGCTTATTTGTATCATATTTGTAAGGATAAGCCTACTATATATCCTAAACAAGTTAGAACTTGCAATATCAAATGTGGCAAATGAGGTGCGTGCGTACTATAACTAGTTTTATAAATATTCAGGTCTTGGTGCAATAAGTTACACTCTTGGGCAAAAAGGGCATGAATACAAAATTTATTATGATTCTACATATTAAATTCAGTAATACAGAAGTAATATGAATTCATCTTAAAAGGACTTAATCGCCATGGCAACCTAGAATCATTACCTATCATGGTATATCATTGAATCAATTATGTATTATAGGATTTTTAAATAGAATGAAGAAAACTTTTATTAATGTCTTTTATGTTTTAATTTGATTTTCATAGCATTTAAAGTGATACATACTTTATTTTCAATACCGAACATAGTAAAACAATCTCAATAACATATATCAATTACACAGCAATACAAATTATATTAATACAAGTTAGAGTTCAGACAAATCGAATCCATAAAGACTTTCAACTATGTTGGAAATTGTTAAAAACACATAAATAGGTCGGAATTTGACTTTTAGAAATTTATGTCAGTAGACGGAAGCCAGTGGCGTGGCGTGAAAATTTTCGGTGGTCATCGCAATTATTTAAGTTTGTGGTGAAAAATTATTAACTCTAAAATTCAATGGTTGAATGTTCAAAAAAGAAACTTTAAATCTTACCTTCACTTATACATGAACTCCAAATGTTCTGCTAAAACTGGATCGTAGAGTTTTAAAAGCTTATTAAGAGTTTTAAAATATTGCTTGGTCATCGCCGCATCCAGCGATGACCGGACGCCACGCCACTGACGGAAGCATACTTGAATACTTTCATACAACCCTGTATTTTACCTACTATCTTTATATGCATGCCACTATTTATCTAATATTTAATTCAGATTAAAACATCCTTAAAACCAGTGAAATCACACTTCCGGAGATTATCATCCATAGACGGCCATGTATCTAATTCTTTGCGTGGACCTGTATATCATTTTATCTATATTCTTCAAACATATCTTAGTATACTAAATGTAGTTCAGTGTAAAAATGCATAACTCATTTAAAAATCACCTTTAAGCTACTTTCATTCATACTCAGTAAACCCTTAAGATTTCTTTTGTGTAGCCCTGTATATAATCTACAGCATTTATGCACACAACGTAACGTGGAAAAATTTAGTTAAACTTAAAAACTCAAACACAACTAAAAATGCACTTCCAGCAATACCCTTACGATTTCTTTTGTGTAGCCCTGTATATGATCTACAGCCTTTATACACACAACGTAATATGGAAATATTTAATTAAACTTGAAAACTCATATCGCAACTAAAAATGCACCTCTAGCAATCATCGCTAATGTACAGTATTTCCAATAAGGTAAAGTATCCGAAATCTTTTGTGTGTCCCTGTAAACACTATGCACTTTCTATGACACAGGAAGTAATTTTTTGTAAACCTCTGCAATAAAGTATGTTTCGCTTCAAATGCTATGAAAATCAAATTAAAACATAAAAGACATTAATAAAAGTTTTTTTCATTCTATATAAAAATCCTATAATACATAATTGATTCAATGATATACCATGATAGGCAATGATTCTAGGTTGCCATGGCGATTAAGTCCTTTTAAGATGGATTCATATTACTTCAGTATTACTGAATTTAATATATGGAATTATAGTAAATTTTGTATTCATGCCTTTTTGCCCAAGAGTGTAACACTTATTGCCCCAAAATCTGAATATTTATAAAACTAGTTAATACTATGCACGCACCTCATTTGCCACATTTGATATTGCAATTTCTAACTGGTTTAGGATATATAGTAGGCTTATCCTTACAAATATGATACAAATAAGCAAAAATTCATTGACTTTTACTGGAACTGTATATACACAGTTCCTGTAAAATTCTCTGAATTTTTTAAATGTTTCTAAAATTTGTTAAACTCAAAAGTGGAAGTTCTCCTTTACAGTGAAGATAGTTCCCAATGGTATTGATCAACAGCAAAAAAATCAAAATTTTTGGGATTGGCATTTTCAAAAAAAAAATTTTTTTTGAAAAAAATTTTTTTTTTTCAAAAGGTTGCCACAAGAAAAGTTGAATACATTTTTCAAAATTGGGTATATCATTTTAAACAGAAGAATATTATCTTTAAAATAAAAAAAACTGCAACAAAATATCTTGCACCATTCTAGAGATATAGTACTTTAAATTTTTTATCAAAATGGCGAATTGGAAATGGTGCCCGGGATGCCATCTTTGGCGGCCTGTATCTCGGGCCAGGAATTTTTTTGGGCAAAACCAAAATATACAAGTATCTTATTTTTTATTGAATTTCAACATATGTTCAATTCAAAAACTTCTGAGACTATGAAGGTAAGATTTTCTTTGGCTGCCTGAATTGACATGGATCATACCTTAATGTTTCTAATAAATAACTAATATTTCTTAGGGTGAAAATGTACAAATTATTTTTTAGGCATCACTATAAACCTATTCTAACTAGATAGTAATTTAATCTAAATCCATGACAGCCAGTTATGTTTCATATTAAAGAAAAAATCCGAAAAAAATGGAAAAACCATGTTTTCATGATCAGGGTAAAGGCGCAAAGATGGCCCATTCATGGCCATGATATAGTGGCCCATTCAGCCCCACCTATACTTCTGGAATATATTCAAGTTTTTTTAGTACATTAAATTCAAATAGCATCTAAATGGTATGATCCATGTCAATTCAGGCAGACAAAGAAAAAATCTTACCTTCATAGTCTCAGAAGTTTTTGAATTGAACATATGTTAAAATTCAATAAAAAATAAGATACTTGTATATTTTGGTTTTGCCCAAAAAAATTCCTGGCCCGAGATATAGGCCGCCAAAGATGGCATCCCGGGCACCATTTCCAATTCGCCATTTTCGATAAAAATTTTAAAGTGCTCTATCTCTAGAACGGTGCAAGATATTTTGTTGCAGTTTTTATTATTTTAAAGATAATATTCTTCTGTTTAAAATGATTTACCCAATTTTGAAAAAGGTATTCAACTTTTCTTGTGGCAACCTTTTGAAAAAAAAATTTTTTTTTTTCAAAAAAAAATTTTTTTTTTGAAAATGCCAGTCTTAAAAATTTTGATTTTTTTGCTGTTGATCAATACCATTGGGAACTATCTTCACTGTAAAGGAGAACTTCCACGTTTGAGTTTAACAAATTTTAGAAACATTTAAAAAATTCAGAGAATTTTACAGGAACTGTATATATACAGTTCCAGTAAAAGTCACTGAATTTTTGCTTATTTGTATCATATTTGTAAGGATAAGCCTACTATATATCCTAAACAAGTTAGAAATTGCAATATCAAATGTGGCAAATGAGGTGCATGCATAGTATTAACTAGTTTTATAAATATTCAGATCTTGGTGCAATAAGTGTTACACTCTTGGGCAAAAAGGCATGAATACAAAATTTACTATAATTCCATATATTAAATTCAGTAATACAGAAGTAATATGAATCAATCTTAAAAGGGGTTAATCGCCATGGCAACCTAGAATCATTGCCTATCATGGAATCAATTATGTATTATAGGATTTTTAAATAGAATGAAGAAAACTTTTATTAATGTCTTTTATGTTTTAATTTGATTTTCATAGCATTTGAAGTGATACATACTTTATTTCAGTTGTTTACAAAAAATTACTTCTTGTGTCATAGAAAGTGCATAGTGTTTACAGGGATACACAAAAGATTTCTGATACTTTACCTTATTGGAAATACTGTACATTAGTGATGATTGCTAGGTGCATTTTTAGTTGCGATATGAGTTTTTAAGTTTAATTAAATATTTCCATATTACGTTGTGTGTATAAAGGCTGTAGATCATATACAGGGCTACACAAAAGAAATCGTAAGGGTATTGCTGGAAGTGCATCTTTAGTTGTGTTTGAGTTTTTAAGTTTAACTAAATTTTTCCATCTTACGTTGTGTGCATAAATGCTGTAGATCATATACAGGGCTACACAAAAGAAATCTTACGGGTTTACTGAGTATGAATGAAAGTAGCTTAAAGGTGATTTTTAAATGAGTTATGCATTTTTACACTGAACTACATTTAGTATACTAAGATATGTTTGGAGAATATAGATAAAATGATATGCAGGTCCACACAAAGAATTAGATACATGGCCGTCTATGGATGATAATCTCTGGAAGTATGATTTCACTGGTTTTAAGGATGTTTTAATCTTAATTAAATATTAGCTAAATAGTGGCATGTATATAAAGATAGTAGGTAAAATACAGGGTTGTATGAAAGTATTCAAGTATGCTTCCGTCTATTGACATAAATTTCTAAAAGTCAAATTCTGACCTATTTATGTGTTTTTAACAATTTCCAACATAGTTGAAAGTCTTTATGGATTCGATTTGTCTGCCCATCTGTCTGAACGCTAACTTGTATTAATATAATTTGTATTGCTGTGTAATTGATATATGTTATTGAGATTGTTTTACTATGTTTGGTATTGAAAATAAAGTATGTATCACTTCAAATGCTATGAAAATCAAATTAAAACATAAAAGACATTAATAAAAGTTTTCTTCATTCTATTTAAAAATCCTATAATACATAATTGATTCAATGATATACCATGATAGGTAATGATTCTAGGTTGCCATGGCGATTAAGTCCTTTTAAGATGAATTCATATTACTTCCGTATTACTGAATTTAATATGTAGAATCATAATAAATTTTGTATTCATGCCTTTTTTGCCCAAGAGTGTAACTTATTGCACCAAGATCTGAATATTTATAAAACTAGTTATAGTACGCACGCACCTCATTTGATATTGCAATTTCTAACTTGTTTAGGATATATAGTAGGCTTATCCTTACAAATATGATACAAATAAGCAAAAATTCAGTGACTTTTACTGGAACTGTATATATACAGTTCCTGTAAACTTCTCTGACTTTTTTAAATGTTTCTAAAATTTGTTAAACTCAAAAGTGGAAGTCCTCCTTTACAGTGAAGGTAGTTCCCAATGGTATTGATCAACAGCAAAAAAATCAAAATTTTTAAGATTGGCATTTCCAAAAAAAAAAATTTTTTTGAAAATTTTTTTTCTTTTTCAAAAGGCTGCCACAAGAAAAGTTGAATACATTTTTCAAAATTGGGTATATCATTTTAAACAGAAGAATATTATCTTTAAAATAAAGTAAACCACACCAAAATATCTTGCACCGTTCTAGAGATAGAGCACTTTAAAATTTTTATCGAAAATCGCGAATGAGAAAGGATGCCAGGGATGTCATCTTTGGCGGCCTGTATCTTGGGCCAGGAATTTTTTTGGGCAAAATGAAAATATACAAGTATCTTACTTTTTCTTAAATTTTAACATATGTTCAATTCAAAAACTTCTGAGACTATGAAGGTAACCCCCCTGCCTGAGTTGATATGGATTCAGCCAAATACATCCTAAAATTAGTTTACAGATATACTAAGACTTGTTAATACACATATCTGCAATGAAATAATAGATATTTTTTCACTTATTTATTTTACTGAAAAGGGAAAAAATTTACTTTTCAATCAGATTCTTGATCATCCTACTCTAGTGGGATAATGGCTTCTCCCAAACAATGGAAAATTTGATGAGTTTGGTAGAACAAATAGCTACATCTATTGGTGGCATCTAAAATAATTTTATGCAAATACTTTTTCATATTTTGTTAATGGCCCATTCATTACCACTCTCCCCTACTATATGAGTACAAACTTTAAACCAAAATTATTGAAATCGGAGGTTTAAAAAAGGCAAAAGCATTATTTCATTCACTGATTTAACATAGAATGATACCACTGTTCATTACAGCATTGGATATTTTATGAATTCTAGTTGATAAAAGTTATTTTGTCACGATCTTTCGAAAAATACATTTTTATTACTTTTGTTTCTTAAAAACAATACTCATAAGTAGGAACAGTTTCTCAGAGTTTAAAGACTTTAATAAATTCTACTGAAACTTTCTTATTAATTTACAAATGGTATAGATTGTATTAATATTTAACTTATTGAATATTTCTACTAAGAATGGTTTCATTCAGAAAAATTCTCTAAAATATGTAGCAAAAGTATCTTCAAAATGGTAACCGCAAAATCTTGGAAGCTTTCAAGCATACGAATAAAACTGCATACATAATTTAAAATAAGTCATTTAGTAGTCATTGCATGTGCAAAAATTGTAATTTTTTTTTAAATCTTCGGAAAGAATTTATCTGAAATAACTTAGAGTATTCAAAATACCTGAACACTAGTTACTACTTGGGATAGAGATTTATAACTGAACGATGAACTTGTTAATACCATATTCTCCTTTAAACTAACAAATAATTCTGTAAGTCGAACAGAAAAACTTCCCCTAAATAATGCAAATGATTCTCAGTACTTTCTTTTACTTGTATTAATGATTTTGTTTTTATAAATCTATTCCATTTATCACATGCCGATATACACAATGAAATTAATAATACAAACAAACCGTTGCTAAGATACAATGGGTCTGTTCAAGATGCACGCGCGCTGAGCGCGCGAGCTCAGGAGACAGCAACATGGAGTGGGTCAATATCATGGATGGAATAACACGTAGTGTGTTCAGGAACAGATCATGGATTTGATTAATCAAAAGGAACGTGAGCTAGATGGCTCGATGAGCTAGTCCCACATTGCGTCATAATTATTTTTTTGTTTTGTTTATTGGTTGTTTTATATTTTTCATAATGAATAAGATATTTTTGATGAAGATATATTTCTTATTTTTATTATACAGAGGCACGTGTATTTTTATTATAATAATAAAATACTTATTTAAATGTGAGAAAATGAGGTATTTCGAGATGAAACTTTTACATCTGAACGCCTTTTAAATATTCGAAGTTTCGTTTCTAAGTGATTATATATGTAGTATGTATCTGTATAATGATATAAACATTAAGCAAATCCAAATGAAAAAGTAATATATATTGTGCGAAAATATCCTTTTGCTCGTAGGATAATTCCTTGATTTTCTCTTTTTTTTTTTTTTTTTGAGTACTTTAGGAGTGAATTTTTATCGAGACTAAGCTGGAAATCATATTTTACTTTGAACATTATAAAAATAAAATGTAATAGTTGTAGATTATTTTAACTAAAAATATCTGTAGATATATTTTTTAAAGAGATAAAATATATAGGTCTGCTGTCTAGTTTTGTAGTGAATAAAGTATGATTAGAATAAGTATTTTGCTTATACTAACAGAATTTTGAATGCCATTTATTTCTCATGTTTTATGATGTATTTTGGTCTGTTATTCACACGGTATTAAAATACGCAATCATAAAATAAGAAATATATATATTAAAACCTTCTCTGAAACACTGTCTAACTAATAGTGCAAATTCCATTGAAATCCATCCAGTATAGTAGATTACAAACAAATCTCATCAGGGCCGGCCCAAGACAATTTTGGCACCCGTGCGAGTATTCTCTTGGGCGCTCCCCCTCCCCCCCCCCCAAAAAAAAAACATACCTGTTAAAAATATTTGGCCTTTTTTTCACACAATTTTTTAAATATTCGTAAATTATTCGTTCATAAACTTTTACACATGCTATTCTTAATTATTTAAGATATTATTAAAAAAGACTATAAAATAAATAAAAGTATCCATATTTAATCCTATCTTTGAGATCTGAATTTTATAATAAATATCAATCTCAATATGTAACATTATGATCCAAAAATTATACGCCATTCATTATGCCATGGTATAGGACAAAAATAACAATAATTAATTTATTGAAAGAAAAATTTTTATTAGAATAGTTATGTTTATTATTTGGACTGTAACCCTGTCTTGTTATTTACTGTGAAGGTAGCATATATTAATTTTATATTTGGTGAGTCGTGAGTTTTAAAATCTTTTTAAAAATAATTTATTGTTTTTTATACTTTTTAAAAAATTATATGATTCTGGATCAAGCAAAACAAAAAACAGATAAGAATATTCGAATTACAAACGGTTCAATTTGAAATTGAGTACTTTAACCCTTTATCTACTGAATTATGAAAATTTTGTCTTCTAAAGCATTTTTCGTGAATTGTTTAAACTACATTAGACGATTTACATAACCATTTAATAAATTTTAGAAAGATTTTAGAGGGATTGAAGGATTTAGAAGGATTAATTCAATTTGAATTTATAGAGATTTTGTGCAATATTTATAACCCCACTCAAATCTTTTATTTTAAATATTTTCTTAGTATTTTGTAGAATTAGGAAATGTACAGATATAATGTTCTTACAATAAAAATATAGAAATATTTCCAAGTTGAAAAATCCCCCCCCCCAACGCCAAAAAGCTGAAAAGATGCAAAGGCAAAAGAAATTATCCTTTTAAAAATATTTTTGTTTTGTGTAACCTATAATGCTTTTGGAACAAGATAAAGTAATGTATCTATAACTCATTCTAAACTGTATTACAACTAATCGATGTATTAAATGAATTTTATAACAAGTTATTTTAATGCGGTACTTATAAGTACCGTCAGTAGATAAAGGGTTAACACAGACTCCAATTGATAATTCTGGGTATGCTTTCCACAAAACTGTGTTTTTGCTACTTATATACATTGAAAAAAAAATAACAATAGTTTTCTTTGCAGATAGAATTTCTTTTAAATATAGGTGTATATAAAATGATTATACCTACATACTCTAACAATGTTTGTGACCGTTAAATGACGCGTTTTTTTTTTTTTTTTTTTTGGGTGGGGGGGGGGATAGAATGTGCTTTTTAAAGGTGTATCACATACAGAAAACACGTCCTAACTACAACAAATAAATTTTACGCCTTTTAAGTAATCAAAAAAGTAGGTAGAAATTTTACTATAATCATTTTATACATATATGTTGAAAATAAATTACCTATCTTTCAAAACGTTTTTTTTTTATTAATGTGTACAAGTAGTAAAAACCTACGCAAAGTTGAAATTCAGTTGTAATCTGTGTTAAAGTATGCGTTATCAATTAATTTAAATTGGCTCGGTTCTAATTTGAATATTTTCACGCAATCGCTTTTTATAGGTTCAAAAATTTAAAAATATATCAAAACCAAGAAAGCAAGAAAATCGATTTTTTTTTAGGTTTAAAACAGATCATGATCACTACACTAAAATGTTGAATTCTGAAAAGGATTCTCTTATCATAATAAGAATTTTTGATAAATTAGAAAAGTCATTAATCTCTCGAAAAATTCATTTGAAAAAAAAGAAATAAAAAGTCTTGTCTTTAAAATAAATAAGATATGAACACCGATTCTGAAGCACAGTATTTAGCATACATTCCGGTCAAGTAGTGATTATACACATAAAGGGAAAAAAAAGGTCTATACAATTGTTGTTTATCTTCAAAATATGCGAGATAATTTCGACTTAAAGCTTCCCTAAACATGGCGTAATCATGTAAAGAACAAAATGGGCTTAGAGAAACTTTTTATTTCTTCATTTTTCGGATATAATAAAATATTTTATTAAAGAATGCATTCACACACAAGGGGGGAAAAAGTCTACAATTCTTGTTTATCTTCAAAATATGTGATATAATTTCGATTTAAAGACTCCCTAAATATGGCGTCTCCCTCTCTTCATTTAATCATTTGGATTCTCCTTTCAGGTACCTAATCATGTAAAGAACAAAATGGGTTTAGAGAAACTTTTTCTTTCTTCATTTTTTGGATATAATAAAATATTTTACTAAATAATGCATTCACACACCACACACAAGCCCTTATTATCCAATGGGCAATTCGGAACTTTGCCCAGGGGCCCCCAAATTCATATATCAATTTATAAAACATTTGCTTTTTTTTTTCCAATTTGAACTCTTCCATTAGGTTGAAATTATTAAATTCATCTTACAGTAAGTAATATAACAAGTTGTTAAAGTTATATAAAGGAGTTTTGTTCTGTACTAAGAAAAAAAAAAGAGTTTTTATTAATTAAGGTATATAATTTAGAATTGACGGAGCTAAGGATTTTCTTCTATTTAAAATACAAGGTGCGAAAATATTGTTTATGCATTACACATATCACAGACCATCAGTTCTATTTTATTAATGTCGCAACGATTCAAATGGGGCCCCCTAATTTATCTTTGTCCAGGGCCTCAACTAGTCATGATCGGGGCCTCACCACACACAAGAAAAAAAAAAAGTCTACAATTCTTGTTTATTGTCAAAATATGCGAGATAATTTGATTTAAAGCCTCCCTAAACATGGCGTGCCCTCTCCTCCATTTAATCATTTTGAGGATCCTGTCAGGTACGTAATCATGTAAGGTACAAAATGGGTTTGATCTATCTCTAGAAACATTTAGAGAAATTTTTCTTTCTTCATTTATCGGACATAATAAAATATTTTACTAAAGAATGCATTCATACATACACAAGGGGGAAAAAATCTTCAATTTTTGTTTATCGTCAAAATATGTGAGATAATTTCGGTTTAAAGCTTTCTGAAATTTGGCGCCCCTCAGCTACGGCGCAATTAATTAGTCAAAAGAATTTAGCACTCCATAAGGAAGCGGAAGAGTTGAATAGGTGGTGGTCCTTTTCCAGTTTCAAGGAAGGTAATCTGAGCCTTTAGCTTAAAGGGATTTCTTTAAAGAACGCATCCTAACATCCTTCGTTCCTCTGATATGTTCATCACAAGTTCTTTGCATTTTACTCAAATAAAGAATACAGAAGTCGCTGCATGTGAAAGTTTAGCACCTTTAAGCACAAAGCAGTTCTACCTAGACCCAATAGATGATTCACACCTGGTTATAGAAAATGTTACAAAAAAAAAAAAAAAAAGTAGAATCCAAAATTACTTATAGCCGCTCTTTACTCCTACCGCCGGTTGGCGGGCTCCCGCGACTAGGCGCCCCGTGCGGTGGCACACTTCGCACACCCCTTGGGCCGTCCCTGAATCTCATATGTTGATATTGGCGATTCAAGCGCTCGAATACGCTATCTGATGGAGAAAAGATGTAACTTCTCGCTTCAGGATAGTGCAGTGGAAGCGCATTGCATTACATGTATTTTAAATTTGTTCAGAATGTTTATTCTTTTGCACAATTTCAGATTTCCTGTGACTTTGTGTTCTGTCTTATAAGACAAAGTAAAAATTATCCAAACTTGAATATCTAAAACTTTCAAATGCATTTACAATAAAGAAATATTTCAATGGCACTTTAGCATTAGTTAAAGGGACAATTTTCCTGTAACGAAAGCTGCGAGCAGCGCCTCTATAGGCCGTTTTAATCCCCAATCACAATCTTTGTTTACTAACAGCATTCTATTTATCACAGAAGATATAAATCAACTGATAAATCATTTTTAAATAAATAAAAAGAAAATTGTTAAAAAGTTAAAATTTTTAGATCACCAGTTGAATTCTTAAATTGTATCAATCAACCTACCAAACAAAGCACAACCAATAAAACATAAGCACAAAACGCACAATCACGTGATCAAATCGCACACACAATGGAGGATATTCCATCTACGTTTTGATCACGTGGTCAAGGTAAAAACTTCTAGCGTAAAGAAGGGAAGACTCCGTAGATGTGTAATATAAATCCCCGCTATCCAATGAAACAGTTCATGAGGCAAAGCAGTAGAACTTCCCTCCTTATCAGTTATAAGTTCCTTGCGTAAATTACCGGTATCACGTGACTTTTTTTAGCCTCGAACCCAGTTTTGGAATATCCTCTATTTTTTTTGAGCAGCTCGCGCGGAGTTTGTGTGCGGTTGGTTAACTAATTGTAAATGCTAAGGCTGGAATTACGGTGCCTCACTTAAGATCAACTTAGAGACTTACGATATAAACAAAACGTAAACGGCATTACGGTGCCTCGCGATCTTACGACAGCTTGGAAGCAGCCGTAAGTTACGACAGAAGTGGATGCGCGCGCAACCACAACAAATGTAACTGCGGTGATTGCGGCCTGTGATTGGCTGACAGCAGGAGGACTTACGCCGAAGCACGAGGACTTGCGCCGAGGCACCGTAATACCAAGTTACGACTGATCGCAGGAACGCCTATCCTACGATCGAGCGTAAGATACGGTAGAGCGAGGCACCGTAATCCCAGCCTAAATGGGCTATAGTAGCTAAAGAAGGTCACGGGATGTTTTTCCCGACTATTTTAGATTTTATCTGAGTGAACATAGGCATGTATTTCTGTTACGAAAACCATGTTTTGGAAGGATAAAGAAATATTGTCGTTGGTTTTACCTTTTTTGAACCATAAAAATAATGAAATAATTGAATTATTTTTAAATTCCTTTCTTCGATAAGAACTACTCCATGACATAAACTTCTGAGCGCGCGCGGCGCGAACCGCACTTCTGAACACACTCAAAATAAAATGATAGTTGAGTTGAGAAGTTTAAAATTTATTCCGCTTATGGGTCTGTTCACGAACAACATTTGCATCAGTAAATCATAAAAGAGATTAAAACACATGGAATAAAAATTGCCATAGAGCTTGTTCAGCAACCACGACCACTTCGCCCGGTCGCGAAGGAGACAGATGCATATGGAGGGGGATATATTTTAAGCGGTGAACTTGGGAGGTAAATACTCAGCAGCTTTGTGTTACCCTCAGAGTAAAGATAATAAGAGATTATATGATAAGTCTGTGGTATTACCTAACGTTTTTATTATATAAAAACAAGGCAGTGTTCCGCAGAGGGTTTTTAAAAGAGAATAGCACAGAACAAATGTTCAGTTCCAAAGTTTTTGTCCAATGTATGGCAGCCTGGCAGAGTTTGGTGATAGCCTAGTCTTTTCCTTCGCTTGAAAAATACTGCTTTTTTACAATTATAACTTTCAATTTGATGCATTTTCTGATAGAAATTTTGATGAGTACTTTGTAATTGTTTATTCATTATTTTATAACGTTGGAAATTATTTTTTAAATCTATGTGTGGCACATTATTTTTCTTGAAACTTGAGAAAAAAGGTCTTTAGGGAGTACAACTGCTTGTTAAGTTATTTGAATCCCACCACTGTTTTTTTTTATGATGTAGTTTTTTTTTTTTTTTTTTTTTTTTTTTTTGTCGAGCTGTTCAAGCGAATCAGTCAACCCACCAAAACGAGTGAAAACATAAACAAAAAAAGCCCAAGCACGTGATCATAACGACCACAGATTTCATGTGGGCTAGGTGAACGAAGACCGGGCGTAAAATTTGCTGCTGATCCGATTTATATCAGATCACGTGATACTTTTCATGAATGCTTTGGATTTTGTCGGAGTGCGTATAGACATGTATTCCTATTAGGAGAGACATTGTTTGGAAAGATAAGAAGATTTAATCATTGGTTTCACCTGTTTCGAACCATAAAATTACAAAATAATTAAATTATTTCGAAATTCCTTACTTTTTTAGAACACTCCATGAGGTATATCTCCCTGCGTCCGGTCGGCCCGATTTGCGTCGCTGAACAAGCTCATAAATGCATGCAACTAAAGACTTCAGTTTCTGGAGGAGAGGCGTGGTCTAAACAATTCGAAGCGCCAATAAGGAAAGGTTAACTACCAAGGACTAACCACAATTCTTTTTATTTCAAATAGTTTGTACATTCTGTTCCCTTTATTGACGGGAGTGTCTATTGCGCCGTAAGATACGGCTACATAAATGATAATTTTATTGAACCGTCCTGGTAACCTCTGGCGGCTTGGCAGTATAGCTTGGCTTGGCGATTTTTCATTTCTCCAGGTATGCCCATGGGTAGCATTGTTGTTGTTATTTGTAAGCGTCGCTAACGTTTTTCATCTCATCTCATTTTTCTGTTTCTACTTAGCTTAGATATTGTAGCAACTTCTATAAAGTAAGTTTTAAAATATTTATTGTTTATAATAGTAGTATATGAAATACTGTTGAAAAAATGCCTTTTCCAAACTTGTACATCGATCGAAGTGATCTTCGTAGGGTAGATGCACCAGTTTTGGCCACTGTACCAGTTTTGGCCACATTGGATCAATTTGTCCAATATTTAGCCTGTGAATTCATGCTAACAAATAATATGCATTCTTACACTTTAAGCAAACTCTCTTTTATCATTTACAATATCATTTGTTTATTTTTTGCTAAAATGTGACTTGCAAAAAAAATAAATGTGTGAAACTGCAGTGTGTGCTTACATGTATTAAGATTTTTGCTTAGCTGACAAGTTTTCAGAATCTTTCGACATTAGGCACTTATAGGGTTCTATTTGTTCTGAAACAAATTTCTATTAGGTTTTATGAGGTAAGCTTTCTCTCTACTGCAATTTTACATTTAAATTACTTATTTTAACAGTTTAATGGGGGGTGGCCAAAACTGGTGCATTAAATTTGCTATATGTACCAGTTATGGCCATAGGGGTGGCCAAAAAGGGTACAACATATGTTCCACTTTTGGCCACATGATTCATTATCATTATAGAGGGAATTTTAGCCATTTAATAAATTTAAGAACATCTGCATAAATCAAAATCAATTTAGTTTTGTTTTATATAGTAATGGCTTCAATAATAATAATAATAAAAGCAAGGCTAATGGCAGTTCTAAAAAGGGATTTGTTATTCTCTGTCCAATAGATAATTCACTTTAGAAAGGACATTGTGCTAGCCACTAAAGAAAATATAGTATTGTGTTTATTTTTGATAAAGCAAAAGGGGAGGTGATATGTAATTTTTATGTATGATAAATAAACTAAAACATAAATTTTGAAAGATTTTACAACTTATAAATTAAAACGTTCAATAAAATTATAGCATGATTTAATTGCTTGTATTTTTCCTAAAGAAATGAAGACGTTCCATAATTTTTGCAATATTTCAGGCACACGGATTTAGAAATACTAAATATTGGGAAAATCTTTACTAGAGAATCTAAATACAACTAAGAATGTATTTCACATTATTTAAAAAGAAGAGGATTCATTTTAACAAGTTTAAAAGAGATTTTGTGCTCTTAAAAAATGGCCTAGAGAGGAACACTGCTCTAAGATAAGAAGTAAAATTAAGGCCATTCAAAATGTAATGCCAGCACTACAAGCTAGCAAAGTTTTGGAGTAACCCGTTCTTGCCTTACATCAGAAGTTTGTAGGACGGACACCACTTTCCTCTAATAATGTTGAATCTCAAGTAGTAGATCTAGGTACTAGGAATTGGAAGTTAAAAATCAATTAGAAAAGTGGATCTTAGATACTGTCAGAATACTATTTCCTATAAAAATGGAACAACTTTTAAGATTCTGTCCAGAAAACTGTAGCCGGTAAGATAGAAACTCCATTTCAAGATGGAAGACCAGGCATGAAATGGTATGATTCGCTTCTGAAATCACACCCTAAAATAACTTGCAAAGAAGCAGGGTACATAAATAAGGCATAAGCTAATATAAATCAAAAGATAATTTCAAGAAGTATAACTTTTTGATGAAAATCAAACCAAAATCAGAAAATGCTTTCAAGAAATATAACACTTTGATGAAGATTCAAGTGTTCTAAACAAGCCACGATCCATGAATAGTTATAAAACTGATTAAATAGTTAATCTTTATGTCCTATAGGCACTGTTGTCCCGTTTATTAATCAAATTTAAATATATTTTTTTGTTTTTTAATTGAAACTTTCAGTTAAAATCAAAATAAGTATATTTTACTTGATGTTTTTATCAATTCATAAAGAAATTTGCAAAATTCTCTTAATACAGCAAACAAATATATGTGTGGTAAAATAGATGTTGCATAAAAATGCTTTTTTACTTATCAATTAAAACGTTTGTTAAACTACATGTTATTGGAGTGGCCAAAACTGGTGCACAGAGATGGCCAAAACTGGTGTAGGGGTGGCCAAAACTGGTACAAATTGGAATAAATTACTTGATGAGTTATTACTCACAATCTAAAATATTCTGTAGAAAATCATTATAGCTAACAGAAAGACAATTAAATTTACTAAAGAATGATGTTATTATGATTTAATATGCTTAAATCGGTCAAGAACTGTAAAATTTCTATTTTGAATTTTCTCTAAAAGTGGCCAAAACTGGTGCATCTACCCTATAACAAAAAAATGGCAAACATTACAGAATATGCGACATTTATAAATGCTGCTTTTTCTTTTAAACAAAATTAATTATACTACCTTGATTATTTAGTAATGTGCAAAGTTTGTACAACTTTTAAAGCAGTTTTTTACATATAAGAAAATAGTTTGCATGATTAAATATAATTGTATCGCAACATCACTTTTAAAATAAGCATGAACTATATTTTTAGACTGTATTTTATTAAATCTGTGTTCTTTCAAACTCTATTTTTTTTCTTTTCAGTGACAGTTCCTGCTTTCCTCTTCCCCCATCATCAGTATTATAGCAACTCCCAGGATATTAATTGAATGAATATTGTCTTTGCTGTATGGTTTGATGCTCACATCATATCATTGACAATACTTTCTCAATTAGTACACCTAATTTTATAGATGTTGGCTGTGGAAATGAAAGAGATATAATTTTCTACAGAGTTTGGAATGGCGACTTTATTCTAATTCAACATTCTACTTCAGCATTACCTAAGGGTATAATTTTATTTAATGATACCGTTTATTAAGTAATATCGGTTATTGTCACTTTTTATATTGTTTTTCTCTATTAAAAAGTCCAAAGTGAAATGTTTCCTGCAAAACCCCCACCCTAGCATTTCATTGAATACTTCATTAAGTCAATTTTTTGTTTTGTCCTGTTATAAATATTTACAATAATTAAAATATTTATGCCTAAAGGGTGTATAGAATTCTGGTAAAGCAAGTTTTATTTTCAGATTCCCTTGTTATAATAGGGTAGATGTGATGGACACTCTTAAGGAATTTCTTTAAAAACTATTTTTTAATTAATAGTTATAATTATTATATTCCAGTTTTTTCAATATCATAATCTATCAACAATACAATACTTAACCGTTCTCATAGTCTCATTTCTCAATATTAATCAAACTTTTATCGTAAATAACAGAAATATATCAAAATTCCAGTAATGGACCCCCCCCCCCCCCCCACCGCAAATAAAAATATAGTTGTTTTTATGGCTATTTAGAACCAAAATTTCATGATAGAATACTAATGAAACAGAAATAGTTATTTTTAAATAAATTTAACAATTAGAATATCAATAATTAATAAAATATTTGTGAAAATTATTCACTGTTTAAATTAATTATTGTGATCAATTATCACAACAATATTTTAATTACTTTAGGTGGTTTAATTTACTAAATGTCAGCGAATTACAGTTATTAAATTATTGAAACTGTCAGGGATTTAGAGGAGTAATAAAAAAATCAGAAATAAAGTTTTAGAATATTAATGCATAGATTCGTATATTTCTCACTATTTATAACAGAACTCCCAGAAACTATACAAATATGAAATGAATAATACTGCGCGTTGAATGCTGTATGTACTAAATAAAATAATTTCAAAATAAAACCGCTAAACTGATGTTTGAGGCCACTGATCTACATACTTACCAGTTTCATTACTACTATAAATTTAATTAATATTTTAATATTACAATTTTTTTTCTTATGTCAGAGATGAATAAGCAAGCATTTAAGACAGAAAATAATAATAATAGATTTATTTTTAACAACTTCTGTAACTTTATTATTTTTATTTAAATACGGAGGGATTGAGCCGTATGAGCCCCTCTTTTTCCTTTGCCCTTAAGCAACATTCTGTTTCCTGATTCGTTTTACTAATTGCCAGATTATAAAATATGCAAGGCAGAGTTATAACAGGGTTCATACGGTGCTTGAAAGTCCTTCAATTTTTAAGAGAGAAAAAAGGTCCTTGAAAGTGCTTGAATTTGTTTAAATTTTAATGAAGGTGCTTAATTTTCATTACTTTTTTTTATAGGTGCTTAATTTTTTTTATTCAGATGTTCAAAATAAAATAAGAGTTGCAAATGTTAAAAAAATAAAAAGTTAATTAATCAGGTGAAAATATTTGGTCTGAGATCGTTTTCCTTTCAGGAGCTGAGAGTATGAGCATTTGTACTTTCTCCCTTCCCTCTCTAGGATTAAGTTTTTACAAAAGAAAATGAAAAGACATGTACTTGCTGCTACTGTCGATCACAAGAATGGAAATTCCTCCAATGTAAATCCCCTCCCAATGGACAATAGAGAAAATGGCAATGTGGACCATATAAATTGTAAAAGAAAAAGAGGCTGAAGTTTGATTTAAAAAAAAGTAGAAAATGCAGTTAAAGAGCTTAAATTGTGAAAATGCAATAAATTATTCATGCTGAAATATGCAAATTTTTCTGTTTTGTGAGTGTTTAATATACCTTTTTGAAAAAGATTTAATGGATGTTTTCAAATTAAGGCAAGTTTAGAAAAAAATTCATTTAGTTTTTGTAAAATTTAAAATTGTGTATTACCCTATTTTATGGGAAAAACGCCGCAGTGTTTACAAGTTTGAAAGTTAATTTTTTGTCAAGTGCGGCATTTACACCATGTGCAGCACTTACGATTTTTTTTTTTTTTTGAGTGCTTAAAATTGGGATAAAGTAAAAACTCCTTAAGACTTCTCAAGTCCCCTGATCAACAACGCGAAACTTTCTGACAAGGTTGGCAAAAAGCCAGGTTTTTTTTTTCAAAAAAACTGGTTTATTTGGTTTAAACCGGGTTTTTTTAAAAAAAATCTTTTCTTATTACATATACATGCATATTTATTGATAAAAATAGGCATTGTTGGATATATAAGTAGTATAACTTCATTTGAAAATAATTTTAAATTAAATAATTACAGTCAATTTATGTAGAAAATTGAAAAAATTCATATTTTAATTTAAACAATATCTGTAAACAGTTAAGTTCATAGAACAAATTGCTCTACGCAGTGAAACACTGATACCCTGATAACCTTTGTAAACAATCTTTTGATTACTAGTAATAAACATTTGATGTAGTTTGTTGAATATAATATTCTTTTTCACAGTTGGTCAAAAATAAATTTCAAATATTTCTTGGAATTGACAATTTGAGTGACAATTCCGAGTCAACATTTTTGGTCATAAGATTCAGCAGATAACAGAAGAAAAAAAAAATCTATATATATTTATATATATGGGCTGTTTAATAGCCTCTGCTTATTAACCAGGAGAAGACCCTTTAATTGCCTTCGAGGAGGACTTAAAGGAATCGACTGGGAGCGGAGACTTAATGTCCAATCCGCACCGATTGAAAACGGTTGATGATGATGATATATATATACATACACAACATATTGGTATTATTAAAATGCTATAACTAGCACCCAATTTTGAATACTTTCTTATTTCCACTTCATATTTTGATTTTAATTCTTGGAGATAATTTTCCCAATCAAGAGAAATTTCTTTTACAGTTCGACCCAAAATCTTAAAGATCATTGTGCTATGTGCAGTTATGTGGCTCCATATTCAAAATCACCATGTGTGTTATGGCAGATTGCTTTAAATAATCTCCATTTTTTTTTTTAATTAAAATATTTTATAGTAAATATTGAATGTTTTAAATCTATTTTAACTTTGTAAAATTCACGTTTTAAAATTTTTTCTTTAGAGCAATAGGTATGTTCGTCAACACACACTGATTTTCATCCTATACATGTAAACAACACCTAGACCCACTATATCTAATGCTTATTGGTGAAATAAAGTGTTAAAAGTAGAAGTTTTATACATCCGATAATGTGAAACATTTAAATTATAAAGAAAAAAGAGAAACTTATTAGATTTCTTCTAAAAAAAACAATTGGTTTTTTTTTTAGAAAAAAACCAGTTGGTTTAAACCGTGCCAACCCTGCTTTCTGACTTTGCCGATAATGAAAACTGTGACATTTTCGATGATGATACCAAACCCATAGACTTGAAATAATTTCACCTCGATGACCAAACCATACAGGTAGACAAAGAAAATTTACAACTCTTCCACTCAGATTTTGAAGGCTTCAAATAGAAACTAAAAAAGGACTAAAGGGGATGCGACTTAAAAAACGTGTTAAGTTGCGCCGACAACTTAACAAAAATATGGAGCGTCTAAGGAGAGGGGTCTGCGTCCCGCGCTCTGGATGGTTTTAATACCAATTGATATCACCTTAATTTAAAAAAAAAATTACATAAAACCATTTAAAACCCAATTTAAATATTTAATAAAATTTTAGAATCTTAAGTTATTAAAAATGAGGCACCCTACACTGTTCAGAAAACTTTGATTAAAGTTAGTTCAATGAGACACTGTTGACAAAAGCAGCATTCCCTCAGGTGTGGCGTTTACGACGGGTGCGGCGATTACGATATTTTTAAGCTTATTCAGACCAATTTTGAGGAGTGCAGCACTTCTTCCATAAAATACAGTAATTAGTTGAGATTCTGTTCCAAAAATTGAAGGCATTCATTTCTAAAACATTAAAAATTGGTCATTTATCCGAAAATTCAGGCATAAAAAATATCGTGAATTTCGACAAATGGTCGCCAAAAAAAATTAATTTTGTCAATTGTTTTCAGAAAAATCACGAAATTTGTCAAAGAATTGTGGGAAAAACTCAAATTTTGTCAATGAATTGCGGAAAAACACAAAATTCATCAAAGAATTGCAGAAAAAATATATAAATTTCGTCAAGGTATTGCGGAAAAAATGCAAATTTCGTTCAAGAATCATGGGAGGGGGATGGGAATTTCGTCCAAGAATCACGAAAAACCCCCACAAATTTCATCGAAAGATTGCAAAAACACCTTAAATTTTCTCAAAAGATCACGAAAACCCCCATAAATTTTCTCAAAAGATCGTGATAAACCTCGTAATTTTTCTCAAAAGATCGCGAAAAAGCGTAAATTCCGTCAAAAGGGCTGCAAAAAACTGCATATTTCGTCAAAAGATCGCAAAAAAAAACTGCATGTTCCGTCAAAATATCACAAAAAAAAATGCATTTTCTATCAAAAGATCAAGAAAAAACCGTATACTACATCAAAAGATCCAGAAAAAAACATATATTCCATCAAAAAATCACTAAAAACCACGAAAAAACCACAAATTTCGTCAAAAGATTAAGAAAAAAAACCCTGAAATTTCGTCAAAAGATCACGAAAAAACCCTCAAATTTCGTCAAAAGATTATGAAAAAAAACCCCGCAAATTTTGTCAAAAAAAAAAAAACACAAATTTTGTTATTTCGTTAAAGGGCTGCAGAAAATACGCATAGTTAGTACCGGGGGTGGTACCCCCTCCCCCGATAACTTTTCAGAAAATTGCTGTGAATTTCAGAATTTTTTTTTTTTTACTCAGAATCACCCTTGATTAATATCATAACAATGCAAAATTATCAAGTGTCTACTTTGTCTAATGTGTTTAGCACAAATGACTTTCAAAGTAGAATGCAAAAAGATTTTCTTTATTTTTTGAAGACTTTCTCATAACATCTCACATTTAAGCCTTAGCTACTGTATGTTATGTATCGCATTCGCCTAAAAACAAATGTGAAAATGAAAAATAATTTTTTTTTTCTCTGGACACTTTTGTAGTATGGTATATTACCATACTACAAAATCATGGAAGACGGTAGTATTTCGAGTGACGCAGCCTTAAGCCTAAAATCGTATCGTATCGTATCGTATCGTTAAAATCGTATCGTATCGTATCATAGAATTCGTAGATGGCGGAACTCATATATACAGCTAACTCGACATCAAAGAAAACGCGAAAAGCCGCCTTTTAATAACTCAGCAGATATATGTCTTATTGTTCTGAATTTTCTAGAACAGTCTTATATCTGCAGTCTAATCGTATACTGAAATTTTTGCTTTTCTACGTGCAGTATATTTTGAGATCTAAATAGCCATTTTTAAAGTGAAAACGTTGGTATAATATCGAGGAAGTTCCTAATTTGAAAATCTCGAAAACGGTTCTAACGATTATTTTTAAATTGATACATAATATAACTGTGATTAAGGCGAGGTGAATAACACTTTTCTTTTTCCTGGGAAAACTCTCGTTCGTTAAATAATTCGATTTTTTTTTCTCTCGAAAATGACATGGGCGATTTTTTAAAAATCAAATAAATATGTTTCAGATGAACCAAATAACAATTTACTTGTTTCCAGCAAGACTCTTGTTCGTTTTATAATGCGCATGAAAAATCGGACTATATTTCTTCGCCATTCTATGGAAATTTCACCGAAAATGCATGACACTGTATTCATACACATGCTTTCTTTTTAACCACTTTTGGGGAGAAAAATTTTGTCTTCCCACTGGCTGAGTGGCTAAGGGCCATCGTTTACTGACCTTAAGATAGGCAGTTCGATACTCCCTGCTACGTGTTTTCACATGTGAATGTTTTTTTTTTTTTTTTTAAAGTCTGCTAGTTGACCATTATTCTCAGTTCCTTTGTAATTTTTTTAATTGCTATTAAGTTAAATAAAATTACAATTATAATGACGCCAATTTGATGATGATTATTTCTTGGCAATTTTTCAACAATAAAAATATTACCATAAATTTTATAAATATATTTAATTTCAATCACTTTACAAAAAATATACATTAATAATTATTATTTGAATATAAATCACACGATCAGAAACGTAAAAAAAAATTCATTTCAGCTCTTCTTTTTATAATATCATTTTTTATTATTATGACGGTCAATCAATATATAATCACTGACATCCATAATATTATTATTATTATAATTATTATTTTCCTTGCATAAAAGCTATTGTGATGTAATAATTCTTTTATAATAAATAATTTAGTTGAAATGTTTTATTTATAAATATCAATGAAGTTTGATAACCCCGAGACAATTCTTTTTATTTAACTCTGCAATATTTACAGTTTACATAATAAGCATATCAGAATTCTGGTGTCGCCATCTTTTGACGCAATTGCGTAGTATTATAGAGAAATGTTTGATAAAAACGTTGAATTAGACAGTTTTTAAATCGAAGAATTATTTTAAGAGATATTTAATGTTAAATCTGAATAAAATTGTCTCATTAAAAAAGTCTCATAGGAAAAAAAAATATACATGGGAATTTAATCATTTTCATTCAATTTAATCATTCAATAGAAACTCGAAGTTTGCAGAGTGCATTTATTATTCTTAACTTGCCTAATTTTTTGACGGTTTATTTCAATTTTAAATTAAAATTTTCAGAATTTCCAGAGATATTTTTTACATATTTTAGAAAAGGTTATTTTAAATTGTTGCCAAATGTTAAAACAGCGCAAAGAATAATATATCCTTTAAATTAAAAATTTATTCACACGTGACTATTATAAACAGAAAAAAATCCTTTTAAATTAGAATTAAATGATAACGTGTTAAAAGCAAGAAAATATTAAACATTACGTCATAAAAATTGTTTTTACACATGCATACTTAAAATGAAAGAAAATTATAAAATAATCAATTATTTTCAAATTAGAATTAAATGATTACGCATTAAAAGAAGGAAAACATTGAAAATTACGTCATAAAAATTATATTTACACGTGAATATTAAAAGAAAAAGAGAATTTTTAAATAATAAATTCATTGATATGTGTTAAAAGTCGTAAATGGAGGAAATTACGTCATATTGGCCAAAGTGGCCAAAACAGTTTACAAAACACATTGCAAAACATATTGCAAAACAGTGTAAATTAAAAAATATATTTATATGAGAGATTTATTTCGAATTTCGAGATGATATTTTTAACTATAGTTGCTAATTTTAAGGTAGCGCAAATAATAATATTATCTTTCTAATAATAAATATATTTTCAGTTGAATGTTACAAAGAGAAAGGAAAGTTTGGTGAAAATTATGTCAGATTTAAAACGTTACATTTAAAATCTCTTATTTAAAATCATTTTCTTATAGCGTTGTTAAAAAATACCATAAAGCAAAGACTCTGTTGACTTAGTTCCTTTTATATTTGGTAATTTTCAAATGTTTAACTAATCTTATTTAATCAAGCAGGGAAACAGCAACTAACATCAGCTGATTCGGTTTTGAAATCCCTCAGTAAAAGGGAAACCCGTTTACAGTAAGATCGCCATTGATTTTTTAATTATACAGAGCAGCCTCGATTATGCGAGCTAATTGGGACTGTTAGTAAATCGGAATCGGAAATCTCGGTTAATAGAAACTGTGTGTAAAAACTCGCCGTGCTTGCGAATTTAACATCTCTTTTAAAAAAATATATAGAACGTTTTTTAAATAATAAAAGTAAATATATGTAAAGTTCTGTTTCACAGCTTAACAAATTTAAAAAGAAAATCAACTACCAGTAGTAAATTTTAAAATGCAAATTGAAAAATTTACGAAAGTTCACACAGCCACTGGAAACAAAGCATTGTTCGCTATTGACTTCTCAGGGTCCAATGTTTCTTTGGAGTTGAGGGCTTTTGGGGGCAGAAGGGCCTGTATAGCACGGACAGTGAGCTAAAGAGTGTGGTTATTTTTAAGGCTCATTCAAAAGGGAAAAAAAATCAGACTTTGTTATCGGCTCGGTTAACAGAAACCTCGATTAATCGAAGCTCGGTTAATCCAGGTTCTACTATAATTCAATCTTCCGTAATCTTTTTAAAGCAGATCAAATTAATGGACTTTAGCACAAAGTCACATAGCTGATAACTGCCATGCTTGTTGGCCACCTTTTTTTCAAAAAGTTTGCTTCACCTTATTCAATTAATGAGATATCTCCGATAAAATAAGTCACATTTTCTCGTTCTAAAATACTGGTATCCAAAAATCGTAGCATGTAACTGACACTACAAGTACTCATGGAACTAGACTATTTTAAGTCTGATTTTTATTATAGACTATATAAAATTATTAAAAATATATATTATGATAGGAACTAGCGGGCTTCGTCCGCTATTTACGTTACGGATATAAAAATCATGTTTTTTTTTAGGGAAAAAGAAATAAAAACCTATTTGACGATAGGTTTATAAAGACACATTTTGTATTTGTTATATTTCCGGGGATGAGGAGGGGGGGGGGGGGGGCTATTTTGATTAAATATCGCAATTAGTCTACATGGCAGATATAATTATGATAGACACTAGCGGGCTTCGCCCCTCTATGGCGCCTTATGGGTCCAGCTTCCATAACTCAGAAACTACCTTTCAGACATCAATGCAACAGATTCCAAACATTATAATTAACTTAATAATCACCCTATATAGCATTAAAGTAAATTTATGAGTACTGCATACTATTTTTTTATCGTAATTTCTGAAGAGAAAAAATTATTTCGGTTCCATTCTTAAGTACTGGTCTGAAAAATTTTGAAAAAGGGGGGAAGGAGGGGACATGAGACTGCTGTTTGTCAAACAACACAACGGGCTCTGGCTTATTCAACTTGGTTTTTGATGACTTCAATTGGAAGGTGGTTTGTTTAAAAGAGTGCGTTCCCTGCCCCATGAAAATTGGAACTATTGGTGCTACATCTATGTAAGGATTTAATAATTATAAATTAACATTTTGGATTTATTAATTTAAGGATAAAGTGTTTTTAAAGGAATATCAAATGAAACCCTCTGTGCGATCTGCGATTATACTTACCCAGTTGTTTTTATATACAAACTGCTATAAGGAAAATTGTAATAAAATAGTAAAAATTAAATCTGCATTAAATTCCATAAGTATCTTTTTTTTAATCATTTTATCACTAACCTCAAAAAAGTAATGATATCAATGCAAAAACCCTTGACGGGTTAAAAGTTTCTGACGCAGCACTTTATCTTATGCTCTAAGAATTTTAAATATGGAACTTAAAAATACTGATATCAAATTTTGAGTGACGTTATGCTATTTCTTAAAAAATATATTTGTATTTATTTCACCATTTTATTTTTGTTTTATTTATAATCGCATGTGCAAAAGTTATGCTCAACATGAAAAGCTGCATAAAATTTTACTCACTGTTGCTTTATCATTTACATCTCTCATAAATTCAAAATATGTGTTTTAAAAGATATGATATAAAATTTAAGTGACGCCTTGATGTGACTTTAAAAGGTTTGTTTTTTAAAATTCAATTTAAATTATTTTTGACTTGGTTAAAATATTTTTTTTACATCTACACAATACTTTTAATTTTCCAATTCACTGTTAAATATATCACTTTCATTGAATCTATACTATGCATTGAAATGTATTTATTTCAATAAATTGATTTATCTTTTGTGTCACGCTATTCAAAATTGTGAGTAAGATTTATGTAAATGGTTTATTTGCGTCAAACTATCCTTTTTCATACATTTCATGTAGTTTGGACATAATGACGCAAAGAAACCATTTACATAAATCTTACTCACAATTTTGAATAGCGTGACACAAAAGATAAATCAATTTATTGAAATAAAGACATTTCAATGCATAGTATAGATTCAATGAAAGTGATATATTTAACAGTGAATTGGAAAATTAAAAGTATTGTGTAGATGTAAAAAAAATATTTTAACCAAGTCAAAAATAATTTAAATTGAATTTTAAAAAACAAACCTTTTAAAGTCACATCAAGGCGTCACTTAAATTTTATATCATATCTTTTAAAACACATATTTTGAATTTATGAGAGATGTAAATGATAAAGCAACAGTGAGTAAAATTTTATGCAGCTTTTCATGTTGAGCATAACTTTTGCACATGCGATTATAAATAAAACAAAAATAAAATGGTGAAATAAATACAAATATATTTTTTAAGAAATAGCATAACGTCACTCAAAATTTGATATCAGTATTTTTTTAAGTTCCATATTTAAAATTCTTAGAGCATAAGATAAAGTGCTGCGTCAGAAACTTTTAACCCGTCAAGGGTTTTTGCATTGATTACATTTACATGAATTTTGTAACAAATTTTCATTTCTGGAAAGGTGCAAGAAATTTGGGTAAGGTGCTTGAATTTTATCATGGAAAGAGAGTATGAACCCTGTTATAAGAAAAATTAACTTCATTAAAATATTGAAAATTTTATTAACCACACAAAATTAATTAAAGCAGCTAATTATAAAAAAAAATTCGTATCCCATACTGGTAAGAGCAATTAAAAAATTAAATTTGATTACTTAGGTTTTCAGATAAGTCAAAAGATTTTATGCACTATGAACATTACTGGAATTGCATTTTTAGCAATGTATACATGGGTGTCCATTACTGGAAATTGACTAATTAAGCATTCCATAAGAGATATATAAATTTATTAATTGAAGCTGTTAGCATGTTCATTAAGATTTTCACTGAAAAGCAGCGGAACTTCAAAACATTTTCTGCTTCCTAATTGGTTTGATGCAGAGTGTCAACAATAACCCAAATTATAAAACATGCAATGAGGAATTATGAAAAAAATAACAAAAGCTAAATTTTTATTGGTTATTTTTTGTTATAAAGCAAAAACTTTGAGATGTGTCCATTACTTGCACATCTACCCTACATGTTACGATAACTTTTTTTTTTATTTTTTTTTACCACTAATATATCAATATAATGCCTTGTCTTTAGCTGATTATGTCATGAATTTCTCTTAGGTCCTAAACTAAGGGGATCATGTGCCCAGGCATGAAAGAGTTCCTCCTGAAGGAGGAATTCCATCTTTTTAAAAACAAATTTGGAAAGTCTCTGGATTGATGCAAAAATGCTAAAAAAATATTAGAAGCATATGGGGGGGGGGGGGGGGGGGAAGGAGGTGATCTGTAAAGCTTAATCATTAGACATTTTGTCTGCTCAAATCCTTGGAGTTTGTTTCTGAATTCCTGTACTATCAAATCAAAGACGAGCTTTTATTATAAGCATCTGAAAGTCGTGTAAATTAAGTTCTTAAACTAGGGAAATTAAATAACACTTCTGGGTAATTTCAGTGATGCATTTTTGCAAATGTATTTCTGGAGTAAAGGGGCGATTCCATGGAGAGTGTCACACACGTAATGCAGGCTTTAATTTGCATTTATTCAATTATTTATTAAATTTTAATGTTAATTCTGATTTTAATTGGTATGGTAAATAAGTTATTAACATATTTTTTAGTTTAAATGTGTGTAAGTAAAACTCACAAAAGTATATCATTTAATTTCATTACTCAAAATGTGCTTTTTTTCTACTTCAGAAAAAAAGCACATTTTGAGTATGAAATTAAATGATATATTTCTGTGAGTTTTCTTACACACATTTAAACTAAAAAATATGTTAATAACTTATTTACCATAACACCTAAAATCAGAATTAACATTAAAATATAATAAATAATTGAATAAATGCAAATTAAAGCCTGCGTTATGTGTGTGACTCTCCGCATGGAATCGCCCAAAGATCAATTTGGTGTGCATAGGAGTATATTTAGCATAGAGATTTTTTTTAAGTTTTTAAACAGTCAAATCATTCAAAATAATGCTTTTATTTTGAAAAATTAATCTCAATCTCTGTACTACACATAAGTTCATGTTCATCAGATACATTTGGAAGAATTTATACTTGACAGCAAACTGTTTCCCATTTTCTGTTTTGATTTAATGAATTTATACATTTATTGTTATTTTTTTTTTTAATACTTTGTAAGTTACAAAAAGGAAATAACAATCATATGTACAGCTATAATTCATTTTATTGTATGAATAACTGTTAAAATGTGTCTAAATTATACGAGTTTGGCCTTATTGTATAGATGGAAAAAAAATTCCACCTTTTTTCCCATTTCCCACTTTCATATGCCTGTGTGTGTGTGCCCCAGGTGCCAGATCAAAAGGCAAAAAGGGTGCCAAATGAAGATTTTGCCTGTCGTTTTTTGCATGTCTATATTCAGCACTGTATTGTTAAAATCGTTCTTTATGGGGTATGTCAAAGCATAGAAGGATCTAAGTATGATACAGGATAAAGATCCTGTGTAAAGCAGAATTTTTTTTCGGTTCAATTCCATTTTTAAAGTTTTAATGAATTAATATTTGACAACGGCTATTGCACCGTAAGATATGGTTACTAAATGATAGTAATATTATCATACCTGTTCTTATCACTTTCTGGCAGTATCTCCATTTTTTATATCTTTTATTTACTTTTATTAATCATATCTATTTTAATTAAATAATTTCATTCACATTATAACTCTTACTATCTTTATTAAATATACTTACTTTCTGTTCAACAGGTTTGTTTACTTGTTATTAAATTCCTCTATTTCCTCCTTTATTAAATATATACTTTATTAAGTTCATAATAGTTATATATGGTTCACTTATCTTATTTCTATTAGTACTCTTTTTTTTTTTTTTAAACCTTCGTTTTCATGTACTCATCCTTACTTTCACGTGTTTATTTCCGATAGATGCAGGGTTGTCCCAGACAAAATATCATTTTGTCCACTTTTAATAAATTGAAAATTAAAAATACAGAACTTAACAATAATAAATAAATATATTGATTCTTCCCATTCAAGAAACAACTTTTATACCAAAATATCACACATACACAGCAGTATATGTGAAATATTTTGTGTGGACATGAAAAACTGTTCATTTGGAAGTTTTTTTATGCAAACATGTTTATAAATAAAATGTATATCAATATTTAGTTATAATGTAATAAATAGCAATTGTAAAGCATATGCATTTGCAGTAAATTTTAATTTGTTTATATGGCAGTTCCATTGTAATTAATAATCAGTTTACAAAATTAAAAATAGAAATAAAACATTTTTTAATCTTTGACAGCCTCAAATCTTATTTATTTATTTATTTATTTTTAAGTGATGATGAAATAACAAGTTGATTTTAATGAAGAAAATGCCACATTGAAATGAAACCTGTGCTTGTAATGACTTTAATAATTTAATATATGCATAAAAACATTCAGTATAGTATACACATTTTACGATGGGCAAAACATCAGTAAGAAGTAGTAAAATATAATGATAAAAATTTTCTTTTAATTAAAATATTAAAAGTAAAATAACCACGAAATAATAAAGAAATTAACAGAAAGGCATAAAATGAAATTTTGTTATTCAAGATACATAAAGGTTGTAAAATATTTAATAGTCGTCAAATGCAAAAATGTCAAATCATATCATTGACAATACTTTCTCAATTATACCTAATTTTATAGATGTTGGCTGTGGAAATGAAAAAGGTATAATTTACTACAGAGTTTGGAAAGGCTGCTTTATTCTAATTCAACATTCTACTTCAGCATTACCTAAAGGTATAATTTTATTTAATGATATTGTTTATTAAGTAATATTGGCTATTGC
Organism: Maratus speciosus; assembly: GCA_963932465.1. Lineage (NCBI taxonomy): Eukaryota > Metazoa > Arthropoda > Arachnida > Araneae > Salticidae > Maratus > Maratus speciosus. Next base: position 98,173,172 of record OZ010787.1, read on the forward strand.
TGGTTTTTATATTGCTTTTCTCTATTAAAAAAGTCCAATGTTTCCTGTAAAAGCCCCCACCCTAGCATTTCATTCAATACTTCAATAAGTTAATTTTTATTGTCCTGTTTATAAATAATGTTTACAATAATTAAAATATTTATCCTTAAAGGGTATATAAAATACAGAATTCTGGTGACACAAGCTTTATTTTCAGAGATTTCCTTGTTATAATACATGTTTCTTGTTACCTAATGTATCAATATAATACCTTGTCTTGTTAGCTGATTGTGTCATGAATTTCTCTGCTAATAACCTTTGAAAACAAAGATAAAAACAATACCCAAAATGTTTCAACAAAGTAGAATGTTTCAAATCTTTCTTTATTTTATTAAATCTTTCGACCTTTTTATGAAAATTTTATAACTTAAGGCAGGAATAACTATTATAGATGTAAAAGCAATCACTAATAGGATTAGAGCCAGTAGCAGTACAGTGCAGCATGGCAGTAGGCGCTGCAGATTATTTTAGACCTTTCTGAATAATCTTATCTAACAACTTAAAAATACATAAAATTTTGTCTCTAGATTTTTTTTGAGAATGTAATTTTTTCGAATTTTATATATTTTGATATTTTATAATAGTAAGCATGGTTCACCACTGTTGACTGGCAAATTGGCACAGATATTTTGCTACTGGGAGATCAAATTGAAAAATTGTATTGTGATATAACATGGTTTGGTAAGTCTTGTATTTCATATGTACCTATAGTTAAGTAGATTCATGTATTGTTGGATAGAAGAGCTAATTTCGATTCAATCTCAATTCTAAAAAAGTAACTGCTGTCGCAATTTGTTCTACTGTGACCTTTTGACTTTTCAAAATATGAAAACTGGTACTTTTATAGAGAAATGTTGATAAACATGCTTCAGTAGTAGACAGTTTTCAAATCAAAGAATTATTTTAAGCGCTATTTAAAATTAAAGTTGCACAAAATTGTTCGGTTAAAGTTTTATAGGATCAAAAACTATGCATAACAATTTAACAATCTCTTGCAGGCACATGTTTGACTATTTTGTAGTGTGCAGTGTGCAATCTTTTTTTAGCCCCCGGTACAGTATGCTGTTTCTTTCTCCCTGCTTATTTTGTGTGTTCCAAAAAATAACGTTACCTTACAGAAGCCAGCCGTAAAACAAAGCAGTATGATTAAATAATCTATAGAAAATTTTTTAACTTCTAAGCATTGCACATTTTCAATTTTTATACCATCATATTGGAAAAAAAATTTCTTTTAAATGCATTTTCTCTATTTATTTTTGAAATATTAATTTTTTTTGTAGTTTTTAGAGCCATTTGCTTAATATTGGCAATGGAAGTACTCCATTTCTGTAGAAAGTAAAGGAAAAATAGTTCTAAAATAGTAATTATATATTTTTGTTGCCATTTTCTCATAACAACCGAAAGAAAATGTAATTAAAATACGTGCTATTTTGAAAAAAATATAAACGAATGATTTCTGTTAAAACAATGGAGCTATTATAAACTATATTTAATTTTAAGTATCTATGAATCATTAGATAGATGTTTTTTTTTTTTTTTTTTTCAATTTTCTTGAATGACGGAATCTTTTTGCTGCATTTGTGCATTATTTCGTGATAGTAATGTGCTATGCGTGCTTTACTGTACATGTTTAAGAGTAGATCGTAAATGTGGAATTCTTAAGCGGATGCAAATGATGTCATTTTACATAAAATAAAACGTGTGCTTTAAGCCTTATAATTGAAATATGTTTTAGTACTGCAGTAGAGTCCCGCTTAACTAAGTTATTTTCTTCTGATGGACTGGTGGCTTCTGTTATGAAACATTTATTATAAATGCAGTGTTAGATGAAGGTGAAAGAGCAGCCTTAAAAAGTTAGAACTCTGATTTTTGGTCAGAATGGTGGGGAAAAAATTATGGCCATTTTTTCCCCCATTCTGACCAGAAAATCAGAGTTCTATCTTCTTACGGCTGCTCTTTCATCTTCACCTAATGATTCATTTATAATGGCTGTTTCATAATAATAGAAGCCATCAGTCCATCAGAAGAAAATGAAGTAATGGAAATGCCGGGGGCGACACTAAATTCTGAAAAAGCAGAATTCCTGTTCTCTAGTTTATTATTATTTATCTGTTTTTATTATTACTATTATTATTAAAAATTTCACTATTGCAATAGATTTATTTCATATTTTGAAAAAAAACTTTTTTTCACTTATTGTTGCCAATTATTAAAAAAGCATAAATAATATTTCCAAATATCTCTCAGTTGAAAAATATGGTTACATGTGAATATTAAAACAGAAAGAAAACTTTAAAATAATTAAGCTTTTAGAGAGGATGTATTTTTTATTAAAAAAGAGTACATAATCAATACATAAAAATGTTATTTCACTTTTTATATTTTCACATTATTTTTGTAATTACAATTCACCATACATAAATTTATTTATTATTTAAATATTATTGCATTAAACTTGTCTTTTGTTCTTTGCTGCTACCTCAGGCCAATGACTCATTATATTTTTGTAAGAAGGTGTGAATTCGCTGTTCTGTTTTCATTTAATCGCAAGGCAACATTTATAAACAGGATTTAAAGATAATACATAGAAATTCTGTGTCAACTTAAAAAAGTTGATAAAAATTAGAAAAAAGCGTAGCCCTAATGCTTGATAATATGGATCTCTCCATACAACTTACTAGAAATTGAATTAGGACTGAATAAATGTGTGCTAAGCAGAGATTTTAAAAATTTGTTTAGGCATCTTTCATGAACATGTCGAAAGAGTAGGCTAAATTATAAGAACATTATTATTTTTATTTTACAAGCATGCAGAGAGCTCCGGAGCTGTGTTTTCCCTGGAGCTGGAGCTCTTAATTTTCCCCTGCTCCAGGGCTCCTTTAGTTTTTAATATTCTTTTAAATCTTTTTTTTTTTTTTTTTTTTTCAGTCTTTTAAATTTCCAGGCTTAAAATATTTTACTTACATCATTATTCAGTATTTTAATTATATCCTTTTGAGGGTTTTTTTTTTTTTTAATTAGAGATTGAAAACATCTCAAAACATGGTAACACTACTTTACTTCTACTTTCTACTTGAGCTAGGTGACAACACTATTTGAAAAATATGGCCGTTTGTTGTCTACATGTGTAGTTGTACAATTTTGGTTGTTTGAAAAGTGTAGAAGAAATTTAAGATTTTTGTGCTTAAAATTCCACCAAACTTTCTATTTTAAAAGCAAAAGCTAAAAGATGTCATATTTTCTGAACAAACGTTTCAAGTTTGATGAGAAGAAAAATGCATTTTGTCAGATCTTTAATGAAGGTAAAGGAAGAAAGAATTTGTGAGCAAAAAATTAAATGTGTAAATTAAAATCTGCAACTCAAAAGCGCAAAGTCGGAGCCGGAGCCTCAGTGTTTTATCTAGGAGCGGAGCTGGAGCATCAAAAATTGTTCAGCTCCGGGTCACTGCAAGCGTGCAATAAATGTTGAGCTTTTATCAGTCCGGAACTCGCTAAGTATGAAGATCTTGCCAAGGAGTTGAGTGCGAACAATTGCACTGTAAGGCCAAATCGATTGTTGTCGGCTCTCTTGGATCCTGGAACCCTTCAAATGATAGTGATATGTTGAATATGTGCTTACAAATATGCTATAGTGATATGTTGAATATGTGCTTACAAATATGCTAAAGTGATCAGACGAATAATAGTCAGCTAAACTATCTTGTTTTCACTGGACATCTATTTTGAATGCATGAGACAAATTCTCCAGGGTTCAGGGAGTCGTCAAAGATAGTCATACCCACTGTTTAGCCAGATAAATTGCATTTTTTAATGTTATTGTGTTTTAATCCCCATCACTTCTTATGTGATGTAGTTTGTATTTGTATGCTTTTTATTGTTCTTTAAATAAAGTTTGTTGAATTCACAAGGTTCTGAGATAAAGAACCACAGACTGACTTAGGCCACATGGACACACACTTTTTATAAGCACGTTTAATGTAAATATCCAGACTCACATTGTTTAACATTTTCCATAGTTTCCCATGACAATGAAAGGATGAAGTAGGGAGAATAGAGATTTCCTTGAGAAGCCTATTGAAATTATATGGGTCATGGGTACCTGCAAGGCAGGCCAATTGTTCCTCCCTGAATTATCAAATTTAACTAAACAGGTTTTCTTTTTCTCTCATGATTTTAAAAAAAAGGGAGAAACATTTATTCTTGAGTGATTTAAAATTATTAACAATAGGGAACTAAGATTTTCCTTGCATCCCCTGTGAAAGACAATTTTAAGTTTTGATTTCCTTTATATGTTTTTGTGTTTGTAAATTATCTTAAACAGGAGTTCAAAGTCTTCTTAATCTAATAAAAAAATAATAACACTCTTTCAGTTCTTTATTTTAAATAAAGATGGTACAAGCTTATAAGTAAACACCCATCTGATAATTCTGCAACAAATTATCGTAGAAGAAAGTTACAGGTATCAAGCATAAAGTCTATTTTTAAATTATGTATATAAAATTTGCTTAGAGGTCATCTGCATATTTCAATAGCAATGTCCAAATCCAAATTTTCATGAAATCCGTACGATTAGTTTCCGAGAAATTAATGCTTTTAAAATTAGCCTATTTTAGGGGCTATATCAGTATACTTGATTGTTGAAATGCTACAGAATGGCTATGTCACTTCTGTTGTGTTATTTCTTGCCAATATGACCATTTCACTCGCTTAATATGTTTCGACTATTGCCAGCACAAATATTTCAATAAAATGAGTAAAATATATTTTTTCAAATTATGCTTCTCTGCACATCACAGAGGGCCCTTAAACTATACTTTTGACGTTTTTTAATAATAATTCGAAAACTACTTGAAAGAAAAATTTGAAATTGAGAATTCGCATGCAGGACATAATAAATATAAATCTATAAAAAGAAATGCAGGTTGTAATTCATATTTTTTTCGAATATTAATTTCATAATTCATATTTTTAAATTACAAATTCAATGTATTAATGTTTGGATTTTTTAGTATTATATCCACACTCAAAATTATCACACTAGGATTAAAATTTCAGGAGATATTAATAAAAATATGAAAATGTAATTTAACATTACAAGCTGTAAATTTTCAATATTTATAATTCTAAAACTTACCACCCAAGTGACTTGAAATTTTGTTTCTAGGCATAGTTTGATCCAAAGATTTAAAATATATTGTCAAACTTGGGTGTTGCCATTGAAAAAAACTAAGTTTGGTCTGGTTTTGATTTGTAGATGGCCCCTAAGCAAATGTTATATACATCATTTAAAAGTAGACTTTATTTCCAATCCATTGGTACCAGTAACTTTTTTCTATTATAATTGGTTGCAGAGTTAGTAGTGGGTGTTTACTTTTTTTCCACGACTGTACATAAATGTTCCAAAATCTTGCCAATCTTGGGCCTCCCTGGGTTTTGTTTTAGAGTTGTTTATGTGCTGGGTTGTTCCATAAGGACCTGACAGATTCTGAGGCATTATACGGTTTTACTTCTCATCTCCTCGAAGTAATATTATGTAGTACTATGTACATGAGTTCAGTTTAGTATCAGTGTTGAATTTGGTCACTTTTCTCCGGGAGGGATTTCTGTGGCTGCGGGGGGGGGGGGGGGGGGCATTATAGACTTCCGGGGGAAATTGCACTTTTTGAACATTGAAAATACAAAATCTCAAATCTTCCAAGGGGACATCTCATTGCTCTGGGGGGGGATGTCCCTCCGGGCCACCCCCCCTGAATTCAACACTGCTATACATCCTTCCGGGGAGACATTGAAATTCAAACCTGTTTCTCATTTGATAGCCGGATGGAAATAAATAGGAAACAGGTCATGCTTTGTGCTGCATGTCTCCTTGTTGTGTGGCATGCCCAACAGTCTAACTTAAAAAATGTGCCCTATATGACAAATGATGTCACACTAAAGTAGGTTATAATAAATATTCTGTGGCATAACTCCATTCTCTTAAATTAGGGGTGAAATTGAAGCATGGACCTTTCCTGTTTCTCTGGAACCACCAGCCTAGCGGTTGTCAGGTCTAATGTTAATGAGTAGTATGCTTAATGCAAGTTACTGCTTAATTAATTTTATTTCCTTTATGTATTATCATTATCTACGTACTTGGGTTATGTACACATTCTCTTTTCTATGATATTAAGATGAATGAAGTGTATAAAAGGATATTATTCCAAAAGAGGGGCTAATGTTTCCCAAAAGAACAAAGATAGTATAATACCCAGGAATTTGACAATGAAAGGGAAAGTTGTGAACAAAAGATAATTTCTTATGATGACCTGTCGGTAGGCAAGCAAGCCAGTAGATCACGTTGGGTGCTCTTGAAAATACAGGTGTAAACCTCAGAGTCTGGAAGGAAGAAGGGATATTGAGAGCAGAAGATAATCAGTTTTTTATGTTGAAAGTCTGAAGTGGAGGTTGAAGGTAGTGGCTTATGCTGTTTGCACAGAGTGTTTCCTTGAGAAGTGCATGTGATGAGAATTCAGGCAGATCAATGAAATTCGCGATTTTTCCGCGACCGATCAAAAAACTGATTTTTACATGTCTGATCGACAAAATTCGTTTTTTTCGCGTCTGATTGACGAAATTCGCTATTTTTCCGCGCCTGATAGGCTTAATTTTCAAATTTTCCGCGCCTGATTGACAAAACTCGCGATCTTTTCGTGGCCGACCAACAAAATTCGCAATCTTTCGGAGCCCAGTTGACAAAACTTGCGATTTTTCTGTGTTTGTTCGACGAAATTTGCGACTTTTCAGCCCCTGATCGACAAAATTCCGGATTTTTCCGCGCCGGATAAACGAAATTCGCGATTCTTAGCTGACTCTTATGAAATTTGCTGTTTTTTCCCGCAGCAAATTGACAAAATTCGCATTTTTCTCCCGATAATCTGACGAAACTCGCGTTTTTTCGCTGCCGATCAACGAAATTTTCAATTTTTCCACCTATCATCGACTAAATTCGTAATTTTTCCGTGCCCCTATCAACGAAATTTGCGATTTTTACGCGCCTGATCGTCAAAATTCGCGATTATTTGTAACCCGACCAACGAAGTTCGCGATTTTTACGCGCTAGATCAGCAAAATTCACGATTCTTAACTGGCTCTGACGAAATTTGTAATTTTTCCCGGGATAAATTAACGAAATTCTCGATTTTTCTAAGCTCGATAGACAAAACTCACTATTTTTCCGTGCCCGATCGAGAATTTGCGATTTTTCCGAGATGGATCGATTAAATTTGCAATTTTTCTAAAGCCGATCAGTAAAATTCGCGATTCTTAACTGGCTCTGACGAAATTTGTAACTTTTCCCGCAGCAAATTGACGAAATTCTCGATTTTTTTCCCGATAAACAGACGAACACGCGATTTTTTCGAAGACGATCAATGAAATTTGAGGTTATTCCTCTCCTAATCGACAAAATTCGCGATTCTTAACTGACATGACAAAATTTGTCATTTTTTCCTGCTGCAAATTGACGAAATTCGTGGGGTTTTTTCTCACGACTGGGTAAACTTATGATTTTTCCGCAGCCGATCAATAAAACTTTCAATTTTTCCGCGTATCATCTACAAAATTGGCGATTTTTCCGTGCCCGATCAACGAAAATTGCGATTTTTCCGAGCCTGATTAAAAGAATTTGCGATTTTTTCGTGCCCGAGCAACGAAATTCTCAAATTTTCCCGAGCCCGATAGACAAAACTAGTCATTTTTCCGTGGCCGATCGGCGAAATTTGTGATGTTTTTTTCGTGCCCTAGTGACAAAATTCGCGATTTTTCCGTCCCTTATCAACGAAATTGCGATTTTTCCGCGCCTGATCGACAAAATTCGCGATTCTTAAATGGCTGACGAAATTTTCAGTTTTTTTCGGCAAAGTGACAAAATTCACGATTTTTTCTTGCGATTTATGGACAAAAATTGCATTTTTTCCAGTTATAAATTGACGAAATTCGCGGGCCATAGGTTGTGCATCCCTAATTTAGTGCATAGATAATAGCCCAAAGTGTTATTTAACTTAGGGCAGGATCTGCTGTATCTGGGCCTATAAATGAAAATATTGTGTTTTAATGTAAATATTTAAGTATTTTGTAAAAAAAAAAATTTATTTAATATTATTTGAAGTATTCTAAGAACTGATTCCCAGCCTCCTTACTTCTTGTCCAGCACCTATACCGGTGGTGGCAGCTTATCAATTAAGGAGTATATACTGGGTGTCCTAAAAATGACTGACTGATTTTAAAATTCAATAACTTGCAAATGGTGACAGATATTAAAAAAATTCTTGCAGGAGGGTTATGCATAAGGTCAAAAGTTTTTTACAGTGATTTTCGGTTTTTGTTTGAATTACAAACAACAGATGGCGCTGTGGGCAATAGGCGCTAAATTCAGGCTCGATTTTTGGTACTTTCGGACCCGCTCAATACATTTTAATTTCCTTTTTCCGCATGGAAGAAGAGAAAGGCCAAAAAATCGAGTCTGTATTTAGCGCCTATTGCTTACAGCGCCATCTATTGTTTGTAATTTGAACTAAAATCGAAAATCACTGTAAAAGGAACTTTTGACCTCATGCATAACCCTCCTGCAAGAAATTTTTAAATATCTGCCACCGTTTGCAAGTTATTGAATTTTAAAATCAGTCAGTCCTTTTCAGGACACCCGGTATTTATATCTGCATCTGTGTTGGATTAAATTCGGAGTGATAATGGTTGCAGTGGTATGTAATGGTTGGCCTAGGTATCTTCAAGGCTCAATTTTTCTGTAGACTCAGAATGGGCCTATCTTCTTTTCTAGGCTTGAGCTTTTTTCTCCCACCCCCTGAAGTCCAAGTTGGACTAACATTTTACATATTTATCGTTGTAAAAATAAAAGTGTGAGGTCTAATTTAATACCCTCTTCTCCCCAACTTTTAAATATCGAAATTTCAAAAATGCCAATAAATACCTCTACTTTGCTTCAGAATATTACAATTTTCTCCAGTCTTCATCAAGCTACTTTAATTGAAATGTTTGGGGAGGATTGTAGGTAGGGATAAAAATATTTTATAACTTTGTCAGAGAGAGAGGGAGTCAGTTGGTGTAATTTAGCAAGAGTGGTTAGGAACAAAAGAGTGCTCTTTTTGGTACAAATTTTATTGTTATCCACATTCAATATATTTTATGTTCTCGCTAGTAGAGTGCCTTATTGAATAAGTAGTGGCCACATACCCACAGAGCTTTCAGACTGGAAGTTTTTGTTAAAAATGTGACAAATTCTAGAACGTTGTAGTACTTGCCTGGACATCTGTGATTAGACAAGTGATTTTATCATGTCACGTTAGCTGGGAATCAGGGGCGAATCCAGAGAATAGTTTTTGGGGTGGGCGATACCGAGTGACATATAATCAACGTAGTCATAATTTCTGTTGCTCAAATCCTTCCTTGCAGTTAATTATTAAATGAAGATGAAATAATTAATGCGATTCGAAAATATTACAGACTCTTGATTATCCGACGTCCGATTAACCGAAACATTCGGTTATCCAACACTCTTATTATATAATCCCGCCCTCTCCTCAAAATATGGGTTATTGTTACTTATTAGGACGAAAAATTAAAGCGTTAACAAAATTTATTTTTTGAATGTCTTATTCTTTTTGCTTTTTATTCTTGTACTGTGGTAATTATTAATCTTTTTGTTTGTCATTTTAGTTATAGTGAAGTTTTAACAACGTTAATAACACAAGCCTGCGCTGATTGCGTTTTTTAACTTTTGATAATTGATTTTGATGTATTTTTTAGCACTGAATCCGAAAATGACCTTCATTTTTAACCATCACGTCACGATTTTCGCAAATCGTAAATTTCAAAGTTCAAAAGTAAAAAAAAATAGCGAAAATCCCTCAAAGCAATTTGTCAAAGCTTTAACAAAAAAGGTAAATGTTTTAAATACATCTGCGACAAATTTACCAGCCTTATCAACCGCCAAAATAAAAGAGAATACCGAGATGAACCCCATAAAGAAGATAAAAGGAAAAGCACGAAGCATGAGCGGTTCAAAGAAACTTCCACGCATGGAATAAAATTATAAGGATTTTAAATACACAATATTTTACATGTTCCACTGTAAAAATGCATAGTATAAGCAAAAAAAGGAATAAATTCTTATGAAAAAAAGTTACGCCTATTTTATAGTTGCAGATTTTCCCAATAGTTCGACTTTTTAAAAATTTAAAAATTTGCGATTTAGGAAAAATCCTGACGTGAAGCTATGGTAAAAAATGATGGTCATTTTTGGATTCAGCACTAAAAAATACATAAGAACTAATTATCGAAAGCTGAAAAACATAACCATCACATCCATTTTTGAATATCAGATTTCTGAAAGAGATCCCCTTCAGATTTCTGAAAAAAGATCCCCTTCAGAAATCTGAAAGAGCCTTAACATCCTTGAAAGTCAAAATGTGTCATCTAAGTGGTGTGTCTCTCTTCACAGGCTCGGATCCAAGGAAGGGGGGAAATCGCCCCTATCGCCCCCCTCTCTGGGATGAAAAAATATAAATCCACCGCGAATTATCGCGAATTTCGACAAATGGTCGCCGAAAAAAATCAATTTCGTCAATCGTTCGCAGGTCAACGGATCGCAGAAAACGCCAATTTCTTCAAAGGATCACGAAAAAAAACACAAATTTCGTCAAAGGATCAAAGTAAAAACGAGAATTTCGTCAAAGGATCGCAGAAAAAATCGCGAATTTTGCCAAACCATTGCGGAAAAAACGCTAATTTCACGAAAGAATCACGCAAAAAATCTGAATTTCGTCAACAGATCTTGGAAAAAATGTGAATTTCGTCAAAGAATCGCGAAAAAAATAGGCGAATTTCATCAAAGGGCCGCGGAAAAAATAGGCGAATTTCATCAAAGGGCCGCGGAAAAAACGCACATTTAGCACCAGGAGGAAATTCCCCTAGGCGCGCACCCACGGAGGGGGAGGGGGGGAATCGATCAGGTCGGTCGCCCCTGAAGATATAAATTCAACGCTTTTAACGGCAATTTTCGCGGAACAGACAGACAAGCAAACGAAACCCAAACACTTTTCGGGTGTCAATGGTAAACCTCACTGGCGTCTCGGCAATCAGTGAATAAAAAAGGATTATGTCCTGTCAAAAGTATTTTGGCGCCAAAATTTTTTGCACTATGGGTTGAGGTTGGGGACGATGCCACTTCGTGTACCTTCTGTTGAATCCCTACAACAGAAATTGACAACGTTATGCGGATCCTTTTAAAGTGTTGAAAAATTTTCGTTCTTTCAAAGAAGCTGCAATTCTAATTTCTGTATAACGATATTTTTGAGGAGTGCTTTACTGTTAGAGAAAAGAATGGGATTCATAGCAATTTCCAAAGAAAGAAAGAAAGAAATAAGAAAAAGAAAGGTTCTTTGACAAATTCAAGCATCTTAGTGTTTCATACGAACTGAATATTTCCAACTGAGCGAAAAAATGTCCAGGCCGGGAATCGAACCCAGATCCTTGGCTTACAAGGATAATACTTTTCGTTTAAGCTAACTGGGCCGACAACCAGCCAGCATATTTCGCTCAGATAACCTTATTGGTATTAACCTTATTGTTATCTGAGCGAAATATGCTGGCTGGTTGTCGGCCCAGTTAGCTTAAACGGAAAAGCATTGGCCTTGCAAGCCAAGGATCTGGGTTCGATTCCCGGCCTGGGCATTTTTTCGCTCAGTTGAAAATATTCAGTTCGTATGATAACTTTACCAATCAGTTTGATTGTGTTAAAACAATAGTTCATCTTAGTGTTTACTGAAGAAAGCCACTAATGTGTAAAAAATGTACTGTTATTGCCACCCACATTAGAAATCAAGGGGTATTTGATGAATGAATAAAAAAGGATTATGTCCTAATCCTAGTCAGTTAAAATCTAAACTGCGTATGGTGTGTTAATTTCTTAAAAATCAACTTGGTAAATTTGTTCTTCCCTTCTTTGCCCCGATTGCCCCCCCCCCCCCCCCGTGGATGCGCGCCTCGGGGAATCACCTCCCGGTACTAATTGTGGGTTTTTTCGCGGCCCTCTGACGAAATTCGCGTTTTTTCAACAATTCTATGGCGAAATTCGCTTATTTTTTCGTGATTCTCTGAAGAAATTCGCATTTTTTCAGAGATCTGTTGACGAAATTTGTGTTTTTTAAGCGATTCTTTCACGAAATTAGCGTTTTTTCCACAATTGTTTGGCGAAATTCACGTTTTTTCTGCGATCCTTTGACGAAATTCGCGTTTTTTTGCGATCCTTTGACGAAATTTGCATTTTTTTTCGTGGTCCTTTGACAAAATGCGCGATTTTTTGACGAAATTGGCGTTTTTTCTGCTTTTCTTTGACGAAATTCGCGTTTTTTTCGCGGTATTAGTATCTTATTTAACTTATTTGTCATCTTGCTTTGCTCCAGCACCTCTTTCATAGTATTGGGAGTATAGATATGAGATTGGCGACATACGATGCTTAGACAGACGCGCTTATCCAAACTATGGCAAACCTAGGCATTCTCTATTTTAAAACTTCGCTATTCTCGCCTGGGCGTATTTTAGTATGCGAGTGAGGTAGTGTAAGGTGGAACTACCTCTATATGAGAGGGGCGACATGCAGTGCTCAAACTGTGCTTAGACAGAAGCGTTTGTCATAAGGCGCGCCACACACCAGAGAGACATGCGACAATAATTGTGAGACATGAGGCAAATTCTGCTGTTCAAATCGGTTTTTTCTTTGTTAACATGGTGGAATTGTCGCATGCCTCACGCTTTTTTGTTGCATGTCTCCCTGCTGTGTGGCGCACCTTTCTTTAGCAATCCTAGGTATTTTCTAGGCTCGCCAAGATGTTTGACGATTAGCTTTTGTCCAAAATTGTCTAAACCACTCATATGTTAAATCGAAGGGTGTAATGGAAGATTTACGGCGTATACCTTCAGTTTCTCAGGTAAAGCTATAGCGTATACTCTCTTCCGTATATTCACATCCTATAGCGTATATCCTCTGGTCTTTTTATGACTACAAAACTAGTTATACTGCGTTCAAATTGTACTAGATAAGTCACTTGAAGTGTTTTTAAGCGGACGACCTGGAAACAAATTTTTAATTTGAGCAAGTTTCTGAAACTCTTTTGACTTTCAATCATGGAGTTTCCCGCTGGTTCTGTTGCATACTCTTTGTGGAGCTCCCGGCGGTATAGATGCTTTCAGTGTGACGTCATTCATGACGTTTTGCTTGAAAACTGACTCCAAACAAACGGTTGCTATGCTTCATTTCTTATTAAATATAAATCGTAGAAAATGGTATCACTGCCTATAAAGTATAAAAAGACGCATCTGTGAGATATAGCTATAAGATACAGGTATAAAATACAAACAAAGTAGAAAATACAGCATAGCAACCGTTTGTTTGGAGTCAGTTTCCAAGCAAAACGTCATGACTGACGTCACGACTGAAAGCGTCTATTTCTCTGTGTTGTAAATTTCATTGTGTGTGCTATCTCGTCCCTGTATGTCGACGTTGACTTATAAGCGGGTGCTTGACGCCAAGCAAATAGGTGGGATGTATGTTAATAAATGTCATGGAGCTATGAAGATTAAAAGGAGACGACATATCAATCAAAGTGGGTATTGTCGATTCAAGCTCTCGAATACACCATCTGGTGATGGAAAGATATATAACTTCTCCCTTCAGGATAATCCCATGCAAGCACATTGCATTAACATGCATTTTTAATTTGTTCGGGATGATTATTTTTTTTCACAATTTCAGATTTCTTGTGATATTTGTGCTCTGTGTTACATGACAAATTAATATTTATCCTAATTTGAATATCTAATGCTTTCAAAGACATTTACAATGAAGAATTCTTTTAATGGCACTTTAGCATTAGTTAAAGGGACAATTTTCCTGTACGCTGCGAAGACCCAATTGCTTTGGGGCCTATATACCTACAGTGGGTATCGCCTCGAACGATCCTTTTATTTTATACACAGAGATAACGTAACAATTTCGTCAATACACCAGGAAATTTACAACACCAGAGAATTACAGCCGGGAGCTCCAGAAGAGTGTGAAACGGAGCCAACGGGGGTCGAACCCATAGACCTCCTACGCTCTCAAGCGATTAGCGGCGTGGTGCCATAACTACTCGGCCACGAACGCCTCTATGAGATTTATTTTTATTATATTGAACACATACATCTGACTTGTATGTTTGGCATCAGGTACCCGCTTATAAGTCATCGTCAATATACAAGGAAGAGATAACCACAAGGAAATTTACAACACTAGAGAGTTACGTCCGGGACGAGCCGTTAATTCCCAAATTGGCTCAGCCGAACTCAGCAATCTGATTGTCCGTTAATATTAATATTTTGGATTGCTTTACTGTGATTTTGATCAAATTTAACAAAATAAATCAATTTAAGTCATTATAATGGCATTCTATTTTACATTACACTACTTCATAAGAAAATAAATATAATTTTCTACTATATAAATATCAGATTTAGCCAATCAGATTGCTGAGCTCGGCTGAGCCAATTTGGGAATTAACGGCTCGTACAGCCGGGATTTTCACAAAGAGTGTTCAACGGGCCAGCCTGCGGGAGTCGAACTCGCAGTACACCTACACTCTCAAGCGATTAGCGGTGTTTTGCCTTAACCACTCAGTCACGGTGGGCCCTCTATATGGGATTTCTGACATACGCAAGGATAAGACAGATCTTTTTGTCCAAATTATGGCAAAACGATATAACAAAACTATAAGGAAAGGGCAGTGACGTCACTGTTGGTCAAATTACTGTTGGTCAGTAAAAAAATCCTGTTCATTCATTATAACTCCTACTATACACATGAACTCCGGGAATGGACTTTACCCACGAATGGCAACAACCACGCCTCTGCAGGGAAAAACCCTCCGAAAAAGATTGTTTATCGGACGAAGGGGGAGCAGTGTTAAAATGTTCTTCACGGCTATTGGTGTTTTTCGTTTTTTTACCCGCGTCTGACGTCACATGGGTAAAGTCCATTTGATTGGTCTTTAATAACAGATTGGTTTAACAGGTCTATGATATGATTGGTCTATGTCGCCAAGTGTGATTCCTGCAATGATCGCTAAGATAAAAATGTAGTAGTAGATTGGTTGAGAGAAGTGTTTGTTTGTAAACATGCCCTTTCCTTATGCGTGGTGATACTCAACTGGACGTGGGACAAGCTAACTAACAACATTAGCTTGACGATTCGCCTTTGTCCAAGATCGCCTCAAACAATAGATGCTTTCAGTGTGAAGTCAATCATGACGTTTTGCTTGGAAACTGACTCCAAACGAACGGTTGCTACGTTGTACTTTCTATTTCATCTGTATATTATATCTATAATTCATAGCATGCACTACGCCGCATGTTCTTATTTATAAAGGCAGACTACTGGCAGCAACGTAGATTAAATTGAATGTGCATACAGTTGTCAGAAAACTGTGCTTTGCAAAAATACACTAGTAAAGTACGCAAGAGGACCTGCGTAGCCGAGTGGTTAAGGCACCACATCGCTAATTGCATGAGAGCGTAGGAGTTCTGTGGGTTCGACTCCCGCTAGCTCCGTTGCACACTCTTTGTCGAGCTCCTGGAAGTAATTCTCTGCTGTTGCTGTTGTAAATTTCCTTGTGCTAACTCGTCCTTGTGTATTGACGAAATTGTTATGTCAAAAATGTGTAATTATCTCTGTGTATAAAATAAAGGATCATTCGAGGCGACAGTCATTGTAGCTATAGGCCCCAAAGCAATCCTCACTTCGGTGGACTTCAAAGTATGCAAATTACATGCAGTAGGTAAGAAAAAGGTAATATTAATAACATGAATGTTTCTGAACATTTATAATGATGTCATAAACTAAGCAGGCTCAATTGAAGTGACTTTTTTTTCTTTTGAAAATTACTTATTCGAAAATAAAACCAATATGCAGTCGTCAATAATACGTAAAAAATAAAAAGAGCACTTCGAAAAAAAAAAATTTCCCCCGGCTTCTTACAACTACCGCAGGCAGGTAGAGAAACTTCGTTTTGATTTTAGACCGGCAGGCAGCTGCACAGACCATCAACTCATCGAGTTCATGCGTGACCAACGACATAAAGACCAGTTCATGACGTTTAAAATTTCAAATGGAGCATATCATCTTTACACGATGATTGGTACAAAGCGGAGCGCCCATCGTTACGTGCCAATCACCTTGTAAAGAAGATCCACTCCATGTGACGTTTTAAAAGTCATGAACTGGCCATGAACGTCGTTGGTCGCGGTTGATGGCTGAAAATCCAGGATTAAACAGAATTCGATTCGTATATTAAAATGCAACTGGTCTGCCAAGTCATATCTTCGTGGAAAACACCTAAAAACCCGATTTTAGTGCCTGCTGCAATGGTAGGCTTACCATTGTGCTTTTCTGTATCCAGTTCTCCATGTTTTCATACCTTTGGGTGTAAGAAAACACAACCATAAACATACCGATCAACCACGGACCCGATTTTAGTGAGCTTGATCTCTGAATTGGATTTACTTGAAATTTTAGCCATTTATCTTAATCGTGAAGTTATTGTTAATGATAAATCTGATTCAACAATGCTCTCTTCATCATGGAAAAAACTTTTCAGTACCACCATATAATTTATTTTTTGTATTAATTAATATTAGTCCAATTTTTATATCTTATTTATTTATTTATTTTTAAATCTCACGTGTTCCCATATATATGTGTGTGTTTCCATTTTATTATACAGTAATGCTGCGACTTAGGTCAGAAATTCGTACCAAGACTAGCGACGTAAGTCGAGGTGCATTTAGATGAACAAAAAAAGAAAAGTAATAAAAAATCACCAAATACTAATGATCATATTCTATTGTATTTAGAGATTGTGTTACATACATTTAACATTAGCAAAAAAAATAGTTTGCAATATAAGAATTTGGAATAAATCACTAAGTTTTTAACTTACAGTTTTTGTTCTTCTAGCTGGCCAGTCCGAGTCTTTGAGCATGTGAAAAAATGTTGCAATGACGTTTGAACCGACAATTTTTTATTTTTGTCTTGTTGAAGCTCTTCGTAACAGTAGAATGAGTTTTCTAAGCTTTTTCTAGTCGTTGCTACATTATGCTCGTCTGAATAAATCTTTTCAAGAACCGTCATTCCAGCTTCAATAAGGTTTAGTGCTTTGGTTAATTTTGTAACCGCCATAATCTTTCTCTTTCCCCACAAGGCTCAAAATCTTTATCTATTTCTTCGACAGTACTTTGTTTCTTTAATTCGGTAAGTTCGTCGACCGTTAATTCTGGATCAGTTGAATTTATGAGTTCAACAACACCTTCAGAGTCCATCTCTAAGTTGAGTTCTCTTCCATTTTCGACGATTTCAAATGTTTTCTTAGTCTCTGCGAAGGGAAAGGGCACAGTTTTTTCCAAGCATCTCTCATTGTTTTTTGCTGAACTTAATCTCATGAACCTCTTGTGGCTGTGACTGCATCTGACATGTTAGATTTCTTCCAAAAGTTTTCAAAAGAGTTCAAAGTGCGTCTAAATAATGGAATTTTTTTCCTGGCCAGGCGACGTAAATGCGGAGTGACGTAAGTCGGGCTATTACTGTAATTTATTTATTTATTTATTTTTGCTTCTTTATTTCCCTCCAACTCTGTGTTTTTTTGTTTTGATTATACTCTTCAGTGATTGGCTGTTGTTTTCTGCTTTCCTATTGGCTGTTGATTTCTACTTTCCTATTGGCTGTTTCTCCAGTTTGTTTCCTTTCCCTTATATCTCATTTCAGTCTTGCAACTGCTTTCATAATAGAAGCACGTGTTCTTTGTGCCTGACGAAGAAAGACTCAGATCTTTCGAAAGGCCTAGCGCATTTAAGTTTTTGATGGTGTTTTAAGACCTTTTTAGTTCTTAATCGAGTTCTGTCTAATCCGGGAATTTCAGCCGTCAACTCGAAGAGGTAATGGTCTGTGCAGCCACCTCTCGGTATATTTTGCATTCTCCGAAAAATTGTGTCAACTTTAATTTATTTTTTTAATTTGCAAAAAATGGGATATTAATATAATTAGAAAAAAGTCTTCTCCATCTGGATGGCAAAGACTAGATACCAGAATCATTTAAAAAAAGCAAAAACCTCAATTTCGCCGAAAGTGATTAAAGAGTTTGTGAAACATACAAAAATCGCAATACGAATTTAGAATAATTTTATTGAAAAGAAGGCTAATGCATATGCAATATATATTGGGTTAAAAGATTTAATACAGATTGCTTCTACGACGGGTTTAAAATCACGGACAAACTTGGAAAGTTGAAAATACTCCACAAAATTTACATTTTCAACAACAACAATTTGTTAAAAATCTGAGTTTTAGGTTCACTGAGTATACTTATGTGTCTGGAATGAAATTTGCCCACTTTCAGGGCCAGAGCAATCAATGGCATATCCAGGATTTTATTTCGGAGGGGAGGGGGGGTACTTTAATTTATCTTAGGAAACATACTGAATTTTGTTGTAAACAAAAATAATTTTTGACAATAAGGCCATAGCCAGAGGGGAAAGGGGGGCGAGGGTGATTCTGTTCCGAATTTTCCTAAAATTTAAGGTTCCGATAATTCAAAAAAATCAGCCAACAATCCGAAAATTTGGACCGCGATTTTTGACAAATGGTCGGCGAAAAAAATCAATTTCGTCAATCATTCGCTGAAAAAATCTCCTATTTCGTTACAGGATCGCGAAAAAAAAACGAATTGTGTCAAAGGGTCGCGGATAAAATGCGAATTTTTTCAAAGGGCCTCGGATAAAATGAGAATTTGTCCGCGGATAAAACACGGATTTTGTCAAAGGGCTGTGAAAAATTGCGAATTTTGTCACAGGATCGCGAAAAGAAGTCAAATTTCGTCAAATGATTGTAGAGAAAACGCGAATTTCGCCAAATGATCACGGAGGAAAAGTGAATTTCGTCAAATGATCTCGGGTGAAACGCGAATTTCGTCTAATAACCGCTGAAAAACGCGAATTTCATCATGGGACCATGGATAAAAACGCGAATTTTATCAAGGAGGCGTAAAAAATGCGAATTTCGACAAATGAAAGCGAAAAAACACGTAATCTGTCAAAAAGCCGCGGAAAAAAACGCGAAATTCATCAAAAAGGTGCTGAAAAAGTGCGAATTTCGACAAAGGTTCCCGAAAAAATCCGCAAATTTTGTCAAAAAGCCGCCGAAAAAACGCAAATTTCGACAAAGGATCGCAGAAAAACGCGAATTTTGTTAAAGAGCCTCGGAAAAAAACGCGAATTTCGTCAAAGGGCCGTAGAAAAAACGCAAATTTTGTCAAAAAGCCGTGGGTAAAACGCGAAGTTCGGCAAAGGATCGCGAAAAAAAAGGATTTATTCCGCCAAAGGGCCGTGGAAAAAAGCGAATTTCGTCAAAAGACAGCAAAAGAATGTGAATTTCGTCAAAGGGCTGCTGAAAAAAAAGCGAATTTCGTCAAAGAATCGAGGGAAAATGTGAATTTCATTAAAGGGTCGTAATAAAAACCCGAATTTCATCAAACGGTCGCGGAAGAAACACAGCGGTCTCTTTAGAAAACAGCAAACATACAAGCAACTATATTTTTATTATTATAGGCATAGCTTTTAAACTGAAATGATATACGGAAGAAACTTTTTTAAAAGTCTGGTTAACCTGAACTCAACTTGCTGAAATCTACACTCAGCGTGAAATCGACCTGAAACGGAAACAGAATTCACCCAAACTGCAACAAAAACAATTAGCGCCGGGAAGGATCCCCCCCCCCCCCCCAGCTGCAACCTTTCATAAAATTTGATTTTAATTTCAGAATTTCTTTTTCACTCAGAATCACCCCTGGAGCGGGAGGTGGATTAATCACTACTCGGGCCCCCTCGTCTTCTTCAAAGCGACCAGGTGATATTCAAAATACACGTCTTCTCAATTACCTCATAAACCCCTAATGGAGGAAACGTACTTCCATTTACAAAAATTATAGAAATCACAAATTTTTAGATATAGTATTTGTTTTACCTAGTAAAATTCTAAATTTAATTTTGATACAGTCCCTGGGTTTATAGGTTATATTTAGAAAAAAGTTTTTTGTCTAAGAGGAACAAAGCAAAAAAAAAATAAAAATAAAAATAAAAAAAAAATAAAAAATAAAATAAAAAAAATAAATATTCTTTTACAACCAAAACTTACTAAATTACGAATGTTATCTAATTTCAGTGTTTTCTAGCACTAGAAACGGAAAGAAGTATTATTTAGTACTGGTAAACGGCAAACATTGAAAATTCATAAAATTCAAAATATTATAATTTGGTAAGTTTTAGTTGTAAAAGAATGCGATTTTTTTAAATGCTCTTTTTTAATGTAGGACAACATTCTTTTAGGACCCAGGGGCCGTACATGTCTTGAAATTCCTAAAATTCTCGAAAAATAAAAAAACTTCCTAAAATATGGTAACCTGTCCTGAAATTTCGCGAGTTTGTACTATAGCAATAACAGTCATGATTTTTCCACGAATATATATACATTCCCGCAAATCATTTATTCATTTTGGGGTTTTGTGCAAAATTCCACAAAACCAGTATTTTGGAATTAATAAGTGCATAGGAGGGGAAAAAATATGAGCCAGAAAACAGTGAAACATTTTGTCATGTGATAATAAAAAAATGATGAATTTCGTCATGTAGTCACAGGGGAAAAAACGTGAATTTGTCAGCAGACAGTAAAGAAAATCATCGCGAATTTCGTTAATCGGTTGTTCAGTGGAGTAAAAAAAAAACATTGCGAAACAGAATTTCGTCAAACGATCCATATAAATAAAATCGCCAATTCCGGCCAATTATTCGAGCAAAAAATTGTGACTTTTGTCAAACAACTTCGGAAAAACTCGCGAATTTCGTCAAGAGATCGCGTAAAAAAGGCGCGAATTTTATCAATCGGAAAAAATTGCGAATTTCGTCAAACAATTGCAAAAATGAATTGCGAATTATGTCGAACGATGCGGAGAAAATATCGCGATTTCGTCAAAAAGTCGGGTAAAAAAATTTCAAATTTCGTCGAACAAGTGCAGAAATTAATCACGAATTTCGAGAAACGATTGTTAAAGAAAACAGCGAATTTCCTTAAACGATCACGGGAAAAATAATCACGAATTTCAGCAAACGATTGCAGAGATAAATCGCGAATTTCAGCAAACAAGTGCGAAAAAATATCGCGAATTTCGGCAAACGATCGAAGAAAAAAACGCGAATTTCGGCAATCGATCACGAAAAAAAAAACGCAAATTTCCGCAAACGACCGAAGAAACAAGCGCGAATTGTGGCAATCGATCGTGGAAAAAATCGCGAATTTCAGCAAACAATCGTGGGAAAAACGCGAATCTCGGCAAACGATCGCGGAAAAAATTGCCCATTTCGGCAAACGATCGCTGGAAAAAAGGGAATTTGGGCAAACAATCGCGGAATAAAAATCGCCAATTTCGACAAAGATCGCCGAGAAAAATCATGAATTTCGGCAAACAATCTCGGAAAAAAATCGCGAATTTCGGCAATCGATTGCGGATAAAAATCGCGAATTTCGGCAAACAATCGTGGGATTGGATCGGATTGATTTTTGACGGCCAGTTATCTACTCGAGGGATATAGGCCCGAGGGGGGAGCGCCCTTCGTGGGGGGGGGGGGGCTTTCTAAGGGAACCTAACCCATATTTACGCATGGAAATCCAAGGTTCGAAGAAAACCACGAAAACTCCGAACGATTAGACTGGCGGGTGCGGCTGGATTCGAACACAGCACCTCCCGTCTACCAGCTTCGAGATCAGAACCTCTCGGCCACTGGTGGGGCCGAAACAATCGTGGGAGAAAAGCGAATTTCGGCAAACGATCGAAGAGAAAATCGCAAATTTCGGCAAACGATCAAAGAAAAAATCGCGAATTTTGGCAAACATTCGTGGGAAAAAGGCGAATTTCGGCAAACGATCGCGGAATAAAAATCGGGAATGGACTTTACCCACGAATGGCAACAGCCACTCCTCTGCGGGGGAAAACCCTCCGAAAAAGACTGTTTATTGGACGAATGGGGAGCAGTGTTAAAATGTTCTCCACGCCTATTGGTGTTTTTCTTCTGCTTACCCGCGGCTGACGTCACATGGGTAAAGTCCATTTCGCAAATGATCGCAGAAAAAATAACGAATTTCAGCAAACGGTCGCAGAAAAAAAAGTAGTATGCTGGGTAAATGCGTCCTGAAATACCGAAAAGAATATATCCTGAAATATCAACCTAAGGTCAGTATTACTCTTGCAGGGACCATATAAAATACAAAATTTCGTATTTTAATATG
Organism: Maratus speciosus; assembly: GCA_963932465.1. Lineage (NCBI taxonomy): Eukaryota > Metazoa > Arthropoda > Arachnida > Araneae > Salticidae > Maratus > Maratus speciosus. Next base: position 98,195,628 of record OZ010787.1, read on the forward strand.
TATACTGGACCATTTAAAACAAATGCCATATCTAAAGTCTGCACTTATACTTTTCGCAGTTGGAAGTATGTTTCTATCGTCAGCGGTCTAACTTCTTGATATTTTATGCATTAATTATAGCAGCACACACAATTTTAACCAGGAAACCAGGGTTGGGTTTTTGGCATGACAAGCGTTAAAAACTGGTTTAAACTGTCATAAACTGGTTTAAACCGTCGAAAACTGTCAAACACATGTAACTAATTGAAACATTTTAATAACAATACGTATACATTAAATATGTCTATGAATTATGCAATCTTTTATTTAAAATTATAATAATTTAATAATTTTAAATTATTAAGTGCAGTAAAATATTTTTATTTTTTGGAATTCCCAATCAGAAGAAAATCCTTTTGTACAATTAATAATCCAGATCAGTTTTACCCCGCAGCATGCTGTAGCACATAACCAGTTTAGTACATTTATTTACACCAAAATGATTTCCGAGTTTAGAGTGCATGAAACATTATAAAATAGTCTTGTCTCTTAATTGATGCTGAGCTAGCAGGACTTGATAACAAAAGCATTGCTGGATGAGCAAGTTTCGAAGCAGGCTCAGCCGAAAAGCTATTGAATCAAATGATACCTTTCCAACTTTCCACCAAGTAATGGGGTCCTCCCTATAGCACTGAAATAAGAAGACGGGAGAGGGAATTCTCCAGCTTCATACACAATCAGTACAGGTACCCCTTGCCCCTTAGTGTTGGGATGCAAAATATAAGCCATAAAATGGTATGGTTTCATGATTTGATCTCTTCTTTAATTTACTTTTTCAATATGGCGATTAAGTGGACTTTCTTTTAGAAGACTGGGTCAATTTTATTCAGTTTTAAAATCGAAAAAATATTTTTATATGTTTAAAGAAAGGATGTTTTAAGATTTTGACATTAAACTTAAAAAAAAAATAAAATAAAAAAGAAATTTCTCTTATTTTGTAAATGTTTAAGATTAGTTATCCAGTTTCAATTTTGATGGAATGGTTATTGCCTAAACTAGAATAAAATTGATGCACATTATCTTGTTATATACATAAATTTTTCTTTTTCTTAGAAAAAAAAAAATCCTAGGCAATGCTTTAATATCTCTAAAGTAATAGAGAAATTAGTTTTAAGTAAGAGAAATTATGTGCAGTTCATGTGAACTTATCTCTATTTTTTAGAAAAGCACAATATTACCAAAAAAATTTAAATACAAATTTTATCCTGTAAAAAAGTTGCACCAAACAATAATACTTTTATACTATATATTAATTATTGATATACAGTAATAGTGAATTTTAAATATTACGTGTAATGTTGTATGTTGTATGTGACATTTAATGTGAAATTTTACAGTTGAATGTAGCATTTGAGGTTTTTGACAGATGATTTTTGACAAGAGGTTTTTGATGTGATGGTTTAAACCCGACATAAACTGACACATGTCAAAAACCTGCCAACGCTGATTTTAACCAACATAATTTTTTCAAATATAATCAAATCATATTTAGGATATCCCCAAACATGTAAATTTCGGTCTAGTTTTAAAGGGGGGAGGGGTTGGCGTGAGGTCGTGTGACTGACCATGGTGCTAAAATGTAAGGAGTTATGATTAAACAAATGCTTAATTAAAATTTCAAAGATATAATTCGTAGAGATGCTTTCAAAATTTTGCCTAGGCCGTCGTGGCTACTAGTCTCCTCTGCGTAAATATTTCCCAAACTGAAAGCCGAAAAATTTCAAGAATTGAATACTTTATTTTTATGAATAAAAAAGAAATTAAAAGTGGAGTAGCGTTTGAACTACAATTAATAATTTTCAAGATTCAATAAATGAGTGAAACAAAGAATAATGCACATTTTTGCATTAAATGTTAGCTCAATGTGAAAAAAAAAAAAATAAAAATAAAAACCTCGAAAAAAATCTTAGCAGAGGGACCCCTTTTCTTGTGGGCCCCTAGGCTTCAGCTTAATGGGTAATTTGCCTTTTTTTTTGGGGGGGGGGGGGAGACGTATATTATTCTGATGCGGCCACACGCCGAAATAAGTTGAAAAGAGTTAATGGTATTTTTTAATATACTTTTATTTAAAAGAAATTCATTCTAGTTTAAAATCTATAAAATTGTTCTCCCCACCACCAAAAATAAAGTCTTCACCTTCTTTGGGTATGCTGTTTGTCTATGTGGACTAATATGGCGCTAACGAGAATGGCTAATATGCGGTAAAACAGAAAACTAAATTACAAATTTATCTCAAACAGAAAGAAAAAAAAAATCAGCATCTCTTTAATTTCATTTTCGACTATTTCGAAAAGCGACCTGTAACCCCACCAGCCCCCTTCCCTTGGTTGGGCATACTGTGGTGTAACTGCGCGCAGAGCTGCCAAGTCTCCGGCTTTTTGGATACCAGTATTTTTATACAGAAAATGTTATTTTATTTAATTGGAACATCTGGGTGATTTAAAAGCAGTGCCATCGCTAACACTTTTTATTGGTGGGGGAGAAAACCTCAATTTGCCAAGTAAATTTCAGTATTTGCCAACTCGTTTTATAATTTTGCCAACTTACCACAGTTGGAAAATGTAATATAGTTCTTATTTGTTAAAAGTTTAATAATATTCCCAATTAGTTTTGTAATTTTTGCCAAGTCTATCAAAAATAGAAAATATATTATAGTTTTTATTAAAGTTTTAAACAAATTTGCCAACTAAGTTTGTAAATTTGCCAAGTGTAATAACATTCGCGAATTTTTTTTTTTTTGGGGGGGGGAGGGGGAGGCTCCCCCCCCCGCCCTTAGCGAGGCCCCTGTTTAAAAGAACAACATTTTCTCAAAGATAATAGTGGTATGCAAAAAGCCGGAGACTTGGCAACTCTGTGCGCGCTGATATGGGACTAACCAGAATGGCTAGTTCGTTATATTGCAAAAAACAAAGTTTCAAATTTATCTCAAACAAAAAGAAAAAAAATCAGCATTTTTTTTTTTCATTTCATTTTCGACTATTTTGGGAGGGGAGTGTAATCCCAGGGGTGAAAGTGCATTAAAGTCATTTTGTAGCAGCTTTGGAGCAGCAAAAATCGAATTTTGTAGCAGTAAAATCTATTTTTGTAGCAGCAAAAATCGAATTTTGCAGCAGTAAAAAATTAATTTTGTAGCAATAAAAGCTGTTTTTGGAGCAGATTGAAATTCTAATGCTCATAAATAAGAAATTTGCGTATTTGTCGCGGCCTTTTGACTAAATTCGCGTATTTTTCACGATCTTATGATGAAATTTACTTATTTCTCGCGATCTTTTAACGAAATTCGCGTGTTTTTCGCGATCTTTTGTTGAAATCACTGTGCTTTTCGCTATCTTTTGACGAAATTACCGTGTTTTTCAAAATCTTTTGACAAAATTTGCTGTTTTCGCATCTTTTAACGAAATTAGCGTTTTTTAAAAATCTTTTGACCCCGTTTTGTTCGTTTTTTGAATTGGTGATCTTTTGACAAAATTCTTTTTTTTTTTTTCGCTATCCAATGACAAAATTTGCATGTTTTTCGAGGTCTTTTGAGGAGATTCACGTGTATTTCTTGCGATCATTTGATGAAATTTACGTATTTCTCGCGATCTTTTAATGAAATTCCCGTGTTTTTCGCGATCTTTTGACAAAATTCACGTATTTTTCACGATCTTTTGTTGAAATCACTGTGCTTTTCGCTATCTTTTGACGAAATTACCGTGTTTTTCAAAATCTTTTGACAAAATTTGCTGTTTTCGCGATCTTTTAACGAATTTAGCGTTTTTTCACAATCTTTTGACCCCGTTTTGTTCGTTTTTTGAAGTAATTGGTGATCTTTTGACAAAATTCGTTTTTTTAGCTATACAGTGACAAAATTCGCATGTTTTTCGCGATCTTTTGAGGAGATTCGTGTGTATTTCTTGCGATCATTTGATGAAATTTGCGTATTTCTCGCGATCTACCGACAAAATTTGCATATTTTTTGCAATCTTTTGACGGAATTCGTGTATTTTTCGCGATCTTTTGACAAAATTCGCGTATTTTTCGTGATCTTTTGAAAAAAGTCGCATATTTTTCGTGATCCTTTGTTGAAATCAGTGACTTTTTTGCTATCTTTTGACAAAATTAGTGTGTTTTTTTAAATCTTTTGATGAAATTTGCAATTTTTTGCGACCTTTTGATGAAATTTGCGGTTTTTTCGCGATCTTTTAAAGATATTCGCGTTTTTTCACAAACTTTTGAACCATTTTGTTCATTTTTTGAAGAAATTAGTGATTCTTTTGACAAAATTCACGTTTTTTTGCGATTCTTTGACAAAATTCGCGTTTATCGTGGTCTTTTGACGAAATTCACGTGTTTTTCTCGACCTTTTCATGAAATTTGTGGATTTTTTCGCGAACTTTTAACGAAATTAGAGTTTTTTCACAATCTTTCGACCGTGTTTTGTTCTTTTTTCGGCGAATTTAGCTATCTATTGACAAAATTCCCGCTTATTCCCCGATCCTTTGACGGAATTCGCGTGTTATTCGCGATCTTTTGACGAAATTAGCGATCCTTTGACAAAATTCACGTTTTTTGCGATCCTTTGACAAAATTCGCGTATTTCGTGATCTTTTGACGAAATTCGCGTGTTTTTCTCGACCTTTTTATGAAATTTGTGGATTTTTTGCGATCTTTTAACGAAATTAGAGTTTTTTCACAAACTTTTGACCGTGTTTTGTTCTTTTTTTGGCGAATTTAGCTATCTTTTGACAAAATTCCCACTTATTCCCCGATCCTTTGACGGAATTCGCGTGTTATTCGCGATCTTTTGACGAAATTTATGAGGTTTTTCGACCTTTTTGATGAAATTAGCGTTTTTTTCGCCATCTTTTAACAAAATTATCGTTTTTTTCACGATCTTTTGACCGTGTTTTGTTCGTTTTTTGACGAAATTAGCGATCCTTTGGCAAAATTCGCGTTTTTATCGCGATTCTTTGACGAAATTCGCGTGTTTTTGGCGATCTGTTAACGAAATTCTCGTGTTTTTCACGATCTTATGACAAAATTCTCGTGTTTTTCGCGATCTTATGACAAAATTCTCGCGTTTTTCGCGATCTTATGACAAAATTCTCGCGTTTTTCGCGACCTTGTTGACAAAATTTGCGTTTTATTCACGATCTTTTAACAAAATCGCGTTCTTTCGCGATCTTTTGACCCCGTTTTTGGAAGTAATTCGTGATCTTTTGGCAAAATTCGTTCTTTTTTCGCTATCCAATGACAAAATTCGCATGTTTTTCGCGATCTTTTGAGGAGATTCACGTGTATTTCTTGCGATCATTTGATGAAATTTGCGCATTTCTCGCGATCTACCGACGAAATTTGCATATTTTCGCGATCTTTTGACGAAATTCGCGTATTTTTCGCGATCTTTTGACAAAATTCGCGTATTTTTCGTGATCTTTTGAAAAAATTCGCGTATTTTTCGTGATCTTTTGAAAAAAGTCGCATATTTTTCGTGATCCTTTGTTGAAATCAGTGACTTTTTTGCTATCTTTTGACAAAATTAGTGTGTTTTTTTAAATCTTTTGATGAAATTTGCAATTTTTTGCGACCTTTTGATGAAATTTGCGGTTTTTTCGCGATCTTTTAAAGATATTCGCGTTTTTTCACAAACTTTTGAACCATTTTGTTCATTTTTTGAAGAAATTAGCGATTCTTTTGACAAAATTCACGTTTTTTTGACGAAATTCGCGTGTTTTCATGAAATTTGTGGATTTTTTCGAGATTTTTTAAGGAAATTAGAATTTTTTCACAATCTTTCGACCGTGTTTTGTTCTTTTTTTGGCGAATTTAGTTATCTATTCACAAAATTCCCGCTTATTCCCGATCCTTTGACGGAATTCGCGATCTTTTGGCGAAATTAGCGATCCTTTGGCAAAATTCGCGTTTTTATCGCGATTCTTTGACGAAATTTGCGTGTTTTTGGCGATCTATTAACGAAATTCTCGTGTTTTTCGCGATATTTTGACAAAATTTGCGTTTTATTCACGATCTTTTAACGAAATCGCGTTTTTTCGCGATCTTTTGACCGCGTTTTGTTCGTTTTTTGACGAAATTAGCGATTCTTTGAAATTACTTTCTATCCTTTGAATTTGAATTAATTGTATTCACGTTTTTTTCCGCGACCATTTGACAAACATTGCGTGTTTTTAGAAATATTTTGACCGCGGTTTTTTGCTTTTTTGACGAAATTAGCGGCCTAGAAATTTTTTGTTGTTGTTGTTCCTTTGATCGACGAAATCGGGCTAAATTACATTTTGGAGCCAAGTACGTTTTGGCACAAAATGGAAAAAAATAGCTGTTTTGTAGCAGCTTGACGCAGAAAAGCGATTTTGGCGCAGGTCTTACTTCCCTGTAATCCCCATTACCCTCTTCAACTTCTTTGGGTATAATGTGGTGTCACTGTGCACTAATATGGAACTAAAAGGAAGAGAGCGGCTAGTCTGTTGAATGATAGGGGGGGGGGGGATTACAAATTTATTTCAAACAAAAAAATAAAAAATATCAGCATTTTTTTCATTTCATTTTCGGTAGGAAGCTGTAATCCTATTAGCTCCTTTCACTGGATACCCAGCAAAGAGGAAATTGCTGACCAGGTGCTGGCAGTGATGGAGAAGTGCTGGCTGATGGTCTACCACTACTGGACAGCTTCAGTCAACTTTGCTGTTGGAAATCATCAGATAAAATTTTGGTGGGCATCCATTTTATCACATGCGCTGGCCCACCACTACATGGAGGTGCATGAACTTTTGCAGTATTATTGCTGGGAACCCTTACGCTAGGTGGCGCTGCGAATATCGAAGACATTGAGTATTTGAACACAAATCTGAAATGAATATCTTAACACAATTTAAGCTGTGAAGCTAAATTTTTTTGAAACTGTAAAAAATATAGCACCACTGCCACCAACAAAATAAGTAAGTAAATGAATAAATAAATAAATTCTTTATTTCAACGCACTTTTTTTTCTCCTTAAATCTGGTTTTAATAGGTTGCAAAGGATTTCAGTTTTAATAATTTATGCAGTTCAGAATCAATAATAAAAAAAAGCGTATACGTAGGATTTCCATACAATAGAATAACTTCTATACCGGTTTAATGATTGGGAACGTAAATCACAACAGAAACAAACATCAAATAGTGTAATGAGAACTTGAAAACTACGAGCAGTCATAGCGTATGCTGAAAGCACTTGTTCATGTCCGATCACAAAAACCAAGCAGCATTCAGTACTTGGGAGGGTGACCACATGCAGTTCAAATATTTCTATAGACATTTCTATTATAGACATTTCTATAGCTCTTGGTGAAACTAGCTTATAGAAAAAAGAGCCATAATTATGTAATACTTTGTTTTTTTATAGAATTCTATAAGAAATTTTTGTTAGGAAAAGTGCTAGGCCAGCAAAGGAATAGCAGTGGGATATGTGCTAGCACTGCAGAAAAAATGTTGGATTGAAGTAATGTGATGGCATACTAATGCTGGCCTGCTGTTGGCCATCACTGATGGGCCAGCTACATTCGGCTTGGACACTTTTCGACAGGTTTAAGTAATGGCACTGCTGGCTGCCATCTTTTTTCCACCTGATGGCCCACTGTTTCTTTCTTTGCTTGTTTAATGTGGTGTCACCGTGCTTTAATATGGAACTAAAGAGATAGTCCAGGCAATAGAGACCGTATAGGGACTCTATCTAGCAAAATTCATGGTAGTTCTGGAAAAAAGCTTACTATATGTTTTTTTGCGTCGCTGAATCCGAATTTCTAACTTCCCACCAAAATTCCCCCCGGCAACTCCCCCCTAAATTTTGGTAAAAAGCCTCCCAAAAAAGGTTTTTATTAAAAAAAAATCAATTTTTTATTGTTTTAGGGAAAAGTATCTAGAAAATCAGAAAGTAGACAAAATTTGCAACAAATAAGATATATGACATTATGACGTAGGATGAATGGGGAGGGGGGGATCTGCCTCGGAACATGCGCCGCGGTGCTGCGTGGACTAAGTTGCGCAATTCCACTTAACTACTCACATCGTTTACATTCGCCTTCCCGTCTCCCCTCCGAACTTTTCCTATAAGATTTACTCTCAGTTTTTTGGGGTTTCTGAATACAAATTTTTAACTTCCCCCAAAATAGTTGTTTTTAAATTAATTTTTTTTTACTGTTTTAGGGGAAAAGTATGTAGAAATTCAGAAAGTAGACAAAATTTGCAACAAATAGGATACATGACATTATGACGTGGGATGAACGGGGAGGGGGAGGGCTGCCTCTGAACATGCACTGCGGCACTCGTACACTAAGTTATGCAAGTCCAGGCAATAGGGGGTTTTACCTGGCAAAATTAATGCTAGTTCTGGATTTCGGCTCACTTTATGTTTTTTGGGTCGCTGAATCCGAATTTGTAACTACCCACCCAAATTTCACCTGGCAAATCCCCCCAAAAAATTGATTTTTTGAAAAAAATTTGGTTTTTGAGAACAGCGCGCGGGGAATGTTCCGAGGCAGCCTCCCTCTCCCCATTTATCCTACGTGATAATGTCATATATCCTATTTGTTGCAAATTTTGTCTACTTTCTGAATTTCTACATACTTTCACCCTAAAACAATAAAAAATTTAATTTAAAAACAACTATTTTTTTTTTGGGGGGGGGGGGTTGAGGGGAAGTTAAAAATTTGAATTCAGCGACCCAAAAACTTAAAGTAAACCTTATAGGGAAAGTTCGGAGGGGAGACGGGAGGGCGAATGTAAACGATGTGAGTAGTTAAGTGGAATTGCGCAACTTAGTCCACGCAGCACCGCGGCGCATTTTCCGAGACAGATCCCCCCCCCCCCTCCCTATTCATTCCACGTCATAATGTCATACATCTTATTTGTTACAAATTTTGTCTACTTTCTGAATTTCTAGATACTTTTTCCGTAAAACAATTAAAAAAAATATTTTTTTAATAAAAACCTTTTTTGTGGGGCATTTTACCAAATTTTGGTGGAAAGTTAAAAATTCGGATTCAGCGATCCAAAAAACATAAAGTAAGCCGATTTCCAGAACTACCATTAATTTTGCTAGGTAAAATCCCCTATTGACTGGACTAAGAAAACAGTGGCTAGTCTGTGGAATGATAGGAGAAAAATTACAAATTTATCTGAAACAAAAATAAAAAGAATCAGCATTTTTTCCCTTTCACTTTCGACAATTTAACCCTTTCCGTCACAGGCAATTTTTGTTGTAAAATGATGAAATGATTGACTGACACTGGAATTTTAAAACTTTTTTAGAAAGTAAAAATATGTTCATTTTAATGTTCATTGTAAAAGTAAAATTTTACTAAAATATTCTTGGTGCCGTTCCTAAGTTTGGAATTAAAATCAGGTATCCCGACCCAGGCACAGTGTGCCGGAAAGGGTTAAGGAGGGGGCTGTAACCCCATTAGCCCCTTTCACATGTTTGGTTATAATGTGGTATCACTGTACACTAATATGGAACTAAAGAGAAGAGAGCGGCTAGTCTGTTGAATGATAGCAGATTATCTCAAACAAAAAAATAAAAATAATAATCACTTTTTCATTTCATTTTCGACTATTTTGAGATGAGGGAGCTGTAATTCCATTAGCCCCCTCCCCATCTTTGAGCATGCTGTGATGTCAATGTGAACTAATATGGGGTTAACGAGAATGGCTATTTCGCTGTATGACAGAAGAAAAAATTACAAATTTATTTTAAAAAGTAAGGGAAAAAACACTTTTTTCATTTAATTTTCGAATATTTCGGAAGGAATCAGTTCCCTTTCTCTTCTGTGACGTCAATGTGGACTAATATGGGACTAATGAGAATTGCTATTATGCTGTATGATAGAAAAAAATAGCAATTTGTTTTCATATAACTTTCAAAAATTTCGTGAGGGGGGGAGGGGAATGGGGCTGTAGCCCCATCAGCCCACCCCCTGGATACGCCCATGAGAGCAATCATCGGGCAAACGAGGCAGCTTCCCTGAGCGGTCTTTGGTTGCTAAATAGGGTCTTTTTAGGAGTCACGAGTCTTTCTACATAACTCAAAATAATGTTTCCTCTGTGTAAAACAATATTTTTGCTCTAGATCTTTAAAAATGTTTTTTTGTGCTGAAATACTGTGCATGCACGTAAAATCTATAAACTGAGCACCAAAAGAGTATTAAGAAAATGTAATAAAATTTCTAATTGTAAGCATGTTACATTAATATACGTCCATTTGCTGAGAGCCTGATCACAGCAGGTGTAGGTGTCCCAGATAGAAAGTAAGATTGCTTCCAAATAAAAACAGTCGCTTTATTTAAATGCAAAATTTTTGCCATAAAGAAGGTAAAAATTACTATTAGAAAAGAGTGGTGGATGTTTCTCATTATTGAAAGCCCCCCCCCCTCACCCCCTTCATATACCTCCCCTTGTTCTAATTGAAATGCTGGATTCCAGAACCAGAATTGTAATAATAAAGAGAACAAATTGAGAGATAATATTTCTATGAATTGTAAATTTCTAAGTGAGTGAAAAATCCTCGACCGGACAATTTTCGCCACCTGGAAATTTACAACTCATATGATTTATTTATCAACTAAATAATTGTGTTAAAATTAATCTAATAATATTTCTGTATTTAAAATTTCAATATTCGAAATCTCAGCCCCTCCTCCTGCCACTTCTGGTCATCCTTAGCCTTCTAAGTGAATTGTAATTTTGACTTTGGAAAAGGATCAAATTATAATATTACGGAACAAATTAGAGCTAAATATTGGCATAATTGAAATTTTGATATTCAAAATGGAAAAAATGGGGCAGGGGAGTTAACGTTAAAGTAGTCTTCTCAATATTCTAATTGAAATATCACATTTATCCTAGCAAATGTGAGTTAAATTCTTATATATTTGAAATTGAAATATTCGAAAGTGGGGATTGAAGATGGAAGTTAACGCCTCCCTCATAGCATGCATGGTCACGGTGACGTCACTCTGACGTCACTGCAAGTCACTGTGGTCACGTCGCATCTGTGACCGAAATGCCACCACTCAGTGATGTCACATTGTGACTGAAATGTGAACTTCTTAGAAAACTTTAAAAACTTACGAAAATTCTTCAAAACATGTTACTTTTTGTAAAATTATATTTTTCTGGCAATTAAAAAAAATTGTGACGTCTCTGTCATGTCACTGCTATGTAGCGTACGCCACGTCACATATGTGACAAAAAAACCAGCGTATTGTAAGTCACAGTGTGACAAAAAATATGAACTTCAAAAATCTTTGAAAATGAAGAGAAATATTTTAAACAGCCACGAGTTACAGCGGTATAAGGAATGAAAATATATTAGTGGATAGCAAATGGTAAATTCCGTCACTAAAGGGGAGGGGGGGGGGCATAATAAATAAAGTGCACGATACAAGCATTAATAAACTAAATTTTTAGGCTATATTTTATCAATTTGATATCTAAGACAGTGAATGTATACTTTTTTATGATTTCAATTTTATCTAGCATTTGGATAATATATTTACAATTACGAATATTAAATTTATACACTTTATATATTTAGTTTGCTGGGAGGAAATTTCACTCTTTCTTTCTTTTTTTACCGACCAGAATTATTCGAAACACTTCTGTGGTTTCAAACTAAAAATTTTCTATTACAGTTAAATCTGCACCTTTTAATGAGCATGTAGAAAGAGTCTTCAGAGTTTAGTCATCTATGCATTTCTTGCTTTAGAATATTTTTATAATTTGTATTCAAGTCATAAATTCTACTTCTTTCAGACTTTTAAAATAAAATTAGCATTTTCCGAAAATAAAGGAAAACAAACTTTACTTTAAAAAAATAGAAAAAAAAAGGGGGGGGGTCGTTAATACATTAAATTTATTTTTACACCTTTTAAAAATTTAAACAATGTTTTATCTAATAAACTCTAATTATGAATATTATTATTATAATTATTTAGAAAAAAGGAACTTTACAATACATTTTAACTTGAATTATTTGGTACGGATAAAAAGAAAAGATTAATTACATTGGACATTTCTTCAAATACAAAATTTTAATGAACGATACTTTCAGAAAATTTCTGCGCGTTCAAATTCCATATTTCTAGTATACAAAAACAAACAATCTGTAACAAACCATCTGCTCGAAAATCGTCTGCCCACAGAAAAAAAAATATGAGAATACGCGGGAAATAGTTCACTTGTTTTAGAACAACACGTCTACAACAATTTAAGATAAGGAAATGACCATTTTAGGATACACGGATATTAATGGAACGTGCATGTAAGTTTTATTTAATTTAAATATTTTATTCCTGGTTGTATATTATGAGTTAAATAGTTATATTTGTAAGAGACTGATCTTTAACTGTCAGAAGCGATATTTTCCAATTTGATAACTGTGAAGAAAAATATTTTAATCTGCCATCGCTTGAAAAAAAAAAAAAACTGCGCAGAGACATTCATGCCTACATCCATACTGGAATTAATATAAACATTAATTTACTCTTACTTGAGATTGAAAATGTATGGAACGACAATGATTTGGAATTATTTTATCGGTTTCTTACTATTTTTTTATTACTAACATTTATAGTTATTATTATTTTGGGGTTAAATATGATGTTCGATTATCATGAGATTACGAAACTGTTTCAGATTAGAAATTAACATTATACTGGGAAAATGTATTTTTAACATATTACAGTAGTGAAACATTTGAAAGAATTTTCTTTTAGTGCTAATAATATTTTAAATTATCTTTTAAAATCCTAAATCTTCAAACCAATGTTTTCAGATTTAACATTTGCCAAAATTATAAAATAATAGGAATTCCTTATACCATATGGAAATATTTTTGAGATATTGTTAAATCTAATAATGCATTTAATTTATCTATTGTAGTTTGCTGTTGTTTAACAGTACAATTATAAATACTAATTATTATTTTTAGTGTTTTTCAAATTGGTATATTTATTTTTTTTAATTGTATGTAAACATTTTTTCTGTTTGTGATTTTAATCAAACATTTAATTATAGACATTCTGAATGGGTTATTAAATTTTCTTCTATTGTAAATTAATTTTCTACGTGTATGATTCGGGTAATTATTGGCACTAAAAAGTAAAATATAATATTTAAGCATTGAAATAAAGTATTTTTCATGCCTGATAGGAAGTTATAGATTAAACTGCTTTAGTATATATATTTTTTAAGTTCATATAATACAGGATACATAATGTAGGACACAAGCTGAAAAGTGCTTATGACTTCGGTTTGTCTCTCCGTCTGTCCGTCTAGCAGTCTGTGCGCACTCTAACTCTCGAAAATATACTCGGATTGCCCTGAAATTTTTGGATGGTATTGACGTTTACCATCGCACGGTACCTATTTGTAATGAAGTTTGTAGCATGCTTTGTTCATTTACAGGGACAGCCAAAAGTTTTCCGTTACATTACGGCCTATGGGAAAAAGTCGTTTCAAATGATTTTTTATGATTTTACGCACGCTTTCAAACAGAATAAAATTTATATGCATTTATGAAGTGCACTAAAATATGCATTCTGTTGACTATGCGATGCAAAGAATAGTTATTGTTCATTTACAGGACTAAAAAAGGAATTCAAATACATAATGATATAGAGGTGGAGGGAATTGTTTGCGGCATACTTTAATTATGTTAATCTATTTCATATATAATGAAATTGATGTATGTCGCTGAGGTTTACATACTATAAATTATTTCATGTATAATACGAATAATACGTATATAGCATTTACAGGGACACACAAAATCTTTCAGATACCATATTGTATCCGAAGTACTGTTCATTAGCGATGATTGCTGGAAATATATTTTTAATTATGATATGCACTTTTATGATTCACTATATTTATGCATAGTGTATGGTGTATATAAATGCTATAATTCCTATACAAGGCTACACAAAAGTATTCGTAAGGATTACTGGGTATGGGCGCAAATTGCTTAAAGGTGGTTTTTAAATGAGTTATGCTTTTTTTCGCTGAACTGCATTTAATTTACCAAGAAATATTTGTAGAATATAGATAAAATGATATACAGGGTCACGTAAAGAATTGGATACATGGCCGTCTATATATTATAATTTCTGGAAATGTGATTTCAGCAGTTTTAAGAGTGTCTTAGTTTGAATTAAATTTTAACTAAATAGTGGCGTGTAATAAAGATTTTAGGTAAACTACAGGGTTGTACAAAGGTATTCAAGTATGTTTCCATACATTAGTATAAATTGCTGAAAATGAATTTCAACCTATTAGGCGTTTTCTTGCTAAACTAAATTTTCCCATTATATAGTATATATACACTTAAAAAAATGGGTACTCAAAATTGAGTAAAAAGTACTCAATTTTAAATGGGTCACATGCACAAAATAGCTCCGATCCAAATGTACTCAAAGTTGAGAAACACATGTACTCATTTTTTATTCCATGGCTGTGATCAAATATGAATCGTTATGTACTGCCCTCCCCCCCCCCCCCCGCCACAAAAAAAACCCTAAAATGTAAAGTAAAAATGTACTGACATTTATTTCCCGTCCAAAGTTCTTAACAAGAAATGTTTAACTGAATATTTATCAAGAAAAATAGCAAAATTCTTAACAAGATACTCAAATCGAATATTTTTATGACAAGAACATTATTTCCAAGCAATTATTTTTAAAATGCTGTGCATAATTTAATATTTACATTAATAAACATCATTTATGCCGCCATAAATGAAATGAACCATAACAGGGTACAAAACTATTTGTTTGTTTGGGTTTGATAACATGTGATGCTTCAAAATAGAGAAAGCATAGGTTCATTTTTGATCTAAAAATATTCAATTCAATATGAGTACGTCGGTTTGCTCATTTTTGAGTACTTCATTTTTTTCAGTGTATCAACCTACAGATCAAATAAGGGCTGTTTAAAAGAATTGGAAAACATATTTGGCTATGGACCGTAACTGCTGAAATCAGTTTTTCAAATGTTTTATGCGTTTTCTAAAATGTTTACTTAGTTATCATATTTACGTCATTTCCCTAAATTACGATGTCTTGTTAAAGCATTCAGAAAGTGTTGGAAAGTATATTTTAATCTATGCTTAACGCATGATTTTTCTTACTCGTTTTTTTTTTTTTTCTATTTTCCAGATCAGTCTTTTCCTATAAAACATACCAAATCTATTTAGCTCATATTCACAAAGTACAATATACACGGGAATAAAAAATTTAAATAAATATCGCTTATCATGCCGCTCTATAAATAATAGTTGTATTAATATCCGTTAGTTTCCATGTTCGTATTTAATAAAGCAATGACAAATCAAAACAAATTAAAAAACTTACACATTCTAAATATCAAGCATAGAACTTAATAAAAAAATATGTCAGTTGATAAGCATTGTTTTTTAAGTGGAAAAATGTAAAATGTTTTAGAAGAATAGGACTCCAAAGTAGCGATATTTTGCTAAAAAGTACGGTAAAAAGATAAGATTTTATATTTACAGCAAAATTTTATTTTAAAATTCATCGCTGTATTAATACTTAGAAAATTTTCCAGAGAGAATCATTCGCCTTATATACAATATTTCAAATGAAAATCAAATGTCAAATTAATTGCTTAAAAGGCGCAAAGGCCAACATTGTGAAAAAGATTCCATGCCGGGACTCGAACCCGGGCCATCAGTGTAGCACACTGACATTCTACCGACTAAACCACATGGAACGACGCCCAGCCCGTAAAATTTTTCACTATTACATGTTCGCAAGGCTACAAACGCAGCATAAGATGGAATATTTATCGTGAGCCACCGACATGGGGTAAACACGAAACTTAATTAAATCCGGCATCGATTGAAACTATATTAATAATTGGAAATTTTTCCAGGGAGAAACATTCGCCCTGCATACAACATTTCAAATTAAAATTGCCTTTTAAGCAATTAATTTGAAATTTGACTTTCATTTGAAATATTGTATGCAAGGCGAATGGTTCTCTCTGGAAAAATTTCCAAGTATTAATATAATTTCAATCAATGCTGAATTTAATTAAGTTTCATGTTTGCATCATGTGGGTGGTTCACGCTAAATATTCCATCTTTTGCTGCGTTTGTAGCCTTGCCAACATGTAATAGTGAGAAATTTTCCAGCCTGGGTATCGTTCCATGTGATTTAGTCGGTAGAATGTCAGTGTGCTGTACTGATGGCCCGGGTTCGAGTCCCAGCATGGAATCTTTTTCACTATTTGCGTCTTTTAAGCAATTAATTTGAAATTTGATTTTCATTTGAAATCACAGTGTTTATGACAAGTTCGTCACAAATGACACATATTTCACAAATTGGTCACAATGTGACTTCAAAGCATTGTCGCTTTCGTCACAGGTTCGTCACAAAGTTAATGCCAAAATAGTCACAAATGACACACTTTTCACAAATTTGTCACACCGTGACTTCACAGAGTGGTCACAATGTGACGTCACAAACGTCCTCTAAAACGGCCATAACGACCTCGCATTCTAGTCACTGTGACGTCACATCGACGTCACGTGACGTCACATCAACGGTCACAAAATCACAGTGTGACTTCACAACGACGTCGCCGTGACGTCACCATGCCTTACGGGCTCTTGCTTTTTCTCCACCAGAATACAAAGATTCAAATGTATAATAAAATTCTTTATTCTTAAAAATCTGCTCTATTTGCTAAAAGGCAGAAAACCAACGTTTAAATATGCACAAATAATACACAAAAAGAAGCATGCATGCAATCAATTTGTGCATATTTAAATGTTGGTTTTCTGCCTTTTAATACTCTTTCACAAAGGCTTTATTTGCTATATTTATGCTCTATTTGTTGCATACTATACTAATACTAAATGAATAATCAGTCATGTAAATCACTCCCATGTATCCCTCCCAAATTTATGCTTTCCCCCTTCAGCACACAAAGTTTAAAATAGTATTTAAAAAAAAATCTTCTCCCCCTAATTGTTCCTTAAGGCTGCTAGTCACTCAGCTTCTGAATTCCCCTTGGTAATGTTAAGTCTATGGGCGTTTGATGCATTCTTATATTCAAAATATCTCCTCGGGAAATTAATATTTTAAACTTTTTTATTAGTGCTCTCATCTAAAGGGTGTCTCTTTTTTTGTTAGTTAAAACTAAGAAAAAAAAAGTGACATCCTTTAAGATGAGAACATAGAAAAAAGAAGTTAAAAATATTAATTTCCCGAGGAGATGTTTTGAATATAAGAATGCATCAAATGCCCATAGATTTAATATTACGGAGGGGAATTCAGAAGCTGAGTGACTAGCAGCTTTAATAGGGAAAATAAATAAATAAAAAGTCATATATACTGGTCTCTTTTTCATGAAATTTTCTCATTAGAATACATTTGGCATGGTATTAGTATAACAGAAAAATATAGTCCACTTTTTATATATTTTTTAAAAAGTTTCATTTTTTTACATAAGTTAATTACAAAGTTATTGAATAATTATTCAGTTCTTTGTCAAATTAATACCCAATGAATTGACTGGCATATTTAAGAGCCTACTTCAGTCAACTGAGAAGACGCGTTCGCTAATCCTAATCCTATGGTAGAAATTTATAAAGCTATCTCGGTCGCATTTCAATATTTTTAAATGATTTTTTTTTTTTTTTTTTTTTTTTTTTTTTTTTGTATTGGATAACTGAGATCGATCTGTATGCAGACCGTTTTTTACTTTTTCGATTTTGGTTGCAGATTTTTTTTATAAGGATGCTTTTACTTTCGAAACCGGTTCCGAAAATGAAAGTGTCCTCATAAAAAATACCTGTAAAGGAAATCGAAAAAGTAAACAACGGCCTGCATACAGATCGATCTCAGTTATCCAATGCAAAAAAAAAAAAAGTCATTTAAAAATATTTAAATGCGACCGAGATATCTTTATAAATTTCTTCCATAGGATTAGCATTAGCGAACGCGTTTTTTCATTTGACTGAAATAGGCTCTTAATTTATAAGCTTACTCTGTGTCTTTAAGAACGTATCACGTCGATCAATCATATCAAATTATAATGTACAACTGAATAACAAAAAGACTCATGAAGTTGAGATATTTATAGATTACTAGTATTTGTAATTATATTATTAGTAATTGTCTTTGCTTGTAGTTTATATTGTCAATTTAGTCTGATGTTTTTATACTTTTAATATGTAAATAAAAAATTTTAAGCATTTATTTTGAATCATTTGGAAATTGGATGATCTGATGTGGATTTATGTAAATGGGCATGCTATATCTAAAAATATGTAAAGAAATATTTAGACTTTTAAGTTAAAAGATGGTAACATTGAATATTACTGTATACAGTAGACTCCCTCAAATCCACACAGCTTGGGACCAGAAGTAGTGTGGTTTTCTGGTCATTGCTTGGTTGACATTTTTAAATAGTAATTTGAATGAAATAATGCAATCAAAATTATAATGAATGCTTGCAATATAGTAAAACATTAAAATAACGGAGTAAAGTAATAAACTAAAATGATAAAACATAAGATAATTTTAAAAATGGTTAAATTATTAAAAGTAAAGGTCAAGTAAATAATTAATAATACATAATTAAATATGCAAAATAAAGATGGGATACATTTTCCTATAATTATTAAATAAAACTGTCCTCATAAAGGTAACCTATTAATTCACATAAAAGTCATAATTTGAGGAAGATTTATTTCAGGTTTAGCCAGTCTTAATAACCAAAAAAGCTTGATTAATACATAAATATATTTGGTAAAAAGATTTTGATTACAAGTGCTATGAGCAATATCTTGATTTTTTTCACAAATAAATTTATACTTCCTTTATGAAAAACCACTATTTCAGTCATATTATAGAGAATTACATGTTAAAATACATACGGAAGGAAATAAAACAACAACAAAAAAAAAAAATTGTAATTTTGCGTCTACATTTGAACTGAAATTATTCATTGTTTACATATTTTAGGGTTGCGGATTTGAGGGAGTGTACTGTACTAGTTCTGAAATTGGTGAAATACAGACTTAGAATTATCAAAGTATAAACTTTGAAAATTGCAATTAAACAAAAATTTTAATGTTTTAAATAGGAATTAGAACTTTAAACAAAAATGTAAAAATATACTTATGACAGGGTTTGCCCAAGTTGTCCCGCCCGAAAAAACCCGGGTTTTTCCGGGCGTCGAAAAAATCTATTGTGGGTTTTTTCAAATTTTCTTGTGCTTTCACAACTGTATCATTATTTAATCTGAGGTATGAGAATGCAAAGATAAATGCCAATTTAAATATATTTCAAAAGAACAAGATTTAAAGGAATTTCTAAGCAGAGATAAACTGACCAAAAAAAGAAAAAAGATTTCCATGCCTGTAATCTAAAATGTATCCAAATGATTTAAATCTTAATGCATGCAAAAAGATGGCACTTGAACCTCATCCTGATTGTTTGCGTTGTTATAGCTTTTAAGATTAATCATCCCATTTATTATCCTGCTTCAATTTTCAATGAAAGTGTTATATAGGAGTTTTCAATACAAAAATGGTTAAGATTATGGCAAAAAAGAGTGAAACAGATAAGTTTCCTCCCGGATTTTGTCAATTTTTCTTTTCTTCACATTCAGTACCACTTACCTTTGCTTCAATCGAACAATACTTTTCTACATTTGGTCTGGTTTGGAGTAGTGATGCAACGAATATTGGTTTGGCCGAATAACCGAATATTCGGCCAAGTTGCAGCCGAATAATGAACTTATTTTTGCCTAAAAACAAAATATAGTATGCACTATATGCACAATTCTTGTATATTTCACAATTAAAATGTATTGTTTTCTTTTAAAAAATTATTTATATACAAATTTTTAATTTTTGAAAGCATTATTTTACTCTGAAAAAATATTCGGCTGTGTTCGGCCTAAAACTTGCATCAATAATATAATTCAGCCAAAAAAAGAAGTTCCTCATCAGGTATTGTCTAGTTACATTTTAATAGATATTATGTGTGTTGTTATATTTCAAAATAATGACAAAATTTTAAAAGTACTAGGAAACATAAGTTTCAGCTTTCAGATGGAATAAAATAAACTAGTATGTTGTGGCCATCACAAAACTTTCTTCTATATAAATCACATCTATTAAATCATTTAAATAGTACAAGAAATAACAACGATTTAGCACAATTTCATATCAAAGTATATCTGAATTTGAAGTTGGATGAAAATTCGTGCATTAGTTCTTGAGATAGAGCTATAGCGGAAATTCTGAAAAATGTAGCATAGCAACGCCACCTGTTGAGCGATTTACACCAAAAATAAGCAGCACTAAATGATATCAAGGAATGACACATGAATCTGATCACATGAATCTGAAGTTTGTTGAAAATCCAAGCATTAGTTCTTGAGATAAAGCTATTGCGGAAATCGCGAAAAATACAGCATAGCAGCGCCACCTGTTGAGCGATTTACACCAAAAATTAAACAGCACTAATTTATACGTCAATTCATGTCAAGGACTAACTAAATCTGAAGTTTGAGGAAAATCCGTGCAATAGTTCTTGAGATACAGCTCTTGTGGAAATCGTGAAAAATGCAGCACAGCAGCGCCACCTGTTGGGAGATTTACACCAAAAATTAAGCAGCACTAATTTATATCAGAGACTAACTAAATCTGATGTTTGATGAAAATTCGTGCATTTTTTCTTGAGTTAGAGCTATTGCGATAATCATGAATAATGCAGCATAGCAGCGCCACCTGTTGGGCGATTTTCACAAAAAAGTAATCAGCACCTAACTATGTCCTGGACTAATTAAATCTGAAGTTTTATGAAAATCCGTGCAGTAGTTCTTGAGATATAGCTATTGCAGAAATCGTGAAAAATGCCGCATAGCAGTGCCACCTGTTGGTCGATTTTCACCAAAAACTAATCAGGTCTAGTTTATATGAAGGTCGAACTAAATATAAAGTTTTGTGAAATTCCGTGCATTAGTTCTTGAGATAGAGCGCCCACAAAATTTTTGTCACATACAGACTCACAGACAGAGTGACAGACAGATTCACAGACAGACATTTTCTAAAAACCATCAAATCGTGTTCTGGGCATTCTAAAACGTATAATTACGTCGAAAATCGGAAGTCGAAATTTTTCACAAATCCAATACTTTCTTCTTGTAAAGATAGAAGAAAGTAAAAATAAGAAATCTTAATATTTTAAGAAAAACCACTGATAGAAAGGATGAAAGGAATATCCTCTAAAATGGTCGAAAGAGATCATTGTAGACTTTATAAAGCTCACAATTAACAAAAAAATTTTTATCATTTTTTTTTCTTTGCTGTCATAGCAAAGAAAACACTATTAAGAAGTGTATAGTGAATGTTTTCAGATTCTGAGGAAGGAAACATCTGTAAGGAAAAGCAAATTACATTCATTGCATTTAACAGTATCTCATGCTCTAACATACTAAAGATCAATAAATGACTTAATTGTTGTAGGTAAAAAAATCGTTTACACATTTTAATCATTCGCCATTAACATGTTCAAGATTAACTGATATACAAATTAATGAGTTAAAAATTCCTAAGAAGAAATTAGTTCAAAGTGTGGCAACACGCTGGAATAGCACCTATTATATGTTGGAGAGGAACAAAAAAAGTGCACTTTCTCTATATGCAACTAAATTTGGAGAAATAAATAATCTGACAGCAAACCAGTGAACTATTTTAGAAAAAATGCTCAATCTATTACAACAATTTGAAGAAATAACAAAACAAAGTGTCTCATTGAGATCATTAACTTCTGAAGTCATCCCAATAGTTACAGCATCAAAATCATATTTATTTAAATCTGGAGATTTTTTTGGTGTAGGCACCATGAAAGACACTCTTCTACAAAATTTGGAAAAGCCTTTTGCATCGATTCAAGACAATGAACACTGCAACGGTTTTGGACCCCAGATTTAAAGTGTTCTTTTTCAACAAAGATGAAGCAAAGGATGTAGGAGTAAAGTCCAAATTAACTGCTTTAGTAAGACTAAGAAAGGCTAGTATGAAACAAGTAACAGAATGTGAACAAAATATTTCCAACATAACCATTCCATTTTTACAAGTTCCAAATTCTTTGTGGTGTGGGCAAGCTTTAATGAAATTGCAAGCCAATCGCAGAGTGAAGCTCTATAGAAAGTTCCTTTCAATGTGAAGAAGTAAAAGAAATTAGTAATTTTCTTTCCCAGCCACTACTAGAAAAACAACAGTGTTATTTGGAGTGGTGGTCGAAAAATTCAGCAGACTTTCCAAACCTTTCACAATTAACCAAAAAGTACCTTTCTGCACCAGGAAGTACCATATATAGTGAGAGATTATTTTCAGAAGCAGGTAACATTTACGAAAAAAAAAAAAAAGAATAGACTATCACCCGTGAATGCTGAATTATTATTTCTGCATCACAATCTACGTTTATTGAAAACATTTTAACTGTTTTTTAAGGCAAATATAAACAGTACAATGCTATTCTTGAAAAAAACATTTAAAACGTAAATGCATACTAATGAAAAGAATTTAGTACTTACATTTCTTTCATTATTTAATAAGAAGTGTAGCAACATGCTGGAATAGCACCTATTATATGTTGGAGGGATTACTGGAACAAAAAAAGTGCACTTTCTCTATATGCAACTAAATTTGGAGAAATAAATAATCTGACAGCAAACCAGTGAACTATTTTAGAAAAAATGCTCAATCTATTACAACAATTTGAAGAAATAACAAAACAAATTGCCTCATCGAGATTATTAATTTCTGAAGTCATCCCAATAGTTACAGCATTAAAATCATATTTATTTAAATCTGGAGATTTTTTTTTGGTGTAGGCACCATGAAAGACGCTCTTCTACAAAATTTGGAGAAACCTTTTGCATCGATTCAAGACAATGAACACTCTATTCCATAGCTACAGTTTTGGACCCCAGATTTAAAGTGTTCTTTTTCAAAAAAGATGAAGCAAAGGATGTAAGTGTAAAGTCCAAATTAACTGCTTTAGTAAGACTAAGAAAGGCTAGTATGAAACCAGTAACAGAATGTGAACAAAATATTTCCAACATAACCATTCCATCTTCACAAGTTCAAAATTATTTGTGGACATGCTTTAATGAAATTGCAAGCCAATCGCAGAGTGAAGTTCTATAGAAAGTTCCTTTCAATGTGAAGAAGTAAAAGAAATTAGCGATTTTCTTTCCCAGCCACTACCAGAAAGACAACAGTGTCATTTGGAGTGGTGGGCGAAAAATTCAGAAGACTTTTCAAACCTTTCACAATTAGCCAAAAAGTACCTTTCTGCTCCAGGAAGTACCATTTATAGTGAGAGATTATTTTCAGAAGCAGGTAGCATTTACAAAAAAAAAAAAAAAAAAATAGAAATAGACTATCACCTGAGAATGCTGAATTATTATTATTTCTGCATCACAATCTACGATTATTGAAAACATTTTAACAGTTTTTTAAGGCAAATATAAACAGTACAATGCTATTCTTGAAAAAAATATGTAAAACTTAAATACATAGTAATTAAAAGAATTTAGTACTTACATTTCTTTCATTATTTTATAAGAAATAGTAACACACTTAAAAAAATCACTTAAATTGTATTTAAATTTTAAGCGTATTTTGCTTAAAAAAAAACTCTTAAGTATTGCAACATATACGACTTAAATATCTTATACATATAATAAATCTATATCTAATCAATCATATATTTATGTTCTTTATAGGTATAATTCAAAATATTATTGAAAGAAATATTTTTTTTATGTAACAAGGGATAAATGTTAAACTTCCCATTATGATAAAAAAAATTTGAATTTGTTTGTACAGCTGTATTAAAATAATTTTGAATAGATTAATTTTAAATTTAACAGATTATTTTAGCTTATTACAGATACTTTTTGTACTTGCTGATACAGCATAAAATTTTTTTAACATGATTCCTAAATTAGTCTCTTATATAAAAATGGGTAGATAAAACCCATTCGGGGTATGAAAGTTAATGGAAAAAAAAGTGTTAGTTAATTTCAAATAAAATTTTCATTATACATGATGAATATAAATTGTCAAATTAAAAAGTTACACTGTGTTAAATATAAAAACATTTATTACAGTATTATTCGGCCAAGGCCGAATAATGGACTTGATATTCGGCCCGGCCGAATATTCAGCAGACAGGCTGAATATTCGTTGCATCTCTAGTTTGGAGCAAGTTATGTAATCATTTTGGAGTTGACAAAACAGCAAAGCTAGTAATAAGTGTATCGCTATTTGCAATCTAAATTTGCAAATATCACTAACACTGACTTCCAGGACAATTTAATCCAACTTTTAATACTATTGCAATATATATTGTAGCAAATTTTGAAAAAATTTTCAAATATATTATTACAAATCCTATTTCTTAAAAAAAAAAAAGCTTTTAACTGATTTCTGATTTGAAGAAAATGAAAGAAACTATATAAATTTAGCATATTTAACTTAAGGTAAGAATTACATAAAGAAATCCAGTTATGGTTCACTTAATATATGCTTAGTGCAGCAAACTTGTTTCATGAGATACAGATGTACTTTTTAAATAATTTTCATTTTTTTTCTTTTTACACATTTTTTGCTAATTCATACTCAATTAATGCAAAATTATGCCCACGTTTCACTGATAAATGGAGAATTTAGGTATTATGTATATGAAAATTAGAAGTTTAAAGTGTTCTCCAAAAAAACTCAATAAAGCCCGAAAAAACCTGGGTTTTAGACTAGTGGGCCCAGCGGGCTGGGTTTTTTCTAACTCTGATTTATGAACAAATGTATAAAACTTGCAGTTCAATATTTTTTTTTTTCTCTTGAAAATGCAACTTTTTATCTCCTGAAATTGATAAAAGGGTGATTTTAGTTAAGATAATTCAAGTTCTATTTCTGTACTGAAAAGTAAATAAACAAATTCTTGTACTTAAGTATGTCTAGTTAAGTACATTAAAACACAAGAAAACAGATCCTATACAACTAAATTCTGCATTAAGTAAAAAAAAAAAAAAAAAAAAAATGTAAAAGGAAATGTACTTTGTAAAACATCCTTTTCTATACTGCATTGTGATTTTATCTTACAAGCTTTTACTGCAATTATAAACAATCCTATTTTCAGTGTTTTATATTTAAGTTCCTGTATATATACATTAATTAGAGAAGAATAATAATGCTTTCTGACTGGAGCACAAAGATTCAATATTTTTTTAAGAGACTTAATATTTTGATCTGTGATTTTGAAGTAAAAAAACCCAAGATCTATTAACCCAAGAGACAAAAGCTGTTCAGTGAAATAAAAAAAGTGGTCTTGAAAAACTGACTAAAAGTTCTGATTAGATCTGTCCTGTTTTTAAAAAAGAAAATTTTAAGGTAAAGGAAAATCATCTCACATAATGGCAGTTAACAATATTTTTTTTTCAAGTTTCTTCTTTTTCTACATTATTTATTATTATTTTAAGTTACACAATAGAAGACAACAAATTCATTATGCCAATAGGTTTTGGTTATACAATTAATTTAATACGATTTTAAGTTAAAACATAACAACTAAAACTGAAAGCTGTAGCTTCTATTTTTAGAGAATAAAAACATAAAAAAAAAAAAAATAATTGTTTTGCACACTTGTTTTTACTAGAAGTAATATGCATGATTCAAAGACAAATTAGATAATGGAATTGAGAATTGGGTTCTTACTAGCGTTTTTCTAAAAAGTTAATTTCTTAATCAATAAAGTAAATTTTTCATTGTGTTTTATCTTAGCTTTAAGCCAGAACCAAAGTGAAAAAAAAAATATATATTTCAGTGTTTTTTTGTTAACTGGGAGCAAATATTGAAAAGGAAATGTCGCCAATAAAATTTTATGCCCTTTTCAATAGCAGCTTTTATATACTGTGGCACTGTGGGTGTAAATTAGAAACAATATTTTGATGTTGAAATAAAATATTTTGGTTAATGGTATTATTTCATCTTTTTTAAATGAAATAAATTAAATGCATGAATTTTAAACGAAAGTTAACTAATATGAGTAAAATGCGATTATATTTTAAATTAAGCGGATGCACTATGAATAATGATGACGGAAACAATATTTGGTGAATTATCATCTACACCCAGCTAAATTATTAGTACCCTTATTTCTAATAAAAATAAAATCAGAATTAAACCTAAATTGTTTTTTAGCCATTGATCTGGTAAAAACAATTTCATTTAAAAAAAAATCAATTATGAATGAATTAAAATACAAATCACTGGCATTAATTACTACTGGTATTTAAATTTTTGATACATGATAAATACTATAATTTATTTTTTCACATTAATGTATTTCATTTAGATACTTTTGTAAACAGCATGTTTTCATTTACTTAAAAATAAGGAAAAAGAAACAAAAAAGAATTTGAACATATGCACCTACTTAAAGATTATTTAGTGAAAACATCTGGAAATTATTTCTTTTAAGAAATGGAAACACTTCAGCCAAATATTACATGGATGCAAGTTGATTTTATATAATTAAACATTTTACAGCAAAACATTAATTTTATTGATTTGTCTAATCTCATTTTATTTTTCAATTCAGATTAAATAAGACAAAATGATGATTTTTTCACCGTTATTAGTATATGTTTTATCTAGAAAAAAAAGTACTGAATATTTCTAATTACATTAAAATATGATAATTAAATTAAGATTGGTTTCATGAATTTTTAAACTTTTTTGGTCAATTTAATAATTTTTTCTGATTTTTCAAAACAAATATTTTGAATAACTTTAAATTGTCAATGCTAATAAATAATATATGTTTCCTAAATACTAACTTAATTACTATAAATTAAACATTTAAGTTAAACTACAACTCTGCGAAGCTAAACATTGTCATCCATTTCAAAATAAACACAAACCAAGGTTGACACAAACAAATATACCTAAAATGCATTCTTTATCACTACAACTATCTGCTAAATTGCAATCGAGTTATCGCCAACAAAGGTAACCCCTCACTCTGACTTCCAACTTAGCCGTCTTACGGCTCTTATGCGCAGTTCCCTATTTTTCATTACTGCACATGACGGTTCTTTAATATCTTCAGTTATTCAGCCGTATCATACGGCGCAATAGACACGGCCTTTATTGACTATTCCAGCTGACCACTGACTCAGAAGATTATGGCCATCAGCTGTTGGCGAAAACAGTAATCTAGTGTTTGAATTAGCTGTTCAAATTCTGTATAGTTGTTAAACATGATGAATCCAGAACCCGCTGGTGGTAATCCAAGAGCTCCACAAACAGTAACAGATGATTCACCTTGGTACCTTAAGTATGGCGTGAGATTTCTTGGTAGCTGCAGTGCATTAGGTTAGTTGGTGATTAATTTATTTTAGCTCGACATTAATCTAAAAACAATTGAATTTAATTTATGTAGATTTCTTATAGTGAAGTATTTCTACCCATGAAACTTCCACACTAATATAAGTACTTTGGGCTTTGGGGATCTTGTGTTCACATTATCAAATAATGTAGCATTTTTAATAATTTTTTTGTTTCCATTTGGTTGTAACGACGGTTCAGATTTTATGGTATAGTATCTTAACAACAGAACAATGGTTTACTAGTTGCAATGTTATTGAAGTTAATATTTAAGACTGATATTGTATAAGATTTTAATATGTTCCAGAAGCCTTCCACTTCTAGCTTTTGACTGAACTTCCCGGACAGAAACTCCAACTAAATCAGAGTGAAATAATTTTAAAGCCAGCCTAGAAGTTTAGACTTAAACAGGGTCCAATCTACTAAATTTCCTTTTAATTAACAAACCTCCTTTTCATCTTTTTAAACAAGTATGTGCAGACATGAAAGAACTTGTTTGAAAGTAATAATTTTCCTATAAAAATATTTAATATGTTTTCTAATCTCAAGAGCTAAGACCAAATATGAATAAAATAACATTTTTCACTGTAAATCTATTCTCATTCATCCTTTATTATGACTGTAAGTTAAGATCTTCTAGCATCCTCTATGGGTTCTGGAGGTAAAAGAAATGCTGCACTGTATCTAATAAATCAATAATATTGTTGTTTTCATAATTGCAACATGCTTTTTTTTACTATCTACTTTCTATTAGCATAGACGGAGCTTAGAAGACAGTTTAAAAATTAGATTTTCTTCTTTTTTTTATGCCAAATAGAACAAACATATTTCAATCTTTTTTCTCTACTCATTTTTTTTATTATCAAAACTGTTACAAAATTATGAATTATGACCAGGGGCGTAGCCACAGATATTTTTTCGGGGGGGAGAATTCGAAAATTTCCCAACTTGAAAAAAATTGCTCCAATTTTCGACTAAAATGATATGCACAATGTGTGTAATAATTATAATGATACTTTTGCATAAAACATTCCTTTCCAAAGAAAAATTCTGAAACTGAAAACATAAAAATTCTAATTATGGGTTTGCCTACTAAAAAAAATAAATACGCTTTTTACTTTCTTCTATCTTTACAAGAAGAAAGTATTGGATTCGTGAAAAAATTGGACTTCTGGTTTTAGACTGATTTATATGTTTTAGTAAGTCCTGAACACGATTCGACTGTTTTTAGAAAATATCTGTCTGTCTATATGTGATACAAATTTTGTGGGTGCTCTAACACAAGAACTAATGCACGAAGTTTAATAAAACTTTAGAGATTCACTTATACAGTCGAACCTCGTTAACGCGAACACTCAAAGGGAAACTTTTTTTGTTCGTATTAAAAGTAGTTCGGGTTATTGGAACTTAACTACATTACATACAACTGGACGACGCAATCCGAAACAGTTCGTGTTAACGAGGTTTGACTGTACCTTGATAAAACTGGTGCTGATTTATTTTTGGTATAAATCGTCCAACAGGTGGCACTGCTATGCGGCATTTTTCACGATTTACATGATTTTAGCGATAATTATATCTCAAAAACTATTGCACGGAATTTGATCAAACGTCATATTCTGTTAAACCTTGACTTAATTTGATGCAGATTAGCTTTCTATGTATATCATATAGCAGGTGGCACTGCTATGCAGCATTTTTCACGATTTTGCGATAGCAGTATCTCAAAAACTAATGCACGAAATTTAGTCAAACTTCATATTCCACATAACTTAAATAGATCCTTATTAGGCTTGGGTCTATACTGTCCAAAGCTATCGCCAGTGACCCGGAGCCGAACAATTTTTGATGCTCCAGCTCCAGCTCCGCTCCTAGAGAAAATACCGTGGCTCCAGCTCCGGCTCCAACTCCAACTCGGCTCCGACTTCGCGCTTTTAAGTTGCAGATTTTAATTTACACGTTTAATTTTTTGCTCACAAATACTTTCTATCTTCATTAAACATCTGACAAAATGCATTTTTCTTCTCATCAAACTTGAAATGCTTGTTCAGAAAAAATGACATCTTTTAGCTTTTGCTTTTAAAATAGAAAGTTTGGTAGAATTTTAAACACAAAAATCTTAAATTTCTTCTACACTTTTCGAACAGCCAAAATTGTACGACTACACATGTAAACAACAGGCGGCCATATTTGTTTTCAAATAGTGTTGTCACTTAGTTCAAGTAGAAAGTAGAAGTAAAGTAGTGTTGCCATTTTTGAGAAGTTTTCCTTCCCTAATAATAATAATAATAATAAAAACCTAAAAAATGATATAATTAAAATACTGAATAATGATGTAATTAAAATATTTTAAGCCTAGAAATTTAAAAGACTGAAAAAAAAAAAAGATTTAAAAGAATATTAAAAACTAAAGGAGCCCTGGAGCTGGGGAAAATTTAGAGCTCCAGCTCCAGGAAAAACATGGCTCCGGGCTCCAGCTCCGGGTCCCTGGCTTTTGTGCACTTTGAGTAAGGACTTTTGGTTGCAGACATCTAAGAGGCTGGGTGCCAAAATTCAACGATTTGCTTGAAAAATGCTATGCTTATATCTCCTTTTTAAATGCACCACAATTCAACAAATCTATACCTTTAGAGTTTGTTATTATAGGCAAAGAATTGTCATTTAATTTTGGCACTGTGATTGCAAATTTTGAGGCATTAACATGTATGGAGTAGAAGAAAATTTTGGGATTGGCACATCCGACTAGTTTTCACTTAATATTAATTCTTGTGGTCTTCAAAGAAGCCTACCTGTTAATAACATCGCTTAGTTTAATAAAATTCCCTATTTCACTTTCATATTTTAAAAGCATTAGGCTGTGAAGTCTGTCATCCCTCATTGTAGCTTGCAATATATATATTTTTAATTTTTATTTGACTAAAGATTCTTTCATTAGATGCAACTCCATAAAGATAATCTGCTGTGAATGTTAAGGTACGAGTATATAGTTTGACGGCATGACCCAAATAGTCTTTGAATTTCATGGCATGAGTAAAAGGTTTAAGTGAGTTGGGATTTGGTTTATTTCTATTTGTCTCTGCAAGTCATGTACATCCGGTGTCTCATATCCAGGTGGAAACATTATTAACTTTTCCCTTGCAGAATTGTAATTTAAATATGGAATGCATTGCTGCAATATTCTCTTGATATAGGGAATATTGTCATTTAAGCCCATTACTAAATTCCCGAAATTTTCTCGTATTTCTTATAATTCTTTACTGTAAAACTTATGTGTATCAATGTCCATTGCTGAGCTATTATTTTTATCTATTGCATTTGGTGAAACCGTTTTCCTACGGTGCTTTCCGAACTCAGCTTCTCCAGTCACATCCTAATATTCATAATTGTTTGTGAGCCTGTCTGTAAGGAAATCTTTATTTCTTCAAAATTTTATTCAAGTGCAATGTGTCAGTGTTACAGTGCATGTCAATTTTTTCTTCAGTTGATGGACTGCTTTCATGGTCATATTTCTGTTCCAAATTAAAATCGTCCATTTTTTACCCTTTTCATCCTCGAATGGATTTTTAGATGCTCCAAAATCTTGCACGAAATCTCTTTTCCTATTATGAAGGGTTTCTTCGTCCCGAGATGTATAGTAACTTTTTAGAACAACTTTACAGAAACACTGGACTTTACAGAACACTGGACTTTTGGTTTAAAATTTTATAGACACATATATAAGTATAAACGAACAGGACTGATATATATTTCCGCACACAAATAAAAGTAAAATGTGACAAATTTATCTAAACTAACGACTTCTTATATCCGCATTTGCTCATATAACGCATTTTACTTGACAGCGAAGGGTTAACTAATTTTTGCGGCAAAAAAATCACGAGAATGAGTAAAATATTGTCCAAAAATTGCAAAATTAGTCAAAAAAGTTGTGAAAACTCATCAAATCTTCTTGCTCATAGCTGTGTTTCAAGTAGGTTACTACATTCCTTTCTGTTGTGCTACAAGTGATCTCCAGTTTTCAAAAGAAGCTGCAATCCCTTTTGATTAAAATATCTGGATTCTCTTTTGGGAGGAGAAGGGGAGTTAGGGTGAAATTTTTGAGAAAGGAGCAAAGTTTTGGAGGAAATAAAGGAACTGGTTAGCCAGTTATTGATGGACAGGAGTAGAGAAATTTAGGTCTGGTATGTACAATATTTTTGTAGAACTGAAAAATACAATGATAGAGTGAGTGTGGCTGATTTCTTTTTCTATTACTTTTGATAATTTAACTTGTTTACTGTTGCAGTACTCAAAATAATCACCAAAACAATAAATTTCATAGTTTTTTTACTATTACTTTAAAAAAAGAAAATTTCTCAAAAATCTAGAATTTCCCAACTCTAAGCTCAAATTTCCCAACTTCACATAAATTGGGGGGGGGGAGGCTCTCCCCTCATACCCCCCCCATGGCGACGCCCCTGATTATGACCTACATTAACTTTTGACTACAACAAGCCACAGTCCTTAAAAACATCAATGTGTAAATTTACAGCTCATTTGAATACTATTTAGTTTTTGAGTTAGAGAAATTTAGCCTTTCCATAATTTAAGGGGTCCGTCTTCTTTTATCAAAAGAGCCACAGAAAAGAAAAAAAAAAAAATCATAGATGTTTACCAGAAACACTTTGTAAGATTTTCTTTTTTATTATAAATTTAAAATTGCTGTATAATTTTACTGGTGACTAATTGAGTGTTTTCGGTACTTTTTCTTGTAACATCTTCATTTTAATTTCTGAAATTTATAGATAAACCCCTAACACTTTTTGACTTATAACTGTATTAAGATTTAAGAAAACTATATCTCTTTCCTGGCTGGCAAGAAATTCAAATAGGGTGTCAAAAGTGGATGTTACCATTTGAAAAATCAACATTCGTAAATTTTTTAATATGTAAACATTCCCCAAAGCAAAATTTTTCAATAGCATTTAATAGATTATTCCCAATCAATTGGTACCTATGTCTTTTTTATACAGTCATTTGCAGGAGAAATCTTAGGCATTTGATCTTTTTTTTTTCCATTACTCTTATAAGGTATATCTATTGACAAAGGTGTAAAATAAGAAAGCCCTAGCCTTTGTATCAGTCATCTACTGCAAGGTAATCTGTGTTCTACTTGTTGGAACTTTTAAATTTTATATGATTCATTTTAGAAAACTGCGTAGCATTGTGCTGATTTTCTGGAACTTTAAACATGTGTGTTGGGGATATAACGAAATCTTCTGTCTAGACTCAGAGATGTAATATTAAGCCATTTTCATACTTGGTGCTATGCTAATGTGTTAAAACTTGTCAAGCCAGATACAACACAAGCAAGTAAAATTGATGCAAGTTCTTTAAATTTTTTCACCCTCTGAAAATCCAAAGTCTGTGTCCTTTTCCCTGGCTGAGGTACTATCAATGTTCTGAAGCATTTAATTGGTAATATGGATACCAGTGTTTGACAATTTATTTTAAAATAAATGTAAAGAAATTTAATTACAAAAAATAATTCAAAATATTTTAACAGAGATCAATGCATATTATTTTTCTTGGGGCCCATTTTGTAATGAAAAATGAAATCCAGTTACAGAAATTCGAACCAAGCAATTATTAATAATTACTTTGTCCTTCTGGTGAACTTGTTTTGTTTGTAATTTACATATTTTAAAACCTAACAAAATAAAAATAATTATTGAAGAATGTGTTTTTAGAACAGAATTTTATAAAGGGACCTATTTTATTAAGAGAAATTTTGTGAATAGATTTTGAATCATCATCAATACAAGCAATGTAATTCAAGCAGCATTTTAAAATTTCCAGTCTGGGAGTTTCCAACCCAAGGCTTGCGGCCACGGGTGTCACACCATGTTATTTGAAATACACTTGAACCTTGGAAATCTGGAATTCCAGGTTTTCGAATTTTCCAGATTTTAGAGGTCTGTTAAAAAATATTTTTTATGACAATAATACAGTAGACTCCCTCAAATCCACACATCATCGCAGATGTAAACAATGGAACTTACAGTTCAAATGTAGGGGCAGAATTTTTAGTTTTATATCATTCCATATGTATTTTAATATGTAATTCTCAATAATATGACTGAACTTGTAATTTTTCATGAAGTATAAATTTATGAACAGATGTCATAAATTCCCAGGGTTACCATCTTAGAGTTTTTCTTGGTGTGAAAACCCCTTATCCGCCAAATAGTAAATGTCACCAAGCACCGATTTATACGCATGTTAGGCTTAACGAAAATAAAATGTAAATAATAAATGAAACTCGCTAAAGTGGCAATTAGTAATCGTTGTATGAGCGATCTGCACTCACTAACCGAAAAAAAAATCACTGGATTCAGCAGTTCTCGCTGTGTAGCAATCTCAAAATGTACAAAACTCCTAAGGCAGAAAAATATACATAAAATTATCAACATACCTTAACAGACATCTGCTTTCTTGAAAGCTCAAGCATGAAATACCTGCCAGCATCACCTTCATTTTCCAAAATAGGCTTATGAATACGCACTGTAAACAAACCTCCTTTATTCGTCAAAATTTCCTCATATTTCTTAATTACTTCAGCAAGAGCATTTAAATGAACTACAGAACCCATATTCAATCAAATACATCCTAAAAATTTAACAAAAATAATTGACAGAAACACAACATGATATCACAAGCCATATTCAATCAACTGAATGCGCATCAAAACACGATCTCCCAAAAAAACGGGGTTACCAGAACAAGGTTGCCATATCCACAAGAAATCCAAAACAGTGGCCAGGTAACATACAGCATCTAAGCCAAATTTATTTCTGAAAAAAATCAAGATATTGATGATATCACTGGTAATTGCAAGCTTTTTATCAAATATATGGTACTTGTTAGTTATCCCATCGACCAAATTACTGTCGCCAAATTGTAAGATTAAATCCCAATAATGGTTGATCATAAATGTCACATTCACTTGACAACACGTATTTACGTCATCAAGTGATTTTTATTTCAGCATTTTATTTGTATTTTTATTAATGTTATACTAATTTATTTGTTCTTTTGTTATTCAAAATAAAAATTATGTCAATTTGTATAATTTGGCGATTTATGTAATTTGCCGAAATTGGTTGACAGGATAACTAACAAGTACCAAATATATTTCTGTGTTAATCAAGCATTTTTGGTTGTTAAGAGTGGCTAAACTTGAAATAAAACTTCAGTACTTTATGACTTTGATGTGAATTAATAGGCTATTTACTAGAGATGCAACGATTATTCAGCTATGGCCGAATAATCGCCTATCGGCCGAATATAAAGTAGGCCAAATAATACTGTGAGAAATGTTTTTATATTTACACAGTAAAACTTTTTAATTTGACAATTTATTTTCATCACGTATGATGAAATTTTTATTTGAAATTAACTAACACATTTTTCTCCTTAACTTCCATACCCTGAATGGGTTTTACTATTCATTTTTATATAAGACAGTAATGATATAGTCCATGTCAATTCAGGCAGCCAAAGAAAAAATCTTACCTTCATAGTCTCAGAAGTTGTTGAATTGAACATATGTTAAAATTCAGGAAAAAATAAGATAACTATATATTTTTGTTTTGCCCAAAAAAATTTCCTGGCCCGAGATACAGGCCGCCAAAGATGGCATGCCGGGCACCATTTCCCATTCGCGATGTTCGATAAAAAGTTTAAAGTGCTCTATCTCTAGAACGGTGCAAGGTATTTTGTTGTATTTTTTTTTTTTTTTTTTAAGATAATATTTTTCTGTTTAAAATGATATACTCAATTTTGAAATATGTTTTAACTTTTCTTGTGGCATCCTTTTGATTTTATCTTATATATATATATTTTTTTTTTCAAAAATGCCAATCTCAAAAATTTTGATTTTTTTTGCTGTTGATCAATACCATTGAGTACTACCTTCTCTGTAAAAGAGAACTTCCACTTTTGATTTTGACAAGTTATACAAGGTGTGTCTAAAAAGTTCGGTGAATGGAAGCATAAAACAAAACATGGCAACAAAATATCTTGTACTAAAATGAAGTATACTAAAATATACATTCTGTAAAATATGTGGTGCAAAGAATATTAAATTATTCATTTACAGATCCACACAAAAGAATTCCATTACGTAATGGTATAAGGGGAATATTGTTTACGGCATATTTTAATTACGCTAAACTCTTTCACATAATGAAATTGATGTATGTTGCTGAGGTTTACTACAAGTTACTTCCTGTATAATAGTATGTGCATAGTATTTACAGAGACACACAAAAGATTTGCGATACTTTACTGTATACGAAATACTGTATATTAGCAATGATTGCTGGAAGTGCATTTTTAGTTGTGATATGAGTTTTTAATTTTAAGTAAATTTTTCCATATTATGTTGTGTGTATAAATGCTGTAGACCATTTACAGGGCTACACAAAAGAAATCGTAAGGATTACTGAGTATGAACGAAAGTAGTTTAAAGGTGATTTTTTAAATGAGTTATACATTTTTACGCTGAACTTCATTTATTATACTAAGATATGTTTGTAGAATATAGATCAGGGTTGGTAAAAAACCCGTTTTTTTGGTTTAAACCGGGTTTTTTTAGATATCTTTTCCTATTGCATTATACATACATATTTATTGAAAAAAATAAACATTGTTGGATATATAAGTAATATAACTTCATTTAAAAATAATTTAAATTAAATAATTACAGTCAATTATGTAGAAAATTGAAATAATTTAAAATTTAAACATTTTTAGTAAAAGCTATGTCTTATGATCCATTAATAAAATGCTCTACATAGTGAAACATTGATACTTTGAAAATCTTAATAAACAATCTTTTTATTACTAGTACTATAAATAAATATATGGTGTAGTTTCATAAATACAGTAGACTCCCTCAAATCCGCAACCCTAAAATCCACAAACACCTAAAATCTGCACATCATAATTGATGTAAACAATGAAACTTTTAGTTCAGATGTAAGAGCAAAATTACAAAATTTTTCAGTTTTATATTATTTTGTATGCATTTTAATATGTAATTCTTGGTAATATGACTGAACTCATGCTTTTCCATGAAGGAAGTATAAATTTATTTAAAAAAAAAAAAAAAAAAATCAAGATATTGCTGATATAGCTGGTAATCACAATCTTTTTATCAAATTATGTATTAATCAAACTTTTTTGGTTATTAAGACTGGCTAAACCTGAAATAAAACTTCCTTACTTTATAATTTTGATGTGAATTAGTAAGTTATCTTTAAGAGGAAAGTTTCATTGAATAATTCAAGAAAAGAGTATCTTATCTTTATTATGCATATTTAATTATACATTATTATTTACTTGACCTTTTTTTAAAATACTTTAATCATTTTAAAAATTGTCTTACTTTTTATTATTTTAGTTTATTACTTTACTTAATTATTACATTTAACTATATTGCAAGCATTCATTATAATTTTGATTGAATTATTACATTCAAATTACTGTTTTAAAAATGTAAACAAATCAATGACCAGAAATCCGCAAAATTCTAAAATCTGCACAACCTCTGGTCCCAAAGCTGTGCGGATTTGAGAGAGTCTACTGTATAATATACTTTCCCATGGCTATTCAAAATAATTTCTTTGAAAAATTTGCAATCTTAAATATCTGATTTTTCTGTTAGAACACTACATTAACAATTATTATCTTTTGTTGAAAGTAAAGCTTTTTATAAAGAATTCCTGGAATGATTTGAATTTAGCAGTAGAGTCTTTACATGTTTCAAGAAGTATTGTGTATTGTCATTTGACACTTCTCCTATGAAACTGCCAGGTAAAAAAAAAAAAAAAAAGGCGACAGTAAAATAAACAGAACAGAAATACCTGTTTACCAGCTTTTTAGACTACTGAAAATATTGATCTTAAAATGGAAAGCAGATTTATAAAAGTTGTCATGCACTAAAACATTTAAACAGCCTGTTACATTTTCAATATTTCTTATTATTAATTTATCGTCTGCATTATTTCTCTATTTAAATTTAAATATTTAAGTTCAAAAACAACTTTAAAAACGTATTAAGTAAATAAATAAAAAGCATTCTAAATAATTTATATTCCGTTAATAATCCTATAATTAATAATTATTCAAAGTAATAAATATTATAATATGCAATTAAATATAATTCTAATAGTGTACAGACCTTTTAAAATATAAACATTACGGGAAATCGTTCGTTAAAGTAACTTACAATGCTTTTCTTACAATCGCTAACTTCCGAAAATATAAATTTAAAAAGTTATTTAATATTAATTATTTTATTCCGAAACTATTTTTATTGGATGCTACTATTTATTTCTAAGCGATTGCCAAAATTTCATTAATTTTAAACCGTAATTTAGCGAGATATCCCCATTACAAAATTTAATCACTTCTGTCAGTTTTAAAAGACGCGCGATCCATTTTTTTTTCCCCGACGCAGTTAGACATTTTTTATCTTTCTTCCTCGCAGAAAAGGACGTCGTGACGTCACTCTATCCTCCATCTTGTTTTGGTATCACGGCGTGACATCGCTGGTACTCAGGAATGCAAGGGGAATGCAACTTCGATTACGATACAAATCGTTATCGACATTTCGATTGCGATGAAAATCGCTATCGTGATGACTCAGATGTGCACGTGCCGGTCGCTGATTGGCGAATTTAAGTTGAGCGTCAGTTTTAACGTTCTTTTCGGGCCATCTGTTTTTACTCACTCTCTCTCGGGACGATGTAGCAGGAGGTTGTTGTCGGGCGGCTGGGGTTTTCTGGCCTCAGTCGCTCTGTCAGAGTTCCGTGCGTAACGAGCAAAATTTTTAGGTAAAAACTTTCGTCAGCTTCACGTCTAAGAACATCGATCCATTTATTTTATTTTCTTTCAATATTTCTACAAGAGAATTCCAGCAACATCAGTGACGTGTTATGTTAAGGATGTGAGGACCTGTCTGCTGTTTTTCTTCATAAAACCTGCTTGAGGAGCTATCTGCTGCTCTCTCTATTATTCAAAGACGATGTCAACCAACAGCTGCTGTCACTTCCAATGATGCGGCAGAATGATGACAACTGTCCCCTGTAATTTCTTCATAATTTCTGAAGTACTTCTTCTTAACCTCATAAATTATCTACAGCCTCAACTGCAGGAAGGAAACCATCCCTTTATAAAATTCTTTTTTTCTCTGTGTGAATTCTCAAAGCATCTGAGTGCTACAACTTATCCAGAATCCTTCTCAACCAAAAACTTTTCGGAATACTGAACTTTTAAATAGAAAGAACTGTGGACGTGAATTAAAATTCGGACAATATATCTCAAGCCTGTTTTAAATGAACAATCCAAACATCCTTCCACATTACCGCCAGCTAGTCAATGGAAATAAACACCTGTTTTTAATATAATCTAAAAATATATCCTCATCACTCTGTTATTTCCTGGCCAGGAAAATATTTTACTTCGTCATTATTAGTTTTATATATTATTTCAGTACATATAAAATAATTTTGCAATAAAATATGTGTCAACTGTACCTTCAATCTCCGGGTGAGTTATTTTACACTTCCTTACTTTTCAGCCTCCATTGTTGAATATTTTTATGGCAACATTTTCTAAATTATTTTTAATGCTTAACTTTAATTCTTAATATTTTCATTGGTTGCCAATCCATTTTAATTTTCAGACAACCACTACGGCGATCCACGGCCACACACAAATATAGCACAGCCATCAGACTTAATACACAGGCTTTCTTTCTAAGCTATGTTATAATACATATTACTTTTAAATGTCTAAACTAAAAATTAATAATATATCTTTTTAGGCATTTTTATGAGACATTTTTCTATTATGTCTCAAGCGAGCCTTATCTCAATTTCCCCCTATTTTTTTTGTCAGATCTAAATAGTGGATTCGATTATGCAATAGACGATTTAAATATAGCTTATTGCATATTTTAGTTAAAAGTAAACAGGTGCTTCGCTAGCACCCAATTTTTCAATGACCTCTTATTCAACTTCATATCTTGAGTTTCTTTTTCATTCTTAAGGCTGTTCTCAAATCCAAAAGGGCAACTTTATGACATAAGTTTTAATTTATTTTTGTTCGGAAATGTATGAAACTAGCAGATGCTGTTCTTCATAAACTATGTAATTGAACTGTGTTTTGCGTTTTTTTTTGCAAACCAATAGATCTTTCAGAAAATAGTGTCAAAGTTGGCGTTTTGAACTGAATTTCCACACGAAAGAAGAATAATCACTCAAGGAAGGTTAAAAACATATTTGTCACGTGATCAAAATTGCTTATAACTCAATAGGTAATTTATTTATCAAAAATGGAAAACACAGTTCGATTCCAAATTGCTTCCATAGTCAGGTCTTCCAATTTTATATCTTTCTGTTAAAAAATGAATTTGTAAATTTGTCAGTGTTTTGCGCTTGTTGAATAGAGCAGTTGAGAACAGTTAATCTCCCCAATCAAGAAAATTTTCTTATTACAGCTTGATTGAAATCTTAATGGTCATTTTATGTTATTAATTGTAAATAATCTGCGTTTTCTCAAAGGAAAATATTTTATTCAAAATATTGAATATTTTTAATCTATTTTATCTTTGCTAAATTCACGTTTTAAATTTTCTCTTTAGAACTTCAGATATGTTCATCAACACATGCAATTTGCATTCTACATCCATACAAATATAACCTAGACTCACTATATCTCACGGTGACATAGCGAAGGATAAGATATTAAAAGTAGAAATTATTTATATCCAATAATTTGAAGCACTTAAATTACAAAAATGAGAAAATATATTAGATTTTTTCTAAAAAACCAGTTGTTTAACCAATTGATTTAAACCGTGCTAACCCTGCTGGTAACAGAATCAGGGGCGGATTTAAGGGGTCGCGATGGTCGCAATCGCGAGGGGCCCCGCATTACAAGGGCCCCCAAATCTTCTTTTGAGTTCAAAGAGAAATGAAACATTTTGATAAAAAGATTTTCTTAGTCTTCTTTTTTTAATTTTTCAGTTAATATTACATCATTTTAATGTAGTAAATAGAATTATTTTCTATCATTTGCTACTACCAGAAATGTTTTAGCTTTCCCTTATTATTTTTCCGTTATTTATTATCAGGACTAAGATCGTTGGGGAGTTGGTTGTGGAGAAACGAGATGGGATTCAAGGGAAACTTGGGTCTGAGCCGAAAGGAGGAACTCTGTTAAAGTCATTCCATGACGATTTAATTATACAGATTGAGGGCCTGATAAAATCATGGGCCACCAACCTGGGGCCCCCAATTTTGGGGGCCCCACACTTTGTCTGCAACTTTCATAAAGCTGATATTTTAAATGTATGTTTACTTTGTTACTGATTATTTATACTAATAAAAGAAAGTTTCGCTCTGTGTGTGCGATGGCTAGCAAAATCTACCGTCTGTAATACTGCCTAATCTAGATGTCTGAAAATTTGGGTGAGGATAGTCTAAGCCATTTTCTGATGCACCTGTGGATAAGATTTTTTATTTTTTAAGACCTGGGTTCCCCCCCCCCCCCTCAGGCCTTTCAAATT
The DNA here is from genome assembly GCA_963932465.1 of Maratus speciosus. Taxonomy (NCBI): domain Eukaryota; kingdom Metazoa; phylum Arthropoda; class Arachnida; order Araneae; family Salticidae; genus Maratus; species Maratus speciosus. The sequence goes on from OZ010787.1 coordinate 98,236,757, forward strand.
TTTAATAACGTGCCTCCTTTTTATTCGATCCTCTTCGTTTTTGGGGTCTTTTCTCAATTTAGTTATCCCCCATTCCACATTTCATGTAAGATCCTGGCTCCCTGGGGCTTGGTCAGGGCCTTGGAAGTTTTTGGCCCTAAATTGTTAACAAAATGCCCCTTTTAATACCATATTCGTTTTTGGTGCTCTTGTTTAATTTACTTAGCTCCCCAATTCTACATTCCAGGTAAGACCCTGGCGCCCTAAGCTGCGGTCCAGGGCCCCCAGCACTTTTTGTGAACCATGCATTTTCCCCTCCCTAACTGTGTCACCCTTTCAGTGCGTAACTTTAAAGTTTATTCTTGGAGTGCTGCCCCGGGCCAACATTCTCATATTTTTATTTATACTCTAGGACCCTTTTTAAAGCATTTCCCCCATTTCTTTAAAATGTTATTCTAATGATAATTTCAAACCCTATGATTAATTTCGCTGAATTGAAGATCTAAAGCACTGAGTACTAGGACCTTTTAACATGTTTTCATTTTAGAGCCTTGCTCTCAACTATCAGTTGGCCTCTTTTGGGTTTCCTATTTTAGCTTCTTTAAAAATTGTCCAATTCACTACTTTTTTTTTTTTTTTAAACTTACGTGGACCTCCAGCTACCCCTCATATTTTTATTGGGGCTCTAGGGCCCATTTTGAAGAATCCCCCCTATTTTTTGCACTATTCTTTAAAATTTTATTCTAATGATTATTTCATACCCTATGCTTAATTTCGACTAATTAAACATCTAAAGATCTAAATACTAGGACTTTTTAACATGCTTTCATCTTAGGGCTCTACTCTCAAATATCAATTGACATCTTTTGGTCCCCCTATTATAGCTCCCTTAAAAAGAGTCTGATCTACTTTTTTGGTAACAACTTCTTGGGTTCTTCAGATAATACATGAAGGTAAAAAAAAATTTTCAGACTTCAGCTATGATCAATTGTAAATGTTAATCGCCTTCTTGGGGCCCTTGGTGCAGATTCTTTAAAAATGATCCGATTCTCTTGCAATGTTATTTAACATAGTTCTAGGATCCTCCGTAACTACTAAATTACTAAAAAATTTCCTTATATCCTTGCTACCACCTATTTCGAATATTAATTTTCTTTCGCTGCATCGACTTACATTTACTCACTACGGCTGTAGATTAAAAATAACGCTATTGTTAAAGGTAAGTGGTTAAATGTAGAGAGGGGGGGGGGGGTAGGGGATTTCATCCACAAATTAAATATTGTGTTAATGTTAAAGCGCAGGTTTGGCACGGTTTAAACCATGTTTTTTTTCTACTGATTTTTTTTGTCTAAAAAACCAATTGGCTTTTTTAGAACAAACCTAATATAATATATATATATATATTTCGTAATTTAAATGTTTCAAATTGTTGGATATAAACAATTTCTACTTTTAAAAATATCACGGCAGTCAACACGAGACATAGTAAGTCCAGGTCATGCTTGTATGAATGTAGAATGAAAATTGCATGAGTTGATGAACATATCTGGGGCCTCTAAAGAGATAACTTAAAGCATGTGAATTAAGCAAACATAAAATAGATTACAAATATTCAATATTTAGCATAAAATATTTTCCTTTGAGAAAATGCAGATTATTTACAGCAATTAATAACATAAAATGATCTTTAAGATTTCAGTCAAGCTGTAAAAGAAAATTTTCTTGACTGGGGATTATCCTTTAAGGGAACCGGGAAAGCAAAATTCAATCAAAAAATCGATTTTTACTTTTTTATATCATTAAATAGTTTAAACTTTTATCTTTCCAACGATGTGTCACACATGTTAATATATAAAAGAAATAAGTGTTGAAATTATCCATTCTTTCTAAGAGTACTTCACAGCTTAATGGCCATTTAAATATTTAATTGACTTTTTCTCAAAACTTGGATTTTTCATGTTTATGTTCCTTTTTTTCAATATCTATTAAACTTAAGAATTCAGATTTTTTTTTAATACTTATATTACGTTATATTGTATACTTTAAAACAGGGATTTAATGATTTGTTGAGAATTATTTATTTTAGTCAGTGAAATCTTACCAAAAATGCTAATTTAAAAATGACTTTCAATAAATAATTAATAATTAATTTTGATTTTCACTTAGAAAGATAATGGTCTGTTAAAATTCGTAAATCGTGTTATTCTAACTACTCTAAAGAATCTAGACTTCTATCTTTCACCATTTCTGAGAAAAAGGTACATAAAGTTTGAATTTAACATGGCGGAGTTAGGCCTTTCCCGATCCCCTTAAGAATAAAAAAGAAACTGAAGATATGATGTCTAATTAAAAGGGCACTGAAAAATTGGGTGCTAGTTATAATATTTCAATATTTCAATTCTATTTTTTCCGTTACTTGCTAAATCTAATGTACAAAAATGTTCATTCAGAGTTATCACACAAAAAACAAAATTACAAGAAGAGTTTGAATAGGAAAAATTCTTCAACAACCTCATATTATTAACATTATATAAGGAAGTTAACCATACTGGAGATACTGTCTTCCAGATGAATTTATTTATATTTGTGAAGTAATGATTAGCTCAAGGAAAAAAATATTAAATGTTCAGCAAACTAATTTCACTGAAAAAAAAAAAAAAAACTAAAGTCAAGTTTAGTGGAGTGCTTTATTGGTCTTGGCTCTTAATCATAATTGCACAAGAAAATTGGATAGTAAAAAAAATGAAATAAGTTAGTTTCTCATTTAAAATTTTTAAATTCCAATTCTATTGAATATGCACCTGTTTACTTTTAAATAAAATATGCAACAAAATCCATTTATATCCTGTATAATATAATCAAACCCATTACTTTGGATCTAACAAGAAAATGGGGGGGCATTGAAATAAGGTTCGCTTGAGATATAACAAAGAAAAGTCTCATGAAAAATGCCTAAAAGATATATCATTAATTTTTAGTTTTGTAATTTAAAAGTAATGTGTATTATAACATAGCTTAGAAAAAAATCCTGGCGGCTGTTTAAATGTTGCTTTGGATGACAACTTTTATAAAAGTACTGTCCATTTTAAGATCAATATTTTCAGTCGTGTAAAAAGCTAGTAAATAGGTGTTTCTGCTTATTTTACCGTCTTCTTCTTTTCTTTTCTTTTTTTTTTTAAACCTGGGAGGTAGGTTCAGAAGAGAAGTGTCAAATGACAATACACAAAACTTCTTGAAATATGTAAAGACTCAACTGCTAAATGTCAAAGCATTTCAGGAATTCCTTATAAAATTCTTTATTTTCAATAAAAGATAATAATTGCCCATGTATAAACAGAAAACAGAAAAATCGGATATCAGAGAAATTTTTTGTTTTCAGATAAATTTTTTGTGAATAGACATGGGAAAGTATATTATATTCAAGAAACTACATCATTTATTTATTTATTAGTAATAGTAATCAAAAGATTGTTTATTAAGATTTTCAAGGGATCAGTGTACTACTATGTAGAGCATTTTATTCTTGGAACATAAGACATAGCTGTTACTTTACTAATAATATTTAAATTTGAAATTATTTAAATTTTCTACGTAACTGACTGTAATAATTTAATTTAAATGATGTTATATTACTTATATGTCCAACAATGTTTATTTTTATCAATAAATGTGCATGTATATGTTATAGGGAAAATATATTTTTAAAAAACCCTGTTTAAACAAAACAAAAATAAATAAAAGAAAAATAAACTGATTTAAACAAAAAAGCCCTTTTTTGCGGGGGCGGGGGGGTGGGGGGGGGGATTTACCAGGTTTTTTGCAACTCTCGTTAAAGATCGGAGGTTGGTTCATTCAATTTAGTTTATGATAGTTTTTCACGATTTAGTTCCATCTTCAACCGCCAGGGGTCGCATTCTCAGCTCGAGTTCTATGAGCCCGATTACTACGAAGTTGGGCTCTTTCAATTTGTTTTTCGATTATCTTCGGCGCGTGCGGAACACTTCCGATACACGCTGCCGTAGGCAACGGGGAACCAGGTCACAGGTTCGTTCAGAAAGAGGTTTGTTGGGAACACACTAGACACTGCCGAAGGCATTAGATCCCTGAAAACTAAGTTAATTTGAAACACTCTATGATGCTGAAGACATATTGGGGTCCCGATTTTCCAAAGATATAAAATCATGCAAACTTGAGTTTAGTTTAAGTTTATTTTTACGGGCCCGGGCAACGCCGGGTGGGTCAGCTAGTAATCAATAGTTTATTATTGCATCGTAAGTGTTTATATTTCTTCCCTATCAAAAAATTCTCCCTATCTAGATCAAAAAATAACACACGATAATCAAATCAAATATATCACGATTGTCAAAGACAATGTCCCCTATAGTTTTCCTCAATATGAATTTTAGGTAGACTTCGTAAGAAATACTACCTATTACATTCTCCCCTATGTTGGAATTTCTAAAACATTTTTGCAGATCTATGCCGATCATGACCAGTCAAAACTATATATATATCGTTAATGGGCAAAATTGAACCAAGGGGGTGGAAATAGGGAGGATTTTTGTGAAAACAGAAAAAAATCCCATAACTTCTTAATTGTTGTACATATCAAATTAGTTTAAAGTTATTATTACTTCTAGAAAAAGGGCCAAAAATTTATGTATGACAGATTTTTGATATCATTAAAAATGGACTCGAAAAAAAAAAAGGATTTTAAGAAGAAAAAAATTCATATCTTCGTCAATTCTCAAGATATCAAATCCACTTAAATGTATTATAAATATTTTTAATCTTATCCACAACTTTTACGTTGACAACTTTTTGATAGGACCAACTTTTATATATATATATATATATAAAACTAAAAACAAACAATAAAGGGGGATGAAGAAGGAAAAAATTGATAACTTCGTCAATCCAGAAAATATCAAATCCACTTAAATTTATTATAAATCTTCTTAATCTGATCTACAACTTTTTGATAGGACCAACTTTTATATATAAAAAAACCTAAAAACAAACAATAAAGGGGGGGGGGGGTGAAGAAAAAAAATTCATAACTTCGTCAATTCACAAGACATCAAATCCGCTTAAGTTTATTATAAATCTTCTTAATATTATCTTTTATCAACAACTTTTATATTGACAAGTTTTTGATAGGACCGACTCTTAGAGCAAAAGAAAAAAAATAGGGGTTGAAGAAAAAAATATGGAATTAAAAACTCGTCAACAGCGGCCAGATAAAATTATTAAACTGGGTTTATCTCTAATTTTGATTTAGTTTTTGTTGGTAAAATTAGTACTTAACTTCGGAATCTACCTGTGGCTGTAGGCTGAGCCACCAGGGATTTTTTTCTACTTTAGCAGATGTTTCGCTATTCTCAGTTGTGGAAGTGCGACTTTTACATTTTTGGGGCCATTTTTTATAGCATTTGCTATTAAAACACACGCAATTACAAACCTATATGCAGATTAGTTAATTAAATTGGTGTTTAAAAAATACATTTACATAAAATTTCAGTGCAGATGGTTGTAAAACAACTCATGGAGCTTCGAATTCTTTTTACGTCCATGAAGCATTTGTCATTCTTTGAAACCCCGTTGTGTAACGAAAAGGAGAAAAACATAATTTAATTTGGTTATAATTGATGAATTTATTTGATTGCTGAAATTATTTTATTAAAACATGAAATTAAAATTTCAAGCAAGATAATGGGATAGCAGCGTGGGCCGCTGCAGTCCCGAGCATCAAAACCCCATATATTCATATCTTATTTCATGCCATAAATGAACCAAAAATGAAAAGCAAAGAAAAGAGGTTTTGAGTTATAGCTCAGCAGATACTAAAATACTGTTTCCTTAATTTCTGAATTACCTTCGTTTGAATTATCATTTTATGTTCTTAAAAAATGGAAATGAAAATAAGAAACATAATTTTAACAAATTTATCCGTCACAGTATTTAAGTTCATGTAAAATAATCTGATGTAATTTGAATATGAAATAAATTTTGTGTAATTAATCCTTAACGATTTGAATACATTTTAATTTATTGTAATTAAGTTTTGGATATCTATTATTTGTAACTTATAAATATACCCAATTTTGTAAGATGGAAGGGCCCCAAAAAGTTCCAGCGAGAGGGGCCCCTCACTTCATAAATCCGCCCCTGAACAGAATAAAATCATAATGCCAAAACTCCAATCCCAATGAAGAAATGCATGAAAAACAAAGGCTTACTAAACCAAATACCCATACAGCAAAGAAACTTCACAGCCAATCATTCATTAGCATACAGAACAAAGAGTAATCAATGGTGAGAATTACTTATGATTATGTCATCATTGAGGCTAAATGTAATCCTTAGTAAATCTTAACTAATCAAGCAATCTAAGTAGCAAAAGTGTATTTTTAGCTCAAATCTGCCATTTTGGCTAAAAGAAGAAGAAAGAAAAGTAACTACTTGTTTTTTCTAGTCTGCCATGTAGATTTAAAGCTTATAAGAAAAGTTTGATTGATTAAAAATCTTTGTCACTTTACAAATTTATTAATTCATCATTTTTCTAAAGCTTTGCTTGTAGCTTCTGCATAACTTGGAATTTGCATTTTTCAATAATGTGTAAAATAAATGAAAACATTAGGGGAAAAGAGAAAAAAACCACTTGGTTTAAACCAGCGTGGTGGCTTACCCTTACAAATGTGATACAAATAAACAAAAATTCAGTGATTTTACTGGAACTGTATATACACAGTTCCTGTAAAATTCTCTGAATTTTTTAAATGTTTCTAAAACTTGTTAAACTCAAAAGTGGAAGTTCTCCTTTACAGTGAAGGTAAGTACCCAATGGTATTGATCAACAGCAAAAAAATCAAAATTTTTGGGATTGGCATTTTTGAAAAAAAAAAATTTAATAAAAAGAAAAAAAAAATCAAAAGGCTGCCACAAGAAAAGTTGAACAGATATTTCAAAATTGGGTATATTATTTTAAACAGAAAAATATTATCTTTAAAATAAAAAAACCACAACAAAATATCTTGCACCGTTCTAGAGTAGAGTACTTTAAAATTTTTATCGAAAATCATGAATGGGAAATGGTGCATGGTATGCCATCTTTGGCAGCCTGTATCTCGGGCCAGGAATTTTTTTTGGCCAAAACAAAAATTACATGTATCTTACTTTTTCTTAAATTTTAACATATGTTCGATTCAAAAACTTCTGAGACTATGAAGCTAACCCCTCTGCCTGAGTTGATATAGACTCAACCTAATTTATCAATCATGTTAAAACTTTTATGCTGTATCAATAAGTACAAAAAGTATCCGTAATAAGCTAACGTAATCTATTAAATTTAAAACTAATCTATTCAAAATTTTCGTAACAGAGCAATACAAGCAAATTTTAATTTTTTAAAGCCGAATGAAAATTTAATATTTATCTCTTGTTAGATAAAAAAATCTTTCTTTCAATATTATTTTTAATTAGACCTATAAAGAACATAAATATTTAAGTCATATATGCTGCCCCAGTGACAGAAACACCGCGACATGGCGACATAGTCGCGGACACAAAAAATCTTTTGCGGACAATTATTGTCTGCACTAATGAAGTCAATTTAAAAAATTGTCTGCAACTTTCGGACAATTTTTCCCGCGTAAAAAGCGTGAATTTCACAAAAAAGTGCGTAAAAAGTTTGAATTTTGGCAAAATCTCGCGTTAAAAGCATTAATTTCGGCAAAAGATTGGGTAAAAAGTGTGAATTTTGGCAAAAGATCGGGTAAAAAGCATTAATTTTGGCAAAAGATCTGGCAAAAGGTTGCATAAAAAGTGCGAATATTGGCAAAAGGTTGCATAAAAAGTGCGAATTTCATTAAAAAATTGCGTAAAAAGTGTGAATTTCGGTAAAAGATCGGGTAAATGCGTGAATTTTGGTAAAAAATCGCGTAAAAAGGTGAATTTTGGTAAAAGATTGCGTAAAAAGCGTGAATTTCGCGAAAATATCGCATAAAAAGGCAGAAATTTCAGAAAAAAATTGCATAAAAAGCGTAAATTTCGGCAAAAGATCGCATAAAAAAGCATGAATTTCAGCAAAAGATCGCATTAAAAGCATTAATTTCGGCAAAAGATCGGGTAATAGGCGTGAATTTTGTCAAAAGATCGGGTAAAAACCGTGAATTTTGGCAAAAGATCGGGTAAAAACCGTGAATTTTGGCAAAAGATCGCGTAAAAACCGTGAATTTTGGCAAAAGATCGTGTAAAAAGTGCGAATTTTGGCAACATATCGCGTAAAAAGTGCAAATTTCAGCAAAAGATCGCGTTAAAAGCTTTAATTTCGGCAAAAGATCGAGTGAAAGGCATGAATTTTGGCAAAAGATCGAGTAAAAAACGTGAATTTTGGCAAAAAATCGTGAATTTCGGCAAAACATCGCATAAAAAAACGCGAATTTTGGCAAAAAATCACTTAAAAAGCACGAATTTTGGCAAAAGATTGTGTAACAAGCGCAAATTTCGGCAAAAGATCGCGTAAAAAGCGCAAATTTCGGAAAAGGATCGCGGAAAAGTACGAATTTCGTGAAAGGATCGCGGAACAAACGCGACTTTCGTCTTAGGATTGTGGAAAAAACGCGAATATTATCAAAAAATCGCAAAAAACGGCAAATTTCATCCAAAAATTGCGGGAAAAACACGAAATTTGTCAAAAAGCCATGGAGAAAACGTGAATTTCACCGAAGAATTACAAAAAAAAATAATTTCCTCAAAAGGTTGCAGAAAAGAAAAATTCGAATTTTGTCAAGGGATCACAAAAAAAAATGCAAATTTCGTCCAAAAATTGCGAAAAAAACGATAAATTCGTCAAAAAGCCATGGAAAAAACGTGAATTTCACCAAAAAATTAATTTCCTCAAAAGGCCGCAGATTTCATTCAAGGGTTTTAGAAAAAACTCAGTGCTTTTCGTGCTTGAGTCCTCTGAAGCTTCCGAAGGTTTTTAAAAGCTTCGTTATTGCCTATGTGTGGTTCTGCTTATCCTTCACACTTTTGAAATTCTATAAGAAGTTAGATGATGAAATATTATAAGCAAAATTAATGAGAATGCATCATGCTTACCATGTTTTAAATAGAATGGTACAAAATTCCTAGTTTAATTTATTATTTATTCATTAAAATGACATACAAAATTTGCAGACAGATTATGAAATTTTAAAAGCTTGTCGCAGACAGCTACAAAACATTCTGCCACTGGGTATGCTGCAATAATTAAGATTTTTCTTTTTTGAATAAAATGCGCTTAAAAGTTAAATATAATTTAAGTAATCTTTTAAGTGTGTTACTAATTCTTATTAAATAATAAAAGAAATGCAGGTACTAATTTTTTTTTTTTAATTAGTATGTATGTTTTGCATCACTTTTTAATTTAGATTTTCTTTCACTTGGAAATTGAAATTTATGCTATCTAGTACTTTAAAATTTTGTGATTATATTAAATGTAGCAGCAACAACATACATAATATGTTACATTGTAATAATACAGTTACATAGTCAATATTTTTGAAACAATATTTTCCTTACAGATATTTCCTTCCTCTGAATCTGAAAACATTCACTAAACATTTCTTAACAGTGTTTGCTCTGTCTACTGGTATTAACTTAGCGAACTTACTCTGGTTTAACTTAGACCACCCAATCTGAATTGGTTTTTTTTTTAAATATCTGGCTGAGGGGCAGTGATTGTGCCCATTTTACAATCAAGAACAGCTTTCTAAATTATGCTGGCGGCATGGTAAATACAGAAGACTTTTCCTTTAACAATTGCTATAGAAAAATGCAGGTTAACTCTGAGACGACCTGTGTTTACTGCAGTTGTATCAAAAAATATTGCCTGGATTTTACCAACTTCCTCCCACTCTTCAACTGCTGAAAATACAGCTTTCGACTGAATTATTCCGATACTATTTTCAAGTTGAGGAACTCGTAGTAACTGTTCTTCATCCCCACAACTAATTAAAACTTTTATCCACTCTACATTTTCTTTATTCAAAAAGTGGTGAAGCAGTTTTCCACCCCAGTGAACAACAGTTCTCTCTAAACGGGAATTTTAAAATCTGTTTTCGATGAACTCAGTTTTTTGTTTACGAAACAGTTATTTGCAGAGTCGATGTCTGTGGTTAGCTAGTGGATGTATTCTAAGTCTAGCAGCTTCTCTGGCGTTCAGTTCATTTTGCGAATATTATAAAATAAAATACATAAAACTTGACAATAACTTAGCTCCTTACTGTCGATGATTTGATGAGACATGTGGCCAATTTAAAAAATCTTGCATTTCTGCCATCATATCAAGAGGGGGAAGGAGTTTTACAGAATGTTTCGTCAATTCTAAAAATAGATATCCGTAACAGATAACAAAAACAGCCTTGTAATAAAAAGAGAAATTCAGAGGTTCAACTGCAACACAAATCGAGAAGCTCTTTCTTACTAGACACAGAACTAGATAACTAATAATCAATTATAATTCGTGAAATATTTTTAAAATTATAAAAATTGTTCACTTATTTTTGCCTATTAATAAAAATGATACAAAAAAATTATCAAAAGTAATAAAATTTTTAATTTGTCATTTTTTACCTATGTTTCAAAAATGCAGAGTTTGAGGGTATGGTTCACTAGATGTCCTGAAAAATACTAAATGTTCATTAAATATAAGTTTTCATGAGAGTAAAAGTTTAAGGCAACAACAGTTTCTATGAAATAAAACAAGAATGAGGTTTCTAAGACAAATATTTTTCATGTAAGGAAAGAAAAACGACAATTTTTTGCCAAAAATTGCAAATTTTCAAGAATTCAACCTCGATGAGGCACGGGTTAATATTATTTATTTGAGCTGAAACTTTGCCAATCTCATTTTCTAACTAATTGGCAACTTTTAGGAGGGCCCCCCCGAAGAAAACGTTAAAAAAAAATTTCCCCATGTTGCTTGTGACCACCCTAATATGTATATTTATACATCTATAGAAGCTATATGTATTACATATATATTTGTGTGCGTACATATACAATATATATAAATGCATAGATATACATACATATGTATATATAACACTGGCGCCCGGCTAGCCGGAAAGTGCCAAAATTAAATTTGCACATAAATAATTTTTTGAAAAGAAAATAATAGACTTTAATTTATAGGTGAAAATTGGTGGTCGCCACTCGCCACGTGGCGATTAAAAAATCGGCCATCGATCGCCACCCTAGTCGCCACTCGCCAAGTGGCGATAAAAAATCTGTTATCAATCGCCAAGTGAAATATAGCTTTTTTTATAGAAATATGCATCTCTACTTTGATTACATCTAATTAGCAAACTGTTTAATTCTTTTTTCTACCGGATGCAAGCAGATTACAGTGATTTAGCTGTATTTTCAATATTTCGGCTTTTTGCCATTGCATTTCAGTTGGATTATTTTTTCAAGAAATACAGTTTTATTCTGCAAAATATATTCATCAGCTTTGATTCCACAAGCATTTCAAATAATTTATTCCTTTTTTTTTTTTTTTTTTTTTCACCAGATGCAAGCGTGTTTTAAGAACATTGCAGTATTTTCAATATTTCGACTCATGCCACATGCTCACCAGTTAGATTATTTTTTTTCCAAGAGATATTGTTTAATCCTGTGAAATACACTCACCAGCTTAGATTTCAGCTTTATGTAATTAATGTGTGCAGTATGTTAACACATTTACTTATTACATAAAATACAAATAACATTTTATTGTGTTTTATTTGATTATTTTTTTATTGTATACACCTAACTGTTGGAATTTTGATTTAGTTATCTTTTATATAAAGAAAGTAATAGTAATTTGATTGATAATAGTGTTTATGAACATATACAAATAATCTAAAAATATATTCTAAAGAAAATCAATATGATAATAGATTTTGTGGTTTTAAAGTGTAATTTTCTTGAATTTCGACTGCTTCCCTATTCTTATCACGAATAGTTGGCTGGTATAAAACTCTGATTTATAGAAAAATGCGTATATATACAACGATTATAATTTATCTAGATGTCAAGAAAGTTTGAAACATAGTGGCCACTAATGAAACTGAGTCTACCGGCCACTGGCTACTAACTCAATTTCCCAGTTTTCACCTATACTTTAATTGTGAAATATACAAGAGTTGCACATATAGTGCATACTATATTTTGTTTTTAGACAAAAATGAGTTCATTATTCGGCAGCCGAATAGTTGGTATTTGGTTATTCGACCAAACCATTATTCGTTGCATCACTAGTATTTACCTTTATGGGGAAAGTTTCATTGAATAATTCAAGGAAATTGTATCTTATCTTTATTATGCATATTTAATGATACATTATTATTATTTACTTGATCTTTACTTTTAATAATTTAATCATTTTTAAAACTATCTTAATTTTTAAGATTTTAGTTTATTACTTAATTATTTTAATATTTTACTATATTGCAAGTATTCATTATAATTTTGATTGCATTATTACATTCAAATTACTGTTTAAAAAATGTAAGCAAAGCAGTGACCAGAAATCTGCAAAATTCTAAAATCCACACAACCTCTGGTCCCAATCTGTGCGGATTTGTGAGAGTCTATTGTACCATGCAAAATGCAATTTTTCCTTTGTATAAATAAATGGCAATCAAATGATAAATTAAATAATAAAATAGGTGTGATACACTAAAACATAACACTTAGGCTGAAATTAAATATTAAAACGCAAAAACTTAAAATATAGTACACAATATGCAGGAGTGATTCTGTTCTGAATTTTCTGAAATTTCAAGGCATTCGGTTCCGAAAATTTTAAAAATCAGATATATATATATATTAAAAAAAAAAAAAAAAAAACCCAGAAAAAAAAAAAGCTGGAAAAGAAAACAAACTTCTTAACATAAAACCCTCTTAATGGTTATTAACCATGAGTAAATCTTGTTTCTGTAAATAGTTACATCCCAAATTCTTTATTTCAGTGCCATTTCTAAAGTTTCTTGAAGGGGAGGTGGGGGGGGGGGGGTCTTTGAAATAACATGTGGTAGTGTACAAGTCTTCTGCGAATATTTAATTTTGTTGTAAGTGACATATAGGCCAATGTGCATGTCAAGGTCATAGGGCAATGTGTCACTAGGTCGATCATTCCGTTGGAGAAGGGGGAGGGGAGTGAATATCAAGTATGTTTATCTTTCAGTTCAATCAAAAAAAAATAAAATTGCATGTTTGCTTCTTTAGTTATAAATATTGAGTGATTTTATTAGAATTAAATTATATGAAGCTTAGAGTCATGTATCAGGTCAAGTCTTCCTCTTTTTTTCATACCGTTTTTTTAACTTTCCAGTTTTTGTAATAATTAGTCTTTAATCGATGGTTAGGTATTATAAAAATATACTAGAATATATCTATATTTATTTATTTAGTGTTCAGTTAAATGAATTTAACTGCATTCAATGAGACATGTGAAAGTTACAGCTAGGTGGCTAGGTCTTATTTTAAAAATTAATAAAACTGAGATCAGAAAAATGTCTGAATTTTAGAGATTTCCAGAATTTGGATGTCCAGATTTTCGAGGCTCAACTGTATTGAAAAACAAAAGTTTTGAATGTTGTTTTTTAAGTGAAAAAAGATGTGTACAGTGATCTCTCACTTATATGCAGTGCAGAGTCATTACTTTTTTAGTACCATTTTACCTTTTCTCAATAAAAGTATTCACTTTATTCAATTGCAAAATTTATATTTTTCAGAAATAGTGGTAATTAAAAATATAGTGTTCACTCTAGGGAAAAAAAGGGCAGGGTGCTAGCCACAAAAAGGGCACAGTTGAAGCTGAAAGAGGGCACTTTTTTCAGCAAAAAAGGGCATTGTTTCTTCAGAAAATGTAAGGCCGAAACTAGCCTTTTTTGCACCCGGGGCAAACATGGATTTTGGTGACCCCCCCTCTCCTCCGCAAAGTATATTTACAAAGAAAATTTTATTAATTTTCTAATAGCCAACATATTTTAAAATTTAAATTATGTAATCATAAAGTATGTAATACTGAACTACTTTAATCTACTTTGTCAAATATTGATTCATTAAAATCTTGAAAACGGAATTGAAAAAAATTCCGCTTTATACAGCATCCTTATGCCATATCCTTAGATTCTTCTGTGCTTTGGCATACCCCAGACAGGACGATTTTAACAAAATAGTGCTAAACATGGACGTGAGAAAAATCAACAACTGGCGCCTGGGGTACATGCCTCCTCTGCCACCCCCTTCTCTCCCCCCCCCCCCCCCCCAGTTTCGACCCTGAGAAAATGTAGATCTTCGAAACTGATATAAGAATTATACATTACTACAAACTCATCATTGTTTATGCACACATTTAGTAACAGATTATATATATATATATATATATTTTCTTAAATTGATATTTCAAAGATCTAGGTAAGTAATTTTGTTTCAAATAAAAAAGCTAAAAAATTATTAGTCCCATAAACTAGCAGTTTTAAGGGTAAAGCAGAGATTTTAAGGGGTAGTAAAATTTAGATGGGTGACCAATTAATTATTATTACAATAAATCACCAAATATAACTTAAAGATCATAAGCTTTGTGAGCTGTGAAGGTGGGGGCAAAGAGACAAAAGCGATTTTTTTTTTTTGGGTAGGGGGAGGGAGGAGGTTGATTATATAATGAATTATTTATCGTTAGTAAAATTTTAACAATTAGGACAGAAAAAATAAAAGCCTTTAAATTTGGTATGTTTGATAAGAAAGAGAAGCAGAATTTAGATGATTGGTTATTTATTGTCACAATGAAGTGACAGAGTTGCAAGTAAAAAAAATTAGAGTTCTAAATATTTTAACCTTTGAAGAAGGAGGGAGGCGGGGGAAGAAGCGGTAGATTAGATTGGATGATTGATTATTTATACTTTACATTTATTACAATACTTTATATTTATACTTTATTTATAATTTTTTTTTTACTTTATACTTAAAATTTACAATTAGAACAGAAAAAAATATAATATTCTAAGAGTTCAAATTCTTTTATAATAAAATAACAAACAAAACAGAAAAAGTAATAAAGTAAATAATTTGAAATATTTAACTGAACTGTGGGGCTGATTAACCCTTTATGCACCAATGGTACTTTAAAGTACCATTAAAATAACTTGTTGTAAAATTAATGTAATAAATCGATTAATAGTAATACCGCAGTAAGAAGTGGGGGGGGGGGGAGATTTTTCACTGGTCTACATACTGAATACATTATTAAAGTACACTGAAATCATGCTGTAGTTTTAAGAATCTCATTTAAAAAAAACTAAATCCCATTTTATGAATGTTCTACCGATAAGTTTGGTTTGCACATCTTTTTTGGTGCATTGGAGGCTTTGACGAAATTCGCCTTTTTTCCGCGATCCTTTGACGAAATTCGCGTTTTTCCGCGATCCTTTGACGAAATTCGCGTTTTTCCGCGAACCTGTTACGAAAATCGTGTTTTTTATGCGATACTTTGACGAAATGTGATCTTTTTTTCGAGATCCTTTGACAAAATTCGGCTTTATTCCGCGATTCTTTGACGAAATTCACAAATTTTTCGCGATCTTTTGTCGAAATACGCTATTTTTTCGCGGCTCTTTTACGAAAATCTCGTTTTTTCTGCGATATTTTTATGAAATTTGCGCTTTTTTCGCGATCCTTCGACAAAAATCGGCTTTTTTCCCGCGATTTTTTGATGAAATTCGCTATTTTTTCGCGATCCTTTGACGAAATACGCTATTTTTTCGCGATCCTTTGACGAAATACGCTATTTTTTCGCGATCCTTTGACGAAATACGCTATTTTTTCGCGGCTCTTTTACGACAATCGCGTTTTTTCCGCGATATTTTGATGAAATTTGTGCTTTTTTGCGATCCTTTGACGAAAATCGATATTTTTCGCAATTTTTTGACGAAATTCGCTATTTTTTAGCGAAATTTTGACGAAATACGCTATTTTTCGCGGCCCTTTTACGAAAATCGCGTTTTTCCCGCGATATTTTGATGAAATTTGCGCTTTTTTGCGATCCCTCGACAAAAATCGACCTTTTTACCTGCGATTTTTTGATGAAATTCGCTATTTTTTCGCGATCCTTTGAAAAAATACGCTATTTTTTCGCGGCCCTTTTACGAGAATCGCGTTTTTTCCGCAATATTTTGATGAAATTTGCGCTTTTTTTGCGATCCTTTGACGAGAATCGGCTTTTTTCCGTGATTTTTTGACGAAATTACGCATTCCACGGACACGTAATAACTATTTTTTTGCGTCCCGTCTCCGATTTTTCGCGTGATTTACGCGCTATAGCGCGTCCGCGGCATCGCTTAAAGCGATCTCTGAGAACGACTCCGGGCACATTTGACTATTTTTGAAATATGAAGGGCGCAGTTTGCCGATTTAAAAAACGGCAGGGCGCGTTTTACCGATTTTAAAAGCAGCAGGGCGCTGCGCCCTTCAAAAATGGCCTAGCGGGAACACTAAAAAATAAAAAAAATAATTACCTTACATTGTTTACAAGTGAGAGGTTATTTTTAAGATGAGTATCAGCAGCTTTTCTTTTGTTAGTAAATGAGTAATGTTAAGATTGTTTTGAAAATAATGCATACTATGCAGGCTTGCATATTCATATGCTATAGGGGAAAAAAGGCAGTCAGAAATTTTTACTAACGAGGATAGACAAGATTTCAAACCTATTTTTTCAGTTTTGGGGTATTTTTATTCATGAATCCTGCATAATTAAACATCTTTCAATTTCTTTAAGTAAATCAGTATACTCATTCATGTTTAAATATATGTTTTCATGTGAAATAAAATTTTGCTCTGTTTGTAAAAAAAAAAAAAAAAAAAAAAAAATACATTATCCCCCTAAAAAGAAATTGCCAAATGCGACTGATTACTGACTGCAGTCCAGACTGATAGCCATCTGACGATTGCTTGGAAACAAGCCAAGACATTTTAAAATGAAGCTGGTAATAAGTCCTCCTCTAAATATTTTATGTAACTTAGGTTTCAGCAATATATTTGTCATAACTGCCTATGGTGCCCCTTCCATGGTAGTACAAAAAGTGGGATTTAGTAGCATTTATAATCTGATGCAAAACATAGTGGCGATATTAAGATGATGGCTTTCCACTGTATCATTCATCAAGAAAACTTTCTAAGAAGTCTTTTATTATTTTGATGATGTGATAACTGTTGTTATAAAAATTAATTTTGTCAGAACGAAATTTCCTGAAAATGTTTCTCTTCACCATTCTCTGTTGATATCGAGAATGTTCCACCTAATTTACAGTCAGAATTTGCAGTGTGATTCTTTTGTTAAAAGAAAGTTTTTTTTAAACTTTATTTTTATTTTAATAAAAATGCCGTAAAATCCCAATTGTAAGCTCCCCCATCCCACCCACTTTTAAGAAGTTTTGATTTTCTTTTCCATTCCCAATTATAAGCTAATATATTCACACAAGATTTGTTTGTTTAAACATTGTGGGTCTAAACTGATTCTCAAACTGACATTCTTTCTAACAATTACTAAAGAACTTATGTATTCTGTGGGTTCTTCAATTTTTCTAATAACATTATTATTCAATCAAGTTCTTGTTTCAACGGATTCAATAAACTGAAAGGAATTTTCCTACACGGTTCAATTTTACTAAAAGCATCATTTTAAAGTTTAATAGTTTTACTAGTTTTTTAAATTACCAATGCTCGTGAATACATCTTTATATTGATGAAAAACAGTCTGAGGAAAATTATGGTTTTGCTCTATACAGACCTGCCAACTACAACGATAAAATCGTAGTTGCTACGATTTGGACCTATAAACTACGATGCTATGAAAATCGGTCTTAAACTACGATTTTTTTTCAAAAAACAAAAACGCATTTTTTGTTTATAGTTGCGATTTTTATCCCGTGCAGCATATTTTTCAGGAGTGATTCTGTTCTGGAATTTCCAAAATTTCAAAGTATTCATTTCTGAAAGTTTTAAAAAATTGGTCTTTAGTCCGAAAATTAAGACACTTTTTAAAAAACGCTCACAGGGAAAAAAAATTTAGGCTGCAAAACAAACTTCTTTGTATATTAATGATCCTCCTTATGCATATTAACCACGAGTTTATCGTGTTTCTGTAAATATTTATGCAGGAATTCCTTTCCTGAGAAACAGAGGTGCCATTTAAAGAATTTCTCGAGGGGAAGGGGGGGTTCTTTGAGGGGCAAGGTTTGAAATAGTGTGCAAAATAGCACGATTTGCATACGGAAAAGAAAAGTCCTGTATAATGAAAACTGCTGTGCAGTATTTCCCCTGCAAATTCTTCCACAGACCTATGATTCTTCTGCGAGTATATTTTGAAATTTCTTGGAAGTCCACAAATTTTTTTTCTTTTATGGAATTTTCCCAAATTAATTCGTGAATCGATCACGGAAAAGAATGAGAATTTCTTCAAATGATCGTGTAAAAATATCGGGTATTTCGTCAAAGATCTCAGAATCAAATACTGATTATATTCAATAGGTCGCTGAATTGCGCCTATTTTGCACGAGATTGCGCAAAAAAATTACGAATTTCGATAAACTATCGCGGGGAAAATATTGCAGATTTCGTCAAAAGGTCGTGTAAACGAGTACTGAGTTTTGTTAATTGGTCGTGAAAAGATATCGAAAATTTTGCAGATCGGTTGCGATAAACTATCGCGAATTTCGACAAATGACCGTGTAAAAGAAGTCAATTTCGTCCATTGGTCGCAGAAGAAAATAAATTTCGTCAAAGGATCGTGGTAAAAATGTGAATTTTGTCAAAATATCGCAGAAAGGAAACAGAATTTCGTCAAAAGATCAGTAAGAAAATGCAAAATTCATCAAAGATCACAGAAAGAAAACAATAATTTCCTCAAAGGATCGTGGAAAAAACGCAAAATTCGTCAAAAGTTCAATGTAAAAAGTGCGGATTTCAACAAAGAATCGTGACAGAAAAATGTGAATTACGATTGTGGGGGGAAATTTTTGAATATCCTGAAATGATCACGGGAAAAACATTGCGAATTTCGTCAAAATTTACTGTACTGGGCTATAAAATTGGAACCTGGCTCCTTTTACAAATGTAAAAAAAAAAAGCTGCGAAACGAAAAGAAACTCTAAAATTCCTATAAAAATTTTCAGAGTAAAAAATTTACTATATTGAGTTGGAAGAATGAAACCTTATTCCTTTTACAAATGTCAAAAGATGGCTGCGAAACACGAAAAACCAACCCACCAACCTTCAGATTAATTTAAATTTTGTGTGCTACGATTTCTCATTTTCAAAGGTTGGCAGGTCTGTCTATACCTAGATATTTAAATTCATTTACAGGTAATACGTTACATCGTGCACAAATATCCAATTTTGTTATCAAAGTCTTAGAATTTCTTTCAAAAGTGACAAATTTTATTATAAGCAAGACAATTAAATTTTTTGAGACTTACCGCATCTTCTACACTGTTTTCTCAACTTGTAATTCTGTATTGTCTTATTTCCCTGGTTACTGGAGTATATCTTTTTTGAAAACTTTTATTTCCTTTCTTCGTGTAATTCTTTGCTTATCGATGGCAGTTTTGGACTTGAGGACGACTTTTTTTCAAAATTATTATATTTAACAGCTTCTATTCTTTTATCATCATTCAGAGACTTTAGTGAGCTTTTAGCCTTGCACATGTTTACATACTTATCTAAAGTCAAATCACCTTCACTCAGTAGACAATCCTTTAATTTTTTGTCAATGACATCACTTATTATTCTCTGATCAAGCTATCCTTCAGGTCACCAAATCCACAAGTTGAACTTAGTTTCTTTAGACCAGTTAAAAATTCAGATATTTGTTGACTTCTAGTAAAAAATATATGCTGAGCAGTGCTTTCATTAGACTTCGGTGTGCAGTAATTTTCAAAAGTTTCAATCACTTTACTGCAATTCCAAGCCAATGTTACCATTTTTAGTATTTTATTTTTTTTCATCAAATAGGAAATATATATATTGATAGTATTAAACCTATATTTTTTATATTTGCAATGCATTTTATAAAATTTTGAATAGCCAAAATCAATAAGATCCATTATAATAAGCATAGCTTCTGTTTATGTGTTTATCTATTACATATTTGGTGTTGGTCTGTTACAGGTAAGATTACAAATTTTTCATAACTGTATTGTGACAACAGTCAAATTTTGTAAAAGACGTATGTTTCTGAACTCCCTCTGAATGAAAATACATTTTTGTTATAATAAATTGTATGTTATTTTATAAGTAATATAGATAAACAGTAAGGTATCTGCAAAGCATGGTAATTCCTGTTTGTCTGTTACAATACCATTTTTTTTTTATCATAAGTACATTAAATAATTTATTCATAATAACTATATTAATTTTATCTTCTAATATCCTATGCTAATTATAGCCATGTTTGAATTTCATAATTATTATTTTAAAAATAAGGTAAGGCCATTTTTTCTCTGTGACTGTTAGCCTGTTATAATGGAATTGCCCTTTAAATTCCCTCGATCATGATCTGATTAATTTCACAAGTGCTTCTTCCCTAATTTACCTTCAGGGATGTAGGCACTTGAACTTTTGCATCTTTTTTATCATTTCCAGGTGCGATATGAAAAATATTGATTTGTTGAATCCATTTCTTCCAATGCTCTGATAAATTTCCATCTCAACTGAGACACTTTGGGGGTTTTAGTCCTTCAATGCTGCTAGTTTCTTACGATAAACAAAAACTTTTCCAGTACTATTTTTTAGTAAATGAGATTAATTATCAGGGCTTGAAATTCAATTTTTCAGAGGAGGGGAGTCTCCCTACCAACATTTATAAATGGTTGGGAGTTGAGTTGTTTGGAAGGGAGGAAAAAAAAATCTTTAAAACCCACTGTCATTTAACGTGCTATTTAAAGAATTACATTAATACATACAAGCAAAAATACCATTGAAGCATTTTATATCAACAACTCAGAATAATTATGTAAAATGCTTTTTTATTTCAATAAGGAAGAAAGTCAAGCTTTTATACAGTTTATTTTTCAATTTTCAACGAAATTTCATGGGTTCTTCCTTAACACGTTGAATGCCACGTCAGTCACCGGTGACTGATACTGATATTTCCATTTAGGCCACATCAGTCATCGGTGACTGACACTTATAGATTCTGTAACGGGAGTCTTATTTTGTGGCCTAAACGGAAAGACAGACAAAATAGACTTGGCATTCATCGTGTTAACTGGTATCATTAAATGAATTTCTGAATTTAGATTTTATTCAATTTTGAGCCCTGAATCCTCACAAGATAAACTTGTGACAGACAGATAATTTTGGAAATGTATGGTCATGCTCTTTTAAAAAAATTTTAGAAAGCTTTGCAATATCTGATGTGCCTTTATTTTTAACTACTTACATGAACAATGTATATTTGGTGATAGTATCATTAATATCCATGTGTGAACAAAAATTGTTTTATTACATCCTTAATGGAATTATAGTCAAAACCTGACTCCCTGTTATTTTCTTTGATTGAACAAGCTTCTCTGGATTCAATTTTTAATCAAAGTCCAAAGTTTGAAATGATACCCGTTGATTCATTTCTCTATTACACGAGGATTGTAGGTTAACTTAAAATTGTCTAGACCTATCTGTGAATTGCAAGAATCAACTAGTTTGGTAATTCCAAATATATTTAATTGGAGCTCAGAATTTTTTTGTTTTTTTGAATGTGCACCACAAGATCTTTGCAGCCCTTCTAATCTTATTTTTGTTTAGGATTGAATCTAGACAAATTTAGCTGAGCACATCACCCAATGACACTTACTAGCTTTTTTTGGCACACCCTTTATAATATTTTCCTTTTTCTGTCACAGAAAAAAATATCATGAAATATACCAATCGGGCATAGGAAAAAAAATCGTGAATTTCCTCGATCGGTCAAGGGAAGAATATATTGAAATTCGTCCATTGTTTATGGGATAAAATCGCAAAATTCGTCCAACTGTCACGAGGACGAAAAAAATAGCAAAATTTTCCTATCGATCATGAGAAAAATCCACGAAGTTCGTCAATCTGGCATGAGAAAATATTGCAAAATTTGTCAGTCACTTGCAAGAAGAAACCAATCAATCACGGGGGGGGGGAGAGATCAGGGTTGGCAAGTTTTTGACGCATGACGGTTTTTACTGGATTTTACCATGGTTTTTACCGTCATGTCAAAAACCCATTTTTTAGCAGTAGTTTGTTTTTACATTATTTTTTTTTCATTCTGTCTTTAGTATTAAGTTGTTTTACATGAAATATTCAATATAAAAAAAACTAAGCTATTTGGCATATTCTATAAAAGTGATATTTTTTGAAGAAATTTTATAACCCATAAGTATAAGATTAAAAAATGCATATAATTTTGGCAGAATGTAGTACACTGTTTAAAAATAAATAGCTTTCTCAGAAATTTCCTCAGAAGTAAGTTTTTTAAAGTGTTAAATCCAAATTATTCATTGATTATTTTTATTTCTAAATAGCAATAAATGAAATAAAATATATTTTAATGGTTGATAATTACATCTTTTGGAAGAAAGGAATAAGACTTGTTCTTCAAAGTTAAATCCTGTAGAGATTAAAATTTCCAAATCAATATTAAACTTTAAACCTTATGAAACTCAATTTTTAACTATATTTTTGTTAAGTAACTATTTTTAAGCAGAAATGTAGATCCCTAAAGATCCATTAATTAAAAAGTTAACTACATTAAGAAATAAATAAAACATTTAAGTATCTTTCTAAATTTAATAAGAATTTTAAAGGTAAAAGATTTTTACTTATACAGTCATATGTTATAAAAATATGCAATGTGTTATTTCTTTCAATTCACTTTAAATAATGCCTAAATAATTTTAAATGTATACAGGACATAAATAGTTTGTCTTTATGGTAGCTTAAATAAATTTCTATTTAATCCTCTTCGCAACAAGTGTCTTTTACAGAATTTTTAATCTTTTATCACCAGTATTTTAAAACAGAAATTTTTGACTAGATGAATTGCAAAAATATCTTGATTAAATAAGACAAAATTTACAATAAAAAATAACTGGTAGGAATAATCATGAGCGTATACGTGACGCTCATTCCCAAGAGGTTAAAAATATTTCTTGACTATTCAGGTATAAATTTATATCCAAAAATATAGGTGCTAGAATGGTCTGTCTATAAGGTTCATATATATTTTCACTAAAGTTAACAACAACAACAAAAAAACTATAGTGTATATATATATATAAATTATTATTCTATTCCATTTTTTCTTAAATATTGTTTTGTTATGTGTTAAATTTTAAGTCTAAGAGCTTTCATCTTTTAAATAAATAAAGACATTTTTAAAGAGTTTTTAAATAAATTTAAGAAAGTAATTGTGAATAATAATAACAAGAACAACAAGGAAAAATGAATCTACAAATGTATTGTATGCTACATTTACACTATAAATTGGAGGAAAATCGAAAAAGATAGGTTTTTGACAGAATAAACTGGTAAAAACACAGTTTTTACCCTTAAAACGAATGTATTTTAAGGGCTGTATCCAAATTGAAGTTCGGTACTCGATTGTTAACCGAGAGAGCCCCCTTCTTGATCAAGGCACCTGAAGTGGCACTCAATGAGTCATTGAAGCCTGTTAGATTACAGAACAGCAGAATAAATTTCAAAATAGTTACTCACTTTTATCATAGACGGCCCCTTAAACCATCATTTTCCTGTTTTTTAAGCATAATTTGAAAACTACTTGGAAGAAAAATGTGAAATTTTGGATTTTCATAAAGCAGGACGTAATAAATCTAAATCCATCAAAAAAATTGTAGGTTGCAATTCATAATTTTTTCGAATATTAATTTCATAGTTCATATCATAAAATTATAAAAAATTGCAAATTCAGCGTATTTATGTTTGGGTATATTAGTATTATTGCTACACAAAAAATTAGCACATTAGGAGCATAATTTCAGGAGATATAAATAAAAATATGAAAATGTAATTTAACATTACAAGCTCTTAATTTTGAATGTTTATAATTCAAAAACTTATCATTCAAATGACTTGAAATTTGGTGTCCAGGCATAGTTTGAACCGAAGATTTGAAATATCGCGTTAAAATTGGGTATTGCCATTGAGAAAAATGAAGTTTGGATTCGTTTTAATATGTAGATGGCCCCCTAAGCCAATTTTATATACATCATTTAAAAGTAGACTTTATTTCCAATCGTACGGTACCGGTAACTTTCATCTACGATAATTTGCTGAGGAGTTAGTAGGGGGTGTTTACTTTTTTTTTTCCACGACTGTACATCTTCGGACTCCTGACTAGACTTCTGACTATCTTTCTCTTCAGGATTAAGAACTGAATTACCATTGTTAACCTGAATCTGATTTTTCTCTATCATGGTCACCTGATTTCTTTCCTAAGTCATTCAAATCTTCGGGAGGGGATGAGATACTCATGATGGATATAAATGCAAAATATCACAGGGTTACACAGAAATTTAATGCACAATTAAAACACATAAGAATAAAAATGAAATATTTTTAAAAAAAATTGCAACACAATATTTGTAAAAAATGGGCTTAAATCTAAATGAAACTCAAATTTAATGTCTCTTTTTCTTTCCAAATTGAGACCAGAAAAAAACGAACTTTGAAATAAAGTTTTAAAATTCCAAAGGTTTAAGTAATGTCCAAATTTCAGCAAATTATTCTCTTTTATAACAAAAATAAATAAAATAAACCTTTTGCTTTTAGCACCTTTTCTTATTCTATTTTTACTATTAAAATAACAACTAAAAAAGATTCAATTCTTAAAACTCAACTCTTTTCTTTTTTTTTTTTTCTTTCTTTTTTTAATTCAAAAATAGATTAAATTTCTTACCTCCAAAAAATAAACCATTTGCATGCACGCACTCCCGTATACACACACACACACACAAAAAAAAAAAAAGGTTGTCATCAAAATTGTAACGGGTTAGTAATAAAATTAAGTCTTGCATAACAAGTCATTTTCTCTCCCCTATCTTGACACAATTCAAAACCAACAGTCTACTGTTCGTTGCACACAGGAAAGAAAAAAAAAATAGTTTCTTCTTGGGTAAAACCTAAAATGATTCCTTCAAAACAGCTGTTCACTTTGACCTAGAAAGGCAGACTCTTCTGAGGATGAAACACTGATGAACTTGACCTACTTTTTCGGCTGATAGTTTTCATTTTGATTGCTGTCCGAGGGTGGAATGAAGCTTCTTTTCCTCTCAATGATTAAGTTTGGATTTAATGATTGTCAGATAACGTGATTAAAAGATGGATGCATGATTTTCTGTTAGTAGTCGAAAAGGTTGGTTTTTCTTTTTTATGACCAGATTTTTTCTTCTTAATTAATTGCTAGGAAAACACTTCAGCTGTTAGGATTTTCCCACAGAGATGACCGTCCTAGCAGACTTCTGTAATGATATAGCGCTTCTCCCGTTGTGGATTTGCTGTCTCAGTGTCGATCGTTGCCAGACTGATGGGTGCAGGGGCGTGGACGACAGACAAGTCCGTGCCGACGTCAGATCGCTCCTTCTGAGTTTCTAGCATATCTTTGTAGTCGCAGTGTGAGTGGTATCCAGGAATTAATAAAAGTCAGAGAAATGCATGTCTGATTAAAGGAAGACAGTTTTTTCGGGGACCTGATTTATTGAACTTTGGTTACATCATTTTGTGAAATCAGGCCCCTTTGGCTTGAGAGCTGCTACTTTACTTCTTTATGGACATCTGGATCGGGAGTTAGGTGTATCGCAAAGTGGCGTGGACTTAAGGCATTACTTAGATGGTAAAAAGCCCTATCTTGCAGCCCGTGCAGCGGTATAAGTATGAGATATTTGGCATTATTCCTGCTAGGGGTCGTTGAAGTCAAAGGAGGTGTCTTTAAAATATAATTGGCCGCTAGCTGAATGATTGATTGACCGGGCCAAAAGCATTGGTTCAACTCGGCCGACGGGTCACCGCTAGAATTTAAAATTGCACTTACCTCAAAAAAAGTATTCTTATGAACTGTGACAAAACGATCTTTGAAATTTATAAGATGCAATGCTGAAAAACTGACTTAACAGGGGCAACTGCATTTTCAATCAATTGAGACACAATTACTAAAGCATTTAAAAAGTTTTAATTTTAATTTCTAACTTTAAATTTCTATTTTTTAAAACGAAGATTTCAAATTTTAAAAGGGGCAGAAAGAGGATTTTAAATTTTAAAAAGGGGCTTAGCTTTTATCATTTCATATATATATTAGACTGTATATATATACACACCTGTGTGTGGGGTGGGAGGCAGGGATAAAAATATTCTCAACAAAGCAACTTAACAAACTCAAGAGTTTAATTAAATCAATACACTATAATATGGAAAGAAAAAGTATAACATGAGGAACGTGGAGAAATAGCAAGATATGAGGTGATCTTTGCATGTAAGAAAGATTTAAATTAAAGTACTGAGAGAGGCTGACTATGCTCTATTGCTTTTATCTTAACCTGAAGGTTGAAGTTCTGTTAAATGCCAAATAAGAGGATTTTAGCAAAAATTTCTAGGTGAATTCAAATATTTATGTTTACAAGAGTATTATATTAGCAATGTGGCGAAACAGCACCGAAAACTGGCGATTTGAAGTGACTAAAATAATAAAACTTTGTAAAAAATCACGATAAAATAAAACAATACACAGGACGTGTTTCGAGCTAAAAAATAACAGCTCATCAACAGCTACAACAAACCAAGCGAACAAGGTCAAAAATGAACTGAAGGTATAGAATGTTGCAAAGAATCTGACAGATGGCGCTAGCTGAAAGAGGCACATGCAGAGGAGAAAGGTGTTGCCAAAAAGATAGAAAAGAAATTAATAGGGAAAAAAATGGAAATAAAAGAATTAAAATAAAAGAAATAAATAAAAGAATGTAAATAATAATAATAAAGAAAGAAATATAAAAGAATAAAACAAGAAAAAACCAAAAGATCCTTTTTTAAAAAAAATAAAAGAAAATAAAAATAAAAGAAACAAGAGAAAAGGGAAAAGAATTACAAAAGTAATTTCCACGCTGGAGATAGGAAAGGAGATGATGGGAGATCATTGACAAGATTAGCAGAATTTTTAGAAATAAAATATGCTTCATGAAAATCCGAGGGAGAGGCAGGGGAAGAAATAATTTTGGCCATGGAGAAATTGAAACAATGACTGGAAGACCAACAGTGAGAAGCAATCAAAGATTTAGAGATTTCTTGATTTGCAATATACCTCTGATGCTTGCCTAATCTGAATTTTAAAGCTCTCTTTGACCAATATAACATAAATTGCAAGAGCAAGGAATATAATAAACACCCCACCGGTTCTCAGTAGGAACAGGATCTTTTAGAGAAGAGAATTTAATTTTATTCATAGGCTTCAAGATAACTTTAAAATTAAAACGAGAAAGGATTTTAGCAATTTTGAAACAGAGAAGAGAATAAAAGGGCAGAACTATTATAGAATTAAAATTAGGAGGATTATTTGAATCAGAGAAAGGACGTTAAGGCTTATTAAATTTATACAAAGCTTTATCAATCAAAGAGGGATTATAACCACGAGCAAGGGCAAGACATTTGAGATAATTAATTTCATTATTCAGAGCAGAAGAGTCAGAACAAATGCGTAACGCCCTAAAAACAAAAGTATAAAAGGACGCCACTTTTTGTTGAGGAGGATGATTTGAAAGAGCATGAGGAGGAAGAGAGACAGTGAAAGGTTTTCTATAAACGGAGGTAGAGAACCGATCTGGGTGTTTTGAAACCAAGACGTCAAGGAAAGGAAGAGAATTGTTCTCTTCGACTTCAAGAGTAAATTGAATACAAGGATCAACAGAATTAACAAGAGAAAGGAGATTAGAAAGATCTGCAAGAATCTCCCGTACAGTTCGCGATATGTTATCCTTCAACGTAGCGAGGTCCTTGACACCTCTGTGATAGACCTTGGACTTTAGGTAAGCCCACAGCTAAAATTCTCATGGTGTAAGATCAGAGGACCAAGGTGGCCATGCAGTTGGAAAACAGTGGCTAATGACTCTGTCTGTTGTGAATTTCTGTCATAGCAGCTGCTGTTCCTGCAAAGCAATATGTGGAGGAGCTCCATCTTGCATGAAAGTGATTTTCTCCAGGCACTGTCTTTGCTGAAGTGCTGGAATAACAAAGTTGTTGAGCATTTGGCGATATTTGTCTCCGGTAACAGAACAAGTTACAGATCCTGTCAGAGTAATGTTCTCATAGAAGAATGAACCTATGATCATATCTGCTGTGAAACCACACCAAACAGTTATCTTCGGTGAATGCAAAGGAATTTCTTTGAATGCTCTTGATGACTTGTTATCCCAAATTCGGCAGTTCTGGGTATTTACAGTTCCATTCAAGTAAAAGTGGGCCTCGTCTCCCCATAAGATTTTCCAGGGTCAAGCATCATCCAACTCCGTTCTGGAAAGAAAAGTGAGAGCAAAAGTCAATCGCTGATCATGGTCGGTGTGACGTAACTCTTGTACATGGCTGATCTTTTACAGATAGAAGTGGATAATCTTTCGTAGGGTTTTCCATACCATACAATAAGGCATATCCAGATTCCGAGCTATCTCACGAGTGCTGGAAGTGGTAGCAATATTGTCTGGTGCTCTGTCGACAATTGCTGTTGCCATTTCTTTGATTGTATCCTGTAACACGGGTTTTCGTCCTCTGCCTGACTGAACATTTAGAGAACCCCCAATAAACACTAAAAATATGGCCGCATTTTGGGAGTTTTGGGGCCAAACAGAATTCCGGCCATTTGTATCAAACCACCGTTTTATATTAACTGATGCACCATTACATCCAGTAGCCATCGTCTAACTGATAATGGGTGAATGTGGAGAAAACAAGTGTTTTTTTCCTGCCCACTAGCCACTGAAGTAAAATTTCCGGCTAGTATATAAAAGACCAAAATTGGGTGAAAATAACTGGGCCAGTTTAATCCGCTTGATATATTGATTGAAAGAAATAGAAAAATTCTTTTTCTTCAATTTTTCAACATAATTTTCCTTATTCAAAATCTATGTTTTGGTAAAAGTATTCAATAAGGTGCAAAATTTATTTTTTATGCACTAAAATATATATTAAAAGACTTTTAAGCATTACATCTTAATATATATATATGTATGTTTTTTTTTCTAAGCACAAGGGTATGAAATAGAGTACACTTTTTATAAATTCCTTCTTTTTTTTAATAGAAATGTAAAATGTAAAAAAATAATAAGAAATATTCAGTTGAACAATACGAAAAATGTAACAATATTTATTATCAGTTTCAATGGAAAAACATTTTCCCTAATATACAAAAGCAAAATATTTCACTCTGAATACATCATCAAAAAGTTTTCTTTTAAAGAAAAAAATCTTTAACTATCAAACAAATTCCAATCTGAATAATCTTTTAATAAAATACAATTCATAATTATGGATTGACTGCAAGGAATTTTTCATATAATTTGAAATGTGATTTAAAGTGTAAGTATTGAAGATATTTGTTAATGTTTTCAAATCCAAAGAGCGTCTATTTTCTGACACATATTTAAATTTTTTTTTTTCGAAAACACATGAAATGGCAGGTGCTGTTACTCAGAAACTATGTAATCGAAAAGCGTTTTCCATTTTTTGCTAAATGCAAAAATCTTTTCAGAAAATAGTTAAAGTGGGCATTTTGAACTGATTTTCCAAACGCGAGACAGAAGAAAAAACTGTTGTCACGTGACAACAATTGCTTATAATTTTAAATATAATTTATTTATCAGAAAATGGACAGAAATTGTATCAGAACGTTTCGTGTTGTTGAACAGGCGATTTGAGAACCACCTAAAGGTTGAACAATGTTTTGTGAAAACGAAACACTGTATGAAATTGTTTTAATAAATATAGATTATATTCTACAAGATTTTTATAAGATATAATTCATATTTATTTTGTTAAGAAGTTACTTAATTTCTTTGAAAAATAATTGTGAACCCAAAGAAACTAGTTATTTGTATTAAATTTTGATTGTTAAAATAATTTTAATAGTATATTCTCCCCCCCCCCCTCCCCCTCCATTACATTTTGAAATTTCATAAAAACTTTCATTATCGTTCAAAAACAGAGGAAAAGAAAATCCAGGCAACAAAAGAAATAAATATGAAAAAGATATGTTTGAAGGCAAAAAATTTTCTTTTAATTTATTACAATAAAAACTGATTACAACTATTAAAAATATCCCCTAAATATTTTTGCACCCTTCCATTTCTTCAGTATAGAGAAATGCACCCTAAAAAAAAAAAACATTTCGCAAAGACATAGGGGGAATGAGAGGGATACTCTTCAAGGTCAGGGTTGCCTGGAGGCATTTCCCAGAAATTCATCCCATGACAACTTTGAACCCTGCTTTGTCATTCACTCCTCTGTAGTTTAGTCTGCATTCAGCGAATGCAGAAGAAATGTTGTTTACAGAGCATGATCTATGTTATTAAGTCTTTAAGTCTATAGTACTAGTTGATTTATTAAAGTATTATATGATTATAATCTGATATTTCTTTTGCATCATTTAATATTAGTGTTGTAGGGTGTAAAATAGTTATATACTAATTATTATAATTCCATAAGTAATTTTATCAAACGCAGAATGATATTTGCTTTATAATATTTTTGATACAGTGCGTATGATTAAAAAATATCAGACAGAAAATAAGTAAATTTGTTTTTCTGCATCACTCTATATTTTTACGATTGTTTGATAAGAAAATATAAAAATATATTAGCTTTTATAAAATCACAAGTATTTTTAAATTAATTTTATTATTAAAATAGCAATTATAGCCTTTGTGCAGGAATATTAAAAATTTTATTATATTCTAATTTTAGTAAATATATATTACGTAATTCACCGATTCTCCATTATATTAAAATTTTGTGTAAATTATGAAATAGTGAGGGTGTTTTACTAATTTTTCTCTCAAAGTTTCGAATTTTATCACCTTTTCGAAACAATGATTGTCAGTTTCTGATCATGTATGTAATAAAAAATTTTGCAAAAGCTGGAATAGTTTAATTTAAGTAAAGTTTATTTTTACTGTAAAGATAAAATATGCATTTTTTTTTAGAAAAAATTGTTAAAATAGTGATGAAATTTTAAATTACTACGAATATTTTTCATAGTTTTTGAAAGATTAAAGTAACATATTGTTGTAAAGTTTCACTATTGCTGCTAGATCACTCATACGCGAAAACATCCGCATGCTAATGTTAATCCTATGGAAAGAATTATTTTAAATATTTTGCTCGCATTTGATTTTTTTTTCTTTTTTCACATTGGATGGCTGAGATTGACCTTTGCAAAGACTTTTTTAACTTTTTCGATTTTGTTTAGTGACTAAAGTATCCTAGCAAAAAAAGCCTTTCTTTATAGAGGCAGACCTCAGCTACCAATGCAAAAAATATTATAAAATATTAAATTCAAACGAGATATTTTTTAAAAATTTCCCCCTTAGGATAAACATTAGAGAGCGAGTGTTTTCACGTGAGTGAGGTAGCCACTTAAGCTGTGAAGGAAAAATCTAAATGTAAAATTTTGAAATATTTAAATGATGCGAAAATATTCATTGTGTTTCAGATTATGATTTGCTTTAATAAACAAACATATACTGGTAACAGGCTTATAAATAAGTTAAAAATCCAGATAAAATGAAAGTAATGTATATATATTCACAAACACATTCTTTTAAT
Source organism: Maratus speciosus (assembly GCA_963932465.1). Classification (NCBI taxonomy): domain Eukaryota; kingdom Metazoa; phylum Arthropoda; class Arachnida; order Araneae; family Salticidae; genus Maratus; species Maratus speciosus. Next base: position 98,268,608 of record OZ010787.1, read on the forward strand.
ATAAAACACATAATTAAATGGAAATTAAAAAACACATATATTAAGATTATATAAATTGTTCAGGCGTAAATTTAAAATTTGTTCTATAAAAATAGTTGTTGGAAGTTCATTTAAATGATTAAGTGTTTTTGCATTAAAAACAATATATTAATAATTATTTAGGTACATTTCTAAAAAAAAAGTTATAAATTTACTTATCTTGAACTTTTTCGAAGATTTTCGAAATGCAGTGCTTTGCATAGTGAATTAATTATTTTATTTTTTCAATTATTATTTTTAAAATGTATATGGAAATTATTTAAAAATGGCATCAAATATACATTTTTTAAATGCATAATTGAATAAATAAACAAATTAATAAATTCACTATGTCAAGTATTGTATTTTGGAAATTTTTGAAATTATTCAAAATAAATAAATTTGTAATTTTTTTAGAAGTGTTAACTAAATGATTAATAATATATTAGTTGTTCATGTGAAAACACTTTATCGTTTAAACATTTTTTCAACAAGTATTTTTTATGCAACAAATTTTGAATTTATGCTTAAATAATCTTTATGGCATGACAGTGGCATTTTTTCAGGCAGCTTTGGGCTATATTTAATTCTTGCAAACACAAATGGCTTGACTAAGGCAAGCTTCTGGCTATCCATTAATTTTAGTGGCCATTAAAAGAATAAATGTGGCCAGTTTGAGGCTATGTATCATTTTTAGTGAAAAATTAGTGGCACGATTGTGAGCAACTTCTTGTATTTATGGGCAATTTTTTTGTGGCCTTATTGTGTCTGGCGTGACACTTTTTTTACGGACCCGTAACTTTCCATGATAGCGGGCCAGCATCGAATTCTTTTGGCCAAGACTAACGAACCCATCAGTGGCCCGAAAGTTCTGTGTTTGTTGGGCCTGTTTTTTCAAACTTCTCAACCATTGCTTTTAAACCATTAACTGACAAAGGACCGTTACCTTTATGCATTTTTTTTGTGGTTTCTAAAAGCACAAAGAGTGGCTGGCGCATTGCACTGGTTGAGGTAAAAGAATTTGACTAGTAGAGCTCGCTCGACTAAAGAAGGAGACATTATGAAAGATAACTTTCAATGAAATTGCTTCTAACTGTAGCACATTACCTTTTAAAGCCAAACAAGCTGGCACTGGGCCAAAAGATGTAACGTGAAATTTGAATAAAGAACTTCTTCTTCTGCTGTTGCTTTCTTTGGGGCTCTGTAAGTGAAATTGCAGATAAAGAAACTTTAGCCGTGTTTATGTAAATTTTTAGCTTTTTATAAACTGTTACCATTTTGAACTTGGATTAAATTGCTAAATTCTTAAATAAACGGTAATTTTATTTCAGTATTGATTCTTCATTTTTTGAAACTATCTTTTTCAAATACACACATACACAGCGCCACATATTCCCCTGGCGGTGGTTTTGAAACTAAATTTTTTTCCTAGAATCCTTTGTCCCCCGTCTTGTTTAATCTTCCTACAAAATTTGGTGCCATTCTTGCAATTAGATGGCGCTACAGAACACTCTGAGTACCATCAGTTTAATTATGGCCACCTTGTATGTATTTGTGATTTCATGTTTATTATATATATATATATATATGTATATATATAAAGAGATGGGAAATAAAGAATTAGAAAATTCTCGAAAGCTGCTGATACAGTACTTTTAATCATAGAGATTTTACCATATTTTCTGTTCCCCATCTATAAATAGAACAACAGATGTTCAGTATCTGTTTCACAAAGCAGGTTTCCATTCCACTTCAGACAGATGGATTTGGCTTTAGAACCCTTTCACTTTTTAGCATGTATGACAGATCCAGTGCACAAAAATAAAAATATATAAATGAAGCATAAAAGGGAATGGCTCATAGATTTTATACCAAATTCCCTTTCACTCCTGTTGACATATGAAGCTGAAGGAGAACCATCTCCAAGAAGCTTCTTTAAAACAAAAGATGTAAAAACTAAAGTTTGGTGGAAAGCATTAAATAACAAAGTAATTAATCACAAATTCATACATTTAATGCTTTTGACTCCACAGTACCTTGTAGTTCTTTATAAATAGAGTAAATTTTTTCAAACTTTTCACACGCACTATTTAAATCCACAGTAAATTAAGAAATAGGCTTGGTGTACAGAAAGCTACAAAGCTTGTATTTTGTTATAGAATGCTAAGAGGGTACAAGGACATAAATTGGTAACCTGTATTAACATTTGTACAAACTACACTATCTGATAATTAATATTTGTAAACATTTGTTTTTTATTAAAATGATTAACGTTTTTAAGTCTGATAAAAAGTGTATTAATAATTTCTCTTTTCCTTTTGCTTTAAGTAAAAATTAGTTAACTAGTCTGCATTAAAATAAATATAATAAATATTGCAATGTGTATTTTCATAATAATAGTTATGGTAATTTTTAGGTTTAATAATGGTAAATGTACAGTAATATTTAAAATTTTGAATTCTTGGAGGAGGAAAACATGGATGAAAGTTTTTCGTACTTTTTATATTCCTTAAAAAACGCTATTTTTATGTAGAAACCTAATCAGAAACCAAATTGGGTGAATATTGTTATATGGAATTAGGCTATTAAATACCCAGAAAACTTTCACCCCTGAGAAAAGGAAATACTGGTAGATAAATTTTCAAAAGTGACAAAAACAGTCAAACAAACAAATTTTTTCAAAAGTGGTAAAAACCCTGGTAAAAACATGTTTTTCCAAAAAATCATGGTAAATACCAGTTAAAATCATCAGACGGTAAATACCGTCCAACCCTGGTTTAAAACGGAATATTTTTGCTATTAATTTTTGCTTTTGTATGGCAAATATGCTAGAGTACATTTAGTTAGCTACCAGTATATTTTAAATATTAACCAATCATTTTATGTATTTGTTGTATCATCTCTTTAATTGACAGTTTTGTTTTTTATGTTTCAGCTTCTTTAGCATTAGGAGCTATGGCATGCATTACAATTACTCCGAGATGTTTGCTTGCTGGAATTTTACAAATGTAAGTTTTTACAGCTGGATTTATGATCTATCACCTTTTAAAATAAGATTTTTTTAAAAACATATTTAATTATTTCATTTAAGCCTTGATTATTGCACATGCTATTATCTATACTAATAAAATAACAAATCGCTCTGTGTGTCTGTGTGCGATGGCTAGGGAAAACTACTGCACGTAGAAGCCTGAAAATTTAGATGTGAATAGTCAAGACAGGTCCTGATGCACCTGAGGCTCAGATATTTAATCTTTTAAGGACTGGGGACCCTGGGTCCCTTGAAGTTTTTATGCACTATTATTGAAGTTATTATGCATTGTTAATAACTTGCCCCCTTTTCATCCAATCTTCTTCATTTTGAAGGACCTATCACCATTTAGTGATTATTGCCTTTCTACATTTCAGTTAAGACCGTGGCACCTTGAGGCCCGATACAGGGCCCCTTGAAGTTTTTCTGCAAATAAATTAATAAATTTCTTCCTTTTAATCCGATCTTCATTTTTAGTATTCCTTTTCCATTTAGTCATTCTGACGTTTTTACATTCCAGTTAAGACCCTTGACCCCCATTGGGTGCATAGGGCTGGTCCAGGGCCCCTTGGACTTTTTATGTGCCAATCATTTTCACCTATTTTTCTCATTTTCTCAGTGCATAATTTTAAAATTGAGTCTTAAGACTCTTCTTCCCAGACCAATACCCTCATATTATTATTGGGCCCTAGGGCCCTTTTTTAAACATTTACCCCCTTTTTGTGCATTTCTTTAAAATATTATTTTAACGAGTAATTCATATTATTCCCTATTCTTAATTTTGACTATCTGAAGATCTAAAGCGTTAAGTACTAAGACATTTTAACATGTTTTCATGTTATGTCCCTATTTTTAACTATCAGTTGACCCCGGGCCCCCTATTATAGCTCCCTTTAAAATGGTCTGATTCAGAAGCTTTTTTTTTTTCTTCTAAGAACTTCTTAGGTCCTCCAGCTAATACATGAGCAGCAAAAAAAAAAAAAAAAATTTCTCAGGCTTCAGCTACCAGAGTCATTCTATGTCAAATCAACACAATTTCAGACCAAAATCTCCCTTGACCTCTCAGATTTTGATGAAACTTGGTTTACCACGTGTCTTCACATAGTTATGAAAGAAAACACTAACATTATTTTTTTAATGTATTCCATTTTAATTTTATTAACAATTAATTAAAGCATTTTTCATTAAAATTTGCTACATCTTGAATTACTTAATTGCCATTATTTTCTCAAAAACTAAATGTGATATAAACTTGGTTTATATATCATTTTAAAGCTATTTTTATGACCTTTAATTCAATATGCAACATGGTCAAATTTATTAAAATTTATTTTTTTAATTCAAATTTAAATTTGAATTTTAAATTTCTCAAAGTAACATTTTTAAAATTTTCAAAAAATTCTCAAATTGACTTCATATTACCCTTGTACATTTCCCCAAGTTTTATGGTGGGATCTCTATGGGATCAGAAGATACATAAAATTCAAGTTCATATGTAAAGTGAAATTTTTAACTTGCATTTCAATATCTTTATTTTCAACTGATGACAAAGTGTGAAAAAAATTATATATATGCCACAAACTAACATTTTTCACATTTTAAATAAATATTTCCATTTTTTAAATATATTAGAACATAAACAGTAAGAAATGAAAAGTTGGAGTGAGCCGACCTATGCCAAACATCAAAGACTGTATTGACTGCTATTTTTCAAACTGTCACTCTTCTCCTGATGTTTATGACATTAGAAAAATCTGGGAAGATTGATTGCAAGAAAATTTGAAACACAAACTTTTCGCCAGTGGATTTTAGTTGATCGGTGCAGCTTAAAAACAGTTCAGAAACCCTGTGCAAGAATTTATTAATAATATATTTTCTATGAAAAATTTGAGATTCCTCGCCATGATTTCATTAGTAAGCAGCAAAGTGCTTTTAAATGTTATGTACTAAGGAAAATTTATTAACTTCTGAAATGGCTGTAATTTGTGACATTTCAGAAAATTATAGTTTTATCTTATAAAACGAAGTACAGTCATACCATTGGAACAAATCACTATACATCCATTTGTAGTATATTTAAAAAAATAAAATGAAATTAAGTATTGTAGTTTTGTCACCTCAGAATGTCTTGAACATAATACCATAGCTGTATATACAAATCAGAATAAACTTATTCTGTTTTCAAAATCAAAATTCTATGAAGTGAAGAAATTTTTGCAGTGCAGCCCAATAAAAAAAATAAACAAATAAATAAATTAATTTTAAAAAATTACAGATCTTTGCTATTAAAGGAATGATTTTGGAATTGCAGCATAATGACATTTTTCTGCTATAAATAGCTGACTGCAAAGTATCTTGTGATAGAGTTGGAGGTACATTGAAAAGGGAAGCAGCAACAGCAAGCCTACAAAGGCCTTATCAAGACCAAATAACTACGCTATTTCAGTTATGTTATATGAGTGGTTAAAATTTCACTAATCTAAAATAATCAATTTTTGTTATGTAACCCAAACAGAAGAGGAATATATTAAAACTGAGCAGCACCTTGAACACAGACTGTGGCAACACCTAGTACTAGAAAATTTCATGTGATGGAAGGCCCTTCAACATGTGGGACGAAAGTAAAAACAAAAATATTTTCATTATTGAACTCATGAATGTAGAAACCCATGAAATTATTCCCGTTGAAGAAAAATTAGATTTTGAAAAATTAACTGGCTACCTTGTTTCTTACTACAATGATGCATGGTGGCTGTGTCATATTTTAGATGAAAATTAAATAAATGTTACCTTTCTTCATCCACCAGGCCAGCCCATTCTTTTTGAAAACCTTTGGCACCTGATGTTCTGTGGATTTCATCAACTGGTGTCATTTACAAAGTAAACCCTACTACATCAACTGGTTGTACATATACTCTGCAACCAGATGAAACAAACAAGATTAAAAATTTTTTTACAGATTTCTTACAATCATGAAAAGATCAAGTCGAAAATATTAATCCTTTCGGGGGCAAGTAATTGTGCTTTTGTAATGTTGAATTCACACCTTAATTTTCAAAAAAAAAAAAAAAAAATCTTTGAAAATAAGGAAAATCAACTTTACAACTATTTCCACCAAAGTTATAAAGTAAAATTTATTTAAAAATTTCTGGTGCAAATCTTAATTAAAATTAGATAAGATGTAATATATATCACCACCCGTCAAGGGGTTGAGTACATATAAAGTGTTAAATAGTTATAAGAAAGATTAAACATGTATAATATAAAGGGAGCCATCTTAAATAAAAAATGAATGAGTTTTTATACAAAATATTTGTGTCTGATATACCTCACAAAGAAAAATAAATTTTTAATTTATATATTCGAAAATAAATTGGATTTGATCTTGTAATGCAAAAGGATCTATAGTGTTTATAAAGTATATATTCGTGAATTATCAAATAATAATATCCAACTTCTCATTTCTTATTGTTTATGTTCTAATATATATAGAAAAGGAAAAGCTTTATTTAAAATGTGAAAATGTTAGTTTGTGGCACTTTTTCATTACTTTGTCATCAGTTGAATATAAAGATATTGAATTGTAAGTTAAAATTTTCGCTTTACATATGAACTTCAACTTTATGTATCTTCTGATCCCATAGAGATCCCCTCATAAAATTTGGGGAAATGTGCAAGGGCAATATGAAGTCAATTTGAGAATTTTTTGAGAAATTTAAAATTTAAATTTAAATTTGAATTAAAAAAAAATAAATTTTAATAAATTTGATCATGTTGCATATCAAATTAAAGGTCATAAAAAGAGCTTTAAAATGATATATAAACAAAGTTTGTATCACATTTAGTTTTTGAGAAAATGGCAATTAAGTAATTCAAGATGTATCAAATTTTACCGAAAAATGCTTTAATTGTTAATAAAATTAAAATGAAATACATTAAAAAGATAATTTGTGTTTTCTTTCATAACTATGTAAGGACACATGATAAACCAAGTTTCATTAAAATCTGAGGAATCAAGGGAGAAAAGGTGTGTTGATGTGACATGGAATGACTCACCACCAATTTTGAATATTAATCGCCTTCTTGGGGCCTTTGATGCAGCTTCTTTAAAAATTATCCGAATTGCTTACTTTTTTCTTTAACATAGTTGTAGCATCCTCCGATTACTTTAAAAGCTACTAAAAATATCTTTAAGCCCAACTATATGCCAGTTATGTCCCTGGCCCCTTGAAGTTTTTGCACCATAAATTGTTATTAAATTGCCCCCTCTTAATGCGATCTTCATTTTTTGGAACCCTTTTTACATTTAGTTATTCTCACGTTTCTACATTCCAATTAAGCAGGGTTGGCAAGTTTCTTCCAAAGTAAAAAAAAAGGCCGGAAGAAATAAGTTTCTTCCAAGCGGAAGAAATGGAAGGAATTGTTATTCTTTAAAAAATTACCATATAAGTTTCAATTTTGTAAGGTACTATAAATGATTTCTTATAACCTTAAATAAATGTATTCCATTAGACCTTTGCAACCTATATGCTAAATATTACATCGTTTTTTAGCTAAGATCCACATCCGTGTCTAAAGCTGTTCAACCATTGGCTACATGAAGAAAAGAAATTTTATCCAAAATACACAAAATCAGTTAAAAGTTATCTAATCGATTTCAATTTAACCAGCATATTTTTAAAATGATTTAAACTTTTGAAACTAGTAGTAAATAGTACAGATCATTTACAAACAGAACAATGAAACTCATTTAAATGAAGTACAAAGTTTTTAATTTACGTCAATTTTATTAAGGTAAGTAATATACAATAATTGCTGTATTAAAAACTTCATTTAAATCCTCTTTTTCCTTACTACAATCCAGTATGGTATTACAAAGCAAAAGTTTTTTAGCAGTAGGATGCTGCAATCAGTTTCTCAACTTAGAAAAGATTAATGCAAAAGATGAAAAAAAAATTTTCAAATCTACAGAACTCCAGGTAAGCTTAAACCTCTGAGCGGCCCAGTAGCAGAAAGTTATGGTTGTGTCTGCGACAACAATTTAGTGGGATGAAAATTGTCTGCGGGAGTAGCGTGTTACATTTTCTTATGTATATTATGATTGTACATTATTTATGTACATCTTGATTATTTGACGAACTTCGTGTTTTCTCCGCGATTCTGTGACTGAAATTTGCATTTTTTCTGCGCCCCTGGGACGAAATTCACGTTTTTACAGCGATCCTTTGGCAGAAATTTGCGTTTTTCGCGATCTTTTGACGAAATTCCGCAAATTTAATTCTGATCTTTTGACATAAATTTTCTTTTTTTCGTGATCCTTTGACAGTAATCTGCGTTTTTCGCGATTCTTTGACAGAAATTTGCGTTTTTTTCGCGATCGTTTTACAGAAATTTGCGTTTTTTTCGCGATCGTTTTACAGAAATTCACATTTTTTTTGCGATTGTCTGACTAAATTCGTGTTTTTCCCTCGATCCTTTGAAGAAATTCAAGTTACTTCCGCGATTTTGTGACAGAAATTTGTGTTTTTCTCGCGCCCCTGGAACGAAATTCAAGTTCTTTTCGGGGTTTTTGGATAAAATTCAAGTTTGTACAACGATCTTTTTGCAGAAATTTACATTTTTCGAGATCTTTCGACGAAATTCCGCGTTCTTTCCGCAATTCTTTGACATAAATTTGCGTTTTTTCGCGATCGTTTGACTAAATTTGCATTTTTCTCACAATCGTTTCACTAAATTAATGTTCTTTCCGCGATCCTTTTACTAAATTCGCATTCTTTCCGCGATCCTTTGACGAAATTCGTGTTTTTTCCGCAATCCTTTGACAGAAATTTACATTTTTCCCACAACCCTGGGAAGAAATTCATGTCCGGAAAATCCGGGCTCTTTTGACGAAATTCGCGTTTTTATAGCGACCCTTTGGTTATAAATTACCGATTTTTTATGCGAACGATTGTCGAAATTGATATTTTTCGGCGACCATTTGTCGAATTCGCGATATTTTTTGTCAGAATTTTCCTATCTTTTTTTTTTTTTTAAGGAAATACTTTTTTTTTTTTTTTTTTTTTTTCCCAAGTTGGCAGATTTATCTGCAAGATCCAAAATAAATCTGCGATGCGCGTCGCACACTTTCTGCTACCGGGCTGAGCGGTTTGGACATATTTTTCCGTTTCCCAAACACAACTTAAATCTGTTGTAGTAAAGATATTTTAAACAGAATTGTATTTTAAAATGTAACATCAAATAAAGGGGCATGAAGTGTATTTTAGACACAAACAGGGAAAGAAAATTTACATTAAGATTATTTTTATAAGCATTTTTATGAATATGCAGGAAAGTCCTCAAGACGCTCGGAGGGTTAAAAGCATTGACATGTCCATAGACATTTTTCGAATATTAGTCTTTTAAAATCAGCATTGAGATATACATGCTAGATGATAGTATAAATAATCACAAATTTATTCATTTACCGTGTTGCACAGTTTAAAAATAATGCATTTTTATATGAAAATAATGTATTTTTATATAAAAATATCACATTTTTATATGAAAATAATGTATTTTTATATGAAAAATAAAGAATTTGTAGGTAGTTTTTTTTTCTGTTTTTACATCAATGACATAATTCTGATTTTTTTTATTTAAATCAGATTTTTTTGATTTAAATCTGATTTTTATGATTTTTTTCCCAGCGTTCAAATAGTGAATAGCTACCAAGAGTTTTAGGTTTCCAAAACAATTAAACCACTAATTGCTAACATAATCTATGTTTTTACACTTTAATTAATAAAATTATAATTATTAGTTAGTAATTACAGAAATTATAAAAACTGCAAATGAGTAGTTTCATTAGGTAGTATCATATAATAATGTCATATACATTAATATTGTAATAATTATGTAAAACTTTATAAATACTAGTGATATTTAATATTTATTAAAATCATTAACTGCATTTCATATTAAATAGTTAACACTACTTCAAATTAATAATTATTAAACAATTAACTCTCTAATTAGGAACATATTATACATTTTTAAGCCTTAATTATTAAAATGATAATAATGTAGTATTCATTTTAGAAAGAAAAAGGGACAGGATGCTAGTTCCAAAAAAAGGGTACTATTTCATGAGGAAATATGTTAGTAATGACTAATGGGTTTAGTAATGATATAAGGAAAAAAAAAAAAAAAAGAATAATTTTTAGTATGATAAATAAAGTGTCCCTAATTTTTAATAATTTTATGAATAACAAATTGAAAAATACAATTAAATAATATATTTTAATAATATCCTGTATTTTCTAAAGAAATAAAGTTCCATATTTTTGCAAGATCTTGGCCACATGAATTTAGAAATATTGTTGAATGGGGATGTTTTTTACAAGAAATCTCTGGCTATAACTACAGGTGAATTTCAACTATTTTTTTTTTTTTTTTTTTTTTTTTTTAAGACATAGTGCATTTTGCCAATTTCAAAAGAGGCATGGTGCAGCACCATTTAAAAAAAAAAAAAAAAAAAAAAAAAAAAAAAAATCCTAGAAGAAATAGTATAATTACAGTCGATTAATAAAAACTGCAAATAAGTAATTTCATTAGTTAGTAACACAAATAACAAAACTAACAAATATTATTTGCAGCTCGTTTTGTATTTAGGAAAATTTACTGTAAACCACCAAAATCTAAACTTACACACATGTATGTATATGATAACCAAAAGAATTATGAAAATGAGTTAAACCCATTCATATAAGATAAATATAAGTTAGCCACTTATATCTGAAATCCTCAAAATATTTAAGTAACAGCACTATTACCTCTCAGAGTGAATTATTAATTAGCATTTTGTTGCCTTTTCAATCCCTAATTATTATATGAGTTACAAAGTTAAAAACATTTATTCAACCTATACCGAAGAAGCTCTTGCTGAGCTTAGCATTTTTGTACCAATTATTTCTTTTTCTCTTATGCATTCATTTAAATTTAGCTTTGAAAAGATGTCATTCTTTCATTCTTCTTTAACTTGAGATTGCTATTAATTACTATTTATTCTTTTACTTGTAGAAATGTATTACACTTGCTATGTGTAATTTTATATAAAATAAGGCATAAATTGATTACCTAAAAGAATTTATAACATTGCAAATTATGTTAGATTTAAATATCATTTTTAAATGAAACTGCTTTAATTTGGATAAAAACTTAAAAACAATGCTTTTTATAAACTCAACTGTTTTTATTTTTTTACAATACTCATGAATTAAGCTTAGAAACAATTATTTAAAGTTCTTTTTTTGTTTATTCATAAGTCAAAATACATATAGAAACTTTCAAATATGTTTATGTTAGATTTTAATACTTTTTTGACATTTTAAACATTTAGAAAATTTTTGATTTAAATCAATGATTTTTTTTTAAAAAATCAGTTGATTAAAATCGTGATTTTAATCGCTGATTTAAATAAACTGATTAAAATCGTTGACACTAATGAAAAATTCTATGAATCTAATAAAAATTCTATAATTGATGAATTCTAATGAAAAATTCATACCCTATGCTAAGTTTTGACTAATTATAGATCTAAATCGTTAAGTACTAAGACATTGTAACATATTTCCATGTTAGGGCCCTGTTTTTAACTATCAGTTGGGCCCCATACTATATCCCTTAAAAACGGTCCAATTCAGAAGCTTTTTTTTTTTTTTTCTAACAACTTCTTAGGTCTGCCAGCTACTACATGAATGACGGAAAAAAAAAAAAAAAAAAAAAAAAATCAGACTTGAGCTACCACCAATTTTTAATATTAATTGTTGTTTTGGGGCCCTTGGTGCAGCTTCTTTAAAAATGATCAGAATTGCTTGCAATTTTCTTTAACACATTTCTAGCATCCTCTGACTACATTAAAAATTACTAAAAAGTCACTTTATATGTAACTACATGCCACTTAAGTCCCTGGCCCTTTGGGGCCCGGTACAGGACCACTTAAAATTTTTGCACCATAAATTGTTAATAAATTGCTTCCTCTAAACCCGATTTTAATTTTTGGAACCCTTTTTCCATTTAGTTATTCTCCCGTTTCTTTATTCCAGTTAAAATCCTTTGGCATCCTAGGGTTTCATAGGGTCCGATCCGGAGCCCCTTGAACTTTTTGTGCGGCATGTATTTTTCACCACCTAATTTTCTCGCATTATCAATGCAAAATTTTAAAATTGAGTCTTGCACTCTTCTCCCCGGACCAACGCACGTTTATTTTTACTGGATCCTATGCATTTCCCCTTACTTTTTGCGCATTTCTTTAAAATTTTATTCTAATGATTAATTCATACCGTATGCTTAATTTTGGCTAATTGAAGATCTAAAGTGCTAGAACTTAGACCTTATAACGAGTTTTCTTGTTAGAGCCCTGCTCTTTACTATCAGTCAGCCCTCTTTGGGCCCTTCGTTATAGGTCTATTAAAAATGGTCCAATTCACAACCTTTTTTTTAACAACTTCTTAAGTCTTCCTGCTACTACATGAATGACAAAAAAATTTCTCAGACTTCAGCTACCACCAATTTTGAATATTAATCTCCTTCTTGGGCCCTTTGTTGCAGCTTCTTTAAAAATTATCCGATTCTATTACATTTTTCTTTAACATAATTTCAGTGTACTCCAGCTACTTTAAAAATACTAACAAATTTTCTTATATGCAACTACATTCCAGTTAAGACGCTGACCCCCAGGGACCGGTCTTTCTTTATACTTCAGCTACCACTTTTTTCGAACATTAATCTCATTTTTCAGCATCAACTTATGTTTACTCACTACAGCCATAAATTAAAAACTGCTTAATTAAAGGTAACTTTAGATAATGGGTTTCATTAGTTTATTAAATGTCGTGTTAATGTTAAATGTAATTCATAAAATTTACAAGAGGAGAGGTCATCTTCCACCGCTTGGGGGCGCATTCTTTCCTCCGATTTTGAAGATCTAATTTCAATGGGATTTGATTCATTCAACATAGATTACAATTCAGCTACTTTCTGTATTATGAAATTCTATCTTAGACTTCAGTTACCAACATTTTCTAACATTAATGATGCATTCTTTTTTTGGATTCTATGGGCTTGATTACTACAAGGTTTGGCTCACTCAGCTTAGTTTTCAATTGTCTCTGACACGTGTGGAGCACTTCCACTCCATGTTGCCTTAGGTAGCCTGGACCCAGATTAGAGGTTCGTTCAGAAAGAAGTTTGTTGGGAACACACTAGATGCTGCGGAAGGCAATGGGTGCCTCTGAAATTAGGTGCATTTAAAAGAATTTGAAAAGATATAAAATCATACAAATTTGAATTTTGTTTAAGTTTGTTATTTACGGACCCTGGGCAATGCCAGACGGGTCTGCTAGTTAGCGATATTTTTTTTAAACTGAAAATTAGAGATGGACGAAATCTGACTATTCTGCCAGATATCTGGCTCTATATATTCACATTTTTTTAAACATTCCAAATTTGTGACAAATTGAATTATGGGGAACTTTTGATTATTTATTATCAGGGGTCGATTTAGAAAAAGAAATTTGCATAGCAGTAACTGCTATACAAAGTCAGTTTTGAATAGCAGTTAGACACTTTTGTATAGCAAGTAAAATATAGCTAACGTAACTTTTAAATCTTGAAAATTTACAACAAATTTTTTTTTAAAAAAAGCGTACTTCCTCGCTGTACTTCCATTGTAAATAAACACTTGGGGAGGGTGAAAACACAACGTATGTCGTGTAAAAACACCTTTAAATTTTAACTTTAAGCAGTGATGCCGCTGTACTTGAAAAAACCTGGGTCCCCAGGACCCAGGATTTCCAAAAATCTGGGTCCCTTTTTTACAAAAGCGGGTCCCCATCAATAATAATTTATATTTTAAAGGGATAAATGAAAGTTGTTTATTAAGATAAATGAAATGCATTAATTATTGTTTTAACAATAATTAAATAATGAATTAAAACCAGCATTATTTGCACTCAAATAAGATATTTTTAAAAAATATTAAGGGAAATTTTCTTTACTTTTTTAAAAGTAAAAATGCAAGATACAATTTTAATTGTAAAATAATGTTTATTTGAGAGTAGAAGATACCAAGTTCCACTAACAAGTATCACTAATGTTCGCATTCTTTTAAAAAGAGGCAAGGCGGGTTTATTGAAAAAGATATTTTTGCTGAAAAAAAGAACACGGTGTACTTTTCGTTGAATGAATGGGTGCTTTCATTATTATACTTCCCATTGAATTATTTGTCAGCATAGATCTGTGTTGGAATCAGACATTTTCCTTGGAAGGGAAATTTATATCTAAATCACTAATAAGCATCAAATCTTAAATGTTCTGAAGGCGGAAGACATTTCAATGCAGTAAGAACGAGGGGGGGGGGGGATTTTTACTGGTCCACCTAATGAATATAAATATTATCAAAGTACACTGAAATCATGCTGTCTTTTTAAGAATCTCATAAAAAAGAAATTAAATCCCATTTTATGAATTTTCTACCTATAAGTTTAGTTTGCACATCTTTTTTGGTGCTTTGACTAAATTCACGTTTTTTCCGCGTTACTTTGACGAAATTCGCGTTTTTCCGCGATCCTTTTGTTGAAATTCGCTATTTTTTCGCGAGTCTGTCACGAAAATCGTGTTTTTTTCCGCGATACTTTGACAAAATTCGGCTTTATTCCGCGATTTTTTGACGAAATTTGCTATTTTTTCGCAATTTTTTGTCGAAATACATTATTTTGTCTCAGCCCTTTTACGAAAATAGCGTTTTTTCCGCTATATTTTCACGAAATTTGTGCTTTTTTTTCGCGATCCTTTGACGAACATCGGCTTTTTTACGTTATTTTTTGAAGACATTTGCTATTTTTGGAGGATCCTTTGATAAAAAACAACTATTTTTTCGCAATCCTTTGACGAAAATCGGCTTTTTTCCGCGATTTTTTGATGAAATTTGCGCTTTTTTCGCGATCTTTTAACGAAATACGCTAATTTGTCGCGGCCCTTTTACGAAAATCGCGTTTTTCGCAATATTTTGATGAAATTTGCGCTTATTTCCGCGATTTTTTGACGAAATTCGCTTTTTATTTCGCGATGCTTTGACGAAATACGCTATTTTTTCGCGGCCCTTTTACGAAAATCGCTGCTTTTGCGCGATATTTTGATGAGATTTAGGCTTTTTTCGCGATTCTTTGACGAAAATCGTCTGTTTTCCGCGATTTTTTTCACGAAATTACGCGTCCCGTGGGACGCGTAAGAGCTATTTTTTTTGCGTCTCGTATCCGATTTTTCGCGTAATTTACGCGCTATAGCGCGTCCGCGGCATCCCTGCTTTAAGTGTACATGACATAACAAAGGGTGTGGGAAATATGCATCGCAATGATTGCGATTTAATGCATTTCTTGGATCGCATTTTAGTTAAATTTGAATCGCAAATTGCGATGCGATACCGCTTAAATCGAACCCTGTTTATTATTATTACTTTTTAAATAGAGAGTGATTATTTATATGCCTAGCTTAGCAGGGCTGCCACAGATGACTATATATTCTATTCACACCACTATATTTAAAATACAAATTTTGTAGTATATTTCTCTTGCACATGCTGGCAAAGTATGTGAAAGATTTTTATTTTGAAAAGATGGTGTGAAATGGAATTAAAAAAGGTCGGCCGTGGCAGCCCTGCATAGGGTGTGCAATACATAAATTATGCAGTTTAGACAGGATGGCAAATGGTATTAATTCACCTCTGACTATTATTATATTATTCATAATATTGGTTGAATTTTTAGGTTTTAACCTAAAAATTTGAAATAATTATTTTTCAATAGGTCAATTTCTAAAGTGATCTAGGAATAGACCTATTGAAAAAATAACCCTTGCGGTGACTTTGTTTATGTATCTGTCTGTATATAATGTAAATCTTGGCATCACAATAACTTTAAAATACTGAACTACAGTATGGAACCATTTATCCGGAAACCAGTTAACCGCAAAACCAGTTATCCGGAATGATATTTCAGATAGACTCATTTCAGAATCTTTGCAGTAAAAGGTGTCATACACTGCTAGTTTGACATAGGCTTTGCTTGAAACAATTGTATAATTTGATGACAACATCTAGTATTTGAAAAGAAAACATATTTAGTTGTATTTTAGATGTTTAAATTTCTATGCAGAGGAAACAGAAGAATTTTTGTTCCTAAGGGATTCCCATAAATTACCTTCTTTTAAACTCTGGTTAACATTTGATCTTTCTTGCATCTGACTTTTAATCCAAGTAATCTAATAATTTAAAACCAGATATAATGTCACAACCACACATATTCCACAAAACTTATCAAATGGATGCTGCTTTAATGCACAACCAGTTAACCGGACAAACCAGTTATCCGGAATACATCTGACCCCAAGCATTCCGTATAAATGTTTCTGTACTGTAATTCAAACCTAATTTGGATAGTGTGTTGATTGTACCAATATCTTGGAATGAGTGTGTTAACAAAATATGTATAGTTTGTTTACAAGGCACATAAAAGCAAAACATGCAAAGCTTGTCGTCACAATAATGTCCGAAATACTGAACCAGTTAGAATTGAATACTGTATTGATCTTGTAAGTATCTTAGATGAGCTCCTTAGCCAGGTATGTAGCTCTTATAGTTCATTACTGGGACACACAAAACAAAACTTGTCATCATAGTAGCATGACTAGGGTTGGGCAGGAGTTGGAGGGTGGGGTCACTGCCTCACTATTAACAAAGAGAAATGTATTTGAATTCTTTTATGCATCCCTGTATATGGTCAGTAGAATTTATATACACAAATAATATGCAAAAATATAGTTAAATTTAAAAATGCATACCACAATTGAAAACACACTTACAACAATTTTCACTCTCTGACTGTACTGTAACCAAATTGTTTTGTGTGTCCCTGTAAATGAACAATAAATGCTATGCTCACCATATTTTATAGTAAGCATTTTGAGTTTTCATGGTGTATATAAATTTCAATATGGTTGAAATTATCTAACATTAAAATAGACTACAAGAGGTTCTCCTATAGCTCATAATGTAACTGAATTCTTTTTAAGTGCCCCTGTAAATGAACTATTAATGCTATACACTTCATTTTCAATACTGATAAACCTCAATAACATATCAATTACATGGATATCGGAATATTTTTATGTGAATTTGAGCACGGACAAGCAAACTGAATTCATGCAACTATGTTGGAAAGTGTTTAAAATGTATTATTTGAAATTGATGATGAATTGTAATATTCTATAATGGTTATATATATATGCTCATAAAGTCTTCCATCCAAGACACTCTCCAAAAAGGTTACCTTTTGTCCAAATCGTCCATCCTTGGACTAAAAATATAATTTTATCTAATATATTACAAGATTAATAATTTGCATCATTCACTTTTGTTCATAAAATAAACAATGAAAGTTATTTCCCTTTTGTCCAGCAGCTTCAAGATCTTGAACTGTAACAGGAGGACAGAGGGCATTCATTCACAACAACATAACAGTTTCAATTAAATTTGTCTGACTAATTGATGTTAAAACATAAATTACATTTAAAAGGGCAGTATCTTTTAAAGCTCCTCAATTAGCTGAATTTATAAGTATGTTGGTATATTATTGTGTTTCTGCTTTGACTGTCTTGTGTTTGCTGCATCATTCAAAAACAAACAAAAGTAGCTATACAACCAAATCAATCAATATTTCTAAAAATAAGTTTTGATGAATTTCTAATAAATAAAAGTAGTGTTATGTGAAAATATAAGTGCTTTATCTTCAAGGTCAATGTTTTATTTTTATTTTTAATACATGAGATCATTCACTTATCATTTAACTATTGGGGGAACAAATATTGATCTATTTTCTGGTTAAAAAACTGAATAAAGGTTGTGCAATTACCATCAAAATATTTTAGTAAACAAAAGTAACTTTTTAAATAGTATTTAAATATTTTTCATTTATTACAAAAGTTTTAAAATAAGTAAAATAATAATTTAAAAAAAAAACGAGAACCTAAAAAGTTGCTGATTTCAAAAATTAGAACTTTTTTGCAGGTGTAATCAAATATTATTCACATTTTGTAAATTAAAGACATGGTATTGCTTAAATTTGTTATATAATTTGTCAGTGTATCTGTAAAATTAACCTTGAAATTATGAATTTTCTTTCACACAGCAGTAGGTACAGTCGTGGAAAAAAAAAAGTAAACACCCCCTACTAACTCCTCAACAAATTATCATAGAAGAAACTTACTGGTACCAAACGATTGGAAATAAAGTCTACTTTTAAATGATGTATATAAAACTTGCTTAGGGGACCATCTACATATTAAAACAAATCCAAACTTAATTTTTTTCAATGGCAATCCCCAATTTTAACCACATATTTCAAGTCTTCGGTTAAAACTATGCCTAGACACCCAATTTCAAGTCATTTGAATTCAATAATTTTTTCAATTATAAACATTCAAAATTTAGTGCTTCTAATGTTAAATTATATTTTCATATTTTTATTTATATCTCCTGAAATTATGCTCCTAATGTGCTCATTTTTTGAGTAGCAATAATACTAATGTACCCAATCATAAATATGTTGAATTTGCAATTTTTATAGTTTTATGATATGAATTATGAAATTAATATTCGAAAAAATTATAAATTGCAACCTACAGTTTTTTTTTTTTTTTTATGGATTTAGTTTTATTAAGTCCTGCTTTATGGAAATCCAAAATTTCACAATTTTCTTCCAAATAGTTTTCAAATTATGCTTAAAAAATGGCAAAAGGATGTTTTAAGGGGCCGTCTGTGATAGAAGTGAGTAGATATTTTGAAATTTCTTCTGCTGTTGTGCAATCTAGCAGGTTTCATGGAATGCTTGACGCTTGAGTGGTGCTTAAGGTGTCTTGATCAAGAAGGAGGCTCTCTCGATTAACAATCGAGTATAGAACTTCAATTTGGATACTGCCTTAAAATATGCGCTCGTTTTAAAATAATTAATTTCTCGGAAACTTATGGTACAAATTGCATAACAATTTGTTTCTAGGCTAATTGAAGGGTGTAGAGTTCATTTATGCTGTCAGAAATGTGTACTGCTATTGAAAAAAAACAAAGTTATGGTTTGTTTTAATAAGTAGATGGCTCCCTAAGCAAATTTTATATACATCATTTAAAAGTAGACTTTATTTCCAATCATTTGTTACCAGTAACTTTCTTCTACGATAATTTGTTAAGGAGTTAGTATGGGGTGTTTACTTTTTTTTCCCACGACTGTACATTACATGTTATTTTTTTTAAAAGTGAAGAAAATATTGGCAACAATGTATATATAATGCCAACAGAATTTTTAATTGACTTAGCATATATATGAATGCTTGCTAAATTTATTATGATTGTCTTTGGAAAATGCTTAGTGTTAACTTCAATTAAAATACCTTTTTTTAAAAAGCAAATTTGTTGTGTTATTGCATAGCATTAGACTATAAAGTATAAATGAATGCTGTTATTAATACTAAGTTTTTACTAAGTAAGTTTAACTAAGTTTTAAGATATTTGTTTTGTATTTTTTGCTAGCACATTCCTATTTGATATTAATTCACAAAGGAATTTAAGTACTTCTGAAGTTTATCATCAGAATATCAAACTTTCAAACTGTAATTTAAATTTTACGTATAAAAGATTACCAAATAACTCAAAATATTTGTTTCTTACTTCGTGCAAAATATTTAAGCATGACCATTACTTAAGAGTCCATTAAGTACATATTTTTCCTATATACTTACTAATATTTTAATAAAATGACATTTTAGTGCTGATCAGTAATTTTGTCTTTTAATGTAGGTCAAATGGAGTTATTGTTGCTTTAATTGAAGCTCCTTGTTTATGTTTATTCCTGGACTTTGCTCAGGTGCCTAGCGCTTATTTTGATAGCAAGCCTCCGTGGCATAGAGGCATTTTATATGTAGCGTAAGTAATATCTTTTTGAATTCTCAGTTAAAAGGTATTTTTAGAAATTTGTTTCCTTTAACGCAGTCATATTTTGCTAGTAATTTATATTTCATTTTAATTCATACATCTAACCATATTTTTATGTGAAGATTTAAATACTGTATAGTTTTTTAAATCTTGTTTTAAAGTGTGTTGATTTTCTTTTTTGTCTGATATGCCAACGCCTGAAAGTTCTCTTAATAAAAAATCATGATTTTCAATAATTGCTCTGTCTTTTCAGTAATGTAAAATGGTAGGGTTTTGTTTTGTGATGCAAATGGAACAAGTTTCCTGTTTCATAAAAAGAAACTTTAACAACTATTAAAAATCCATACTAGGTTGGAAACTTTGTTTTTGTAATTAAAATTCAGGCAAAGATTGAGCATTTTAATTCATGGTTCTAATGGAATGTTAAAACATAACATTTTTGATCCTGCAAAAATAATTTAAGCTCTATTAAAGTTCATTTATGTAAAAGTAAATCTGTAAGAAATCTATTACAGAATGTGTAATCTTATCCTATTAGGTTTTGGGTAATCCTTCAACAAATTTTATATTTCTTTTATTAGGGTTTCATTCATCTTACGAAACCCTTATAGTCTCACTTCTCTGTCTGTCCATCCGTCCTAGGCTCGTTCTCAGAAACTGTTTAAGTTATGAACTTAATTTTTTTTTTTTTTTTTTTACATAGAGCTGAATACCCTTTGTCACATCCAAAATCTTAAAATTTTGGAAAAGTCTTATATTATTAGAGATTTTATAAATTTGGCCATTTCTGTGACATTACATAATCTTAATTTCAGCTAATTCATTTGTAAAAGTTATAGACCAGTTTGTAAGGTCAATGAGTTCGTATCTACAAGGTTGTGAGTTCAAATCCTGCTGATTTAAGTTGAAATTTTTCAAACTTAAATTTGTAATTTTTTTGCAGAATTTCTTTTTAAAAGTAAGTTTGTAAAGTATTATGTGTTCCTTTCCCTCCCCCTCACCCCGCAAAAAAAGAAAAAGAATAAACATTTTAAAAATGGAATTGCATTTAAATTTTTTTAACTTAAATTTTTAATTATTTTAGCGGAATTTCTTTTTAAAAATAAATTTGCAAAGTGTTAAGTGTGCCTCTCCCCCCCCCCCCCCCCCCCCCCCCCCAAAAAAAAAAAATAAATAAATAAAAATAAGAAGGAAAAACCCTAATAAAAAAGAATTAAACTTTAAAAAACTGATTAAGGTCAGAGGAATAAATTTTGGGTTTCCCTGATTTTTTTTGTTTTTTGTTTGGTGCTGCCTTCTACTGGCAATTTTTTTCAAGTTATCCACAAGATTTTGAGGAATTGAAAGGTATTCTTTCTGTTTCCTTTCGAATTTGTTTTTAATGTAACATTCCTTTTTGGCACCATCTGCTGCGTTTTTGAAAAGGGGAAAAAATTAATATGGATTTTTTTCTGAATTATTTCAGCATTTTGAATATGTTTTAAACAATCATTTGCTTTTAAAAATATTATTTTTTATTTATACCTCCGCTAAATTTTTGAAATTAATTTAAAAATATTCAATTTTTAAAATTTTATTTAAATAATTTTACTTGAATATTTTTTATTTAATTTTATTATTATTATTATTATTTTAAAAATTAAATTTAATGGTGATGCCATATATGTAAGAATTTAATAATTATAAATTAACAATTTTGATTTATTAATTTAAGGCTAAAGTGTTTTGAAACACAAATTAAACAAAACCCTCTGTGCGATCTGGGATCACACTTACCCACTTGTTTGAAAAGGACCCATTTAGCCTAGTAATTAGTATGCTGGCCACAAAATGAGTAGCTTGGGCAGATGTTTCCAGGTTCTATACTTCAGCAACCTGGGTGGGATGACTGAGCAAAGTTTTTTTGAATGAGATAAATAATTCGAAAAACTTTCCATCCAAAGGTCCTCCCTGAAGTCATCCCTCTCATAGTAATATGGTTAAAACTGACCGAGCTTAACAAAGTCCATCCTGTTATTTGAAATGAGTGGGTATACAGTGGCATAGTCAAAAGATATATCTTATGTGGTCTAGGCTAGAGGTCTGTACGGGCTGAAATTTCTAGACCCAGTCCTGGTCCCACTCACAGAAAAAGAAATTCAGCCCAACCCAGCTCGATACAAAAATTAAAAGTGTGGCCCGAAATTCGACCCTGGCCTGGTACAGGCTCGGACTGGGCCGCCTGCTTATCGGCCCGAGGGCCAGTGCGCCCTCGTCCAGGGAGAATTTCGCGCCCCTAAGTGCCTAAGCCGCTCCAATACTTTTTCTCTCATTGTACACATACATTTTGACTAGTATATTAAATTTCGAGAATTTGTTTAGGCCTAAACATCCATTAACTCCTTCGAGACGGGAGCCTTTTACGAAATTTTTAATCTTTTGTCACCGTTTTTTAAAAACAGATATTTGTGTCTTCTTGAATCGACAAAATGCACTGATTAAATAAAGCAAATTTTACAGTAAAATTTTTCTGGTGAGGAAAAACAAGGATTCTGAGCACTTCAAGCGGCACGTATACGTGCCGCTCGTCCCCAAGGGGTTAATAGACAGACAGCACAAAGAGTTTTTTTTTTTTGCTATTAGAAATAAATTAAAGATAAATGAAAGCAATTCAAGGATTGGAAAAACAAAAGTGAGCATCTTTGCATGCGATTGAGAGAGAAAACATGTACCGAGCGACAATTTTAGTAGCTCCGGCGCCGCGCCCTAGGCAAGATTTTCTTTTATCTCTTATTTGAGTAATAATATTTTAGATTTTAACCAAATATTTTGCATATTTTCAGTCTTTTCGCTTTTAATACCTTGCCCATCCCCCGCTCTTTAAAGTCGACTCTGAATACACTATTATTGAAAACGTACTTTTTGAAAACAACTTGAGAAAAGAGCGAGATAAATATCAGAAGGCAAAACACTTCTTGTGGGAATTTTGTTCCGGATCGAAAAGCATTTTTTTTGGGGGGTGGCGGGGGGATACAAATATGATGACAGTTCTGGATTACAATCCTGCAAGCTGTGGAATCCGCAGACAGTGTTTTTCATTCACTAAATCAACACCATAATTTTCGGTTAGTAATCTTAGCTTTATTTAATGACATACTTTCGGTTCAAAACAAATAGGTGTTGCTATCCAACGTACAATTTATTCACAAGTTTAACATAAAACTCGTGAAAGTTTCAGGAGTTTTATGTTCAACTTGTGAATAAATTGTACGTCGGATAGCAACACCTATTTGTTTTGTATCGATATTACAACGTAAAGTCCTTTATTATTATTATACTTTCTGTTGTTAAATAACTATTAGAAAATTCTAATACGCATTTTATATAAAAAATTGTTTTGATTTAATCACGAAAAAGCTATCATTAAATAAAGTGATGATTACTATTCAGAAATTATGATAAGTTTTTGAATAAAAAAAAGCTAGCCACTGAATCCTGAAACTTGCATGAATACAATCCCTGGGATCATGGAAACTAAAATATTTCCCTTGATCTCTAATTATGATAAGGGCTTTGCAAATCATAGGAAGATTGTTCTGAGAAGAGTAAATTATTTTAGTGATTTTAACTAACAAAGCGACTTTTTTTGGTGTACTTCTTCTGTAAAAACCTTTTAATAATGCAATATCAATCCAGCCTTTTATGGATACATAAAGTCATTTTTTAAGGATACAAAAGGCCTCTTCCTACAAAATACCAGACTCGCCTTATATCAAATGTTACAATATATCAAGTGTAATAAGTATTATTTTCACAAGCAAGTGTTATTTTCACATTCCTTAATGTGATATTGATTTGAATGTTGAAATATCCTTATATTTCAACATTCAAATACCCTATAATAAGCGGTACTTTTATTAAAGAAAACAGAAGAAGCATGAGATTTAGTTTTCAAAATTTCTATTTACATACGAAATGTACATTTTTGTTCTAGATACATTTTTTTAAAAATTAAAACAAAGTTTAGATTTGTGTGTATTTTTTTGTGTGTATGGTGAGGGAGACACCTGCAGATACCACACTTAAAAATGCTATTTTATTTAAAAAAAAAAAAAAAAAAAAACCTATAGTAAATAAAAATTAATTGCTAACAGATTGTAACAGAAATTTAATTTATCTCATTTTAACTGACTGATAACTACGACTGCTAACTTCGTAATTCATATTTAGAGAGCAATTTTAATATTTATTAAGAAATATACTTAAAAAAAGTTGAACCCCATAGCAGTACCGCAGCAGCTCTATTTGGCACCTGGTGCAAAAAACATGTTAGATTTTTCTCTGCCAAATTCCAACGCATCAATGATGATGATTGGAATAAAAGTGGTTACCCCTTATATTGGTTACCGGCTCCAAATAATCGTAAAAAATCTATAGGAACCAATCGACTGGAAATAATGTCTATTTATTATTGTTTTGTTTAAATTATGCTACCGAAGTCGCCTATACATTAAAAATCGTATCAACTTTGAATTTTCGAACAATAACACCCATTTTTTGACACCTTATTGAGTTTCTTGGTTCCAGACAAACCAGAAAAAGGTATTATTTATATACATCATCTTAAATCTTGATAGAGTTAGAAGAGTTTAAATTTGAGGATGGATGCTAAAGTTAAACCAATTTCAGAAGCATTAATTTATATCTTCATAAAAATCACCTGATTGATTTTTTTATTAATTTATTAAAGAGATACGTATAGGCCTAAACGTGTTAGACTTTTTTCTCTATTCAAAAAAAATTTTTTTTTCTTTTTGTGAAAACTTTTAATAAATTCATACTAAAAAAATTATGAATTACGACCTAACATTAATTTTTGCATTCAACAAACCTCAATCGTTAGAAACATCGATGTGTAAGTTTACAGCTCATTTGAATAATTAGTTTCCGAAATAGAGAGAAATTTTGCCTTTCCGTAATTTAAGAGACCGTCTTCTTTTATCAAAAGAACCACAGAGAAAAAATCGTAGAAACTTACAAGGAATACTTTATAGAGTTTTTCTTTAATGTAAAGTAAGTTTATAAATTTAAAATTTCTGTATAATTTTACTGGTGACTGATTGAGTGTGTTCGGAATGTTTTTCTTGTGAGATCTTCATTTTATTTTCCGAAATTTTTAGATAAATTCCTAACTTTTTTTTTTTTTTTTTTTTTTTATAACTGTGTTAAGATTTTAAAAAAGTATATAAACTATATCTCTTTCCTGGCTGGCGAGGAATTCAAATAGGGTGACAAAAGCGGATGTTACCATTTGAACAATCAACATTCCTACATTTTTTAATATGTAGACAATCTTTCAAAGCAAAATTTATTTATAGCATTTAATAGTAGATAGTATTTCCAATCATTTGATACCTATATTTTTTTATACGTCCATTTGCAGGAGAATTGGTAGGAATGTACTACGTAGGAATGTATCACTTTTTCCCCCCCATAAGGTCAAAAAGAACTTCTTAGGCCATAAAATTTAGAAATGCATGCAGAAATGTGTTTAAATGAATGAAAGTGCAGAAATGTGAAATTTAGAAATGTCTTTCTCCTCCTTTCAAACTGGAAGCACGTGTTATATGAGACTACTCATATAACTAGTGCTTAAAATGATCTATTACTTTTATAAAGCACTTCAATAATACATCCTAAAACTAAGCAGATAAAAATTTGCAGTAAGAAGCATCCGCTGAAAAATAAAACCCTAAATATGCAGAGAGAGAGAAATGGTTGTTTTTATGCAGTAAGTGTAAGAAGAAATGATGACCAGATAAATAAAAGAAAAACTTAACTTTATTAAAAATCTTTCATGATAAAATACAATAGTATAAAAATAAATGCCTTGAAATTAAACAAACAAATATTGATTAAATTTATATCGTGCAGAAAATAAACATAATAAAACAATACTTTAAGATAATCCCTCCAGAGCTCATGCCATAATATATTCACTCTAACTCAAATTGCAAACGAAAAATGTCACCTGTAGTAAACGAATTCATCACTTTATTTCATCTTTAAACTTGAAGAAAAACATCATAGAACTAGCGAAGATCCAAAGATTAAAAACATCCTCTCAGCAACTCCATCGTACGTAAAACTCAATAACATAAACTTCATATCCGTTAAATAAACATCAGAGCAGCAGACATCAAAACACCGAAAAAGAGACGACCAGCATGCATCAAACACCGAGAGCTGCTCCGCAGAGAAGCTGCAATCGGAAACGCCCTCCTTCCATCGTACGTGGAAAAACTGATTTGCATAGGCACGTGCCGCGCCAAAGGCGAAAGAGCACTCGTGGACGGGCAACGCCACCTACCGGCCGACGGAGTTACTGCTCAGTTCGAAAACGATATACGATAGAGCTCGGCTGGAAAAACATCGCGATGTGAAAGTCCGATGATACGATGCAAGTTCTATTTAAAACAAATAAATAGCTGCACAAATGGACAAAAATAAATTAGCTGTAAGGATGAAAGGTAAGTCATAACTAAAGAAGTTTCAAGATAAAAATATATTTAGTTGAATAAAATAAAGATAATGCAATTGATAGGAAAAGTGGGAATATGGCTAACAAATGCCCCCCCCCCCCCCCCCTCTTATCAATGCTACCAAATACCAAGAAGGCAAAGTCAATTACATGTCCAAAAAAAACTTAAAGTCAACTAAAACAAGTCTAATAAAACAAAAACTACCTGCGAAAACTACCTAAAAGTAAATTCGAAAAACATGAGCACCAGAGCGACTAACAATCCATGTAATTTCACTGTAAAATAAAAGTTTGTATCATGCAATAACAATATCAATAAAATCATCAACTCAATTCAAAATTCCAAAATTTCAATTAAATAGCAATTCTGCAACAAACATTATACAACATCAAAAACCATCTCAACATAGCAATTCAATTCAAAGATCAAGCAAATATGCAAATTCATGATATTTAAATGCGAAAAGAAGTTACAAAAGTAGGTGCCGAAACAGGATAATCTTCCACATGTCCGTACGACATTTTGTGAGCTGTAATATAGTGAGCTATAATCAAAAATATTTTTACAATAATGGCTGTCAATACAAGATTTTCTTCCACATGTCTATAAGACATTTAGTGATTACAATTAAAGTCACAAGGTACCTACACAAAAAAAAAACTTAGAATACAATACAATACATATCATTCATTCAACTTTCATACAACCTTACGTGGCGCCACGATTTCATCAACTCTTATTCTCACATAGAGACAAGGAACCTGTAACAATATTGTAAATTATTTAAATCAGGGATTTTTCACACTTTGACAGAACCACTATACTTAAACCATTATTTTAACAAAAAGGAATCCCTCAACATCCACCATTGTAACATACGAATATTTATACATTTCTGCCTAGGCTCCCGGGATGCCCAAGCAAAAAAAAAAATTTAATTTTTCTTATACATAAATCTATAAACCCTAATAAATTCAAACACATATATATTTCCATCAAAAAGTACAATCTTTAAATCAGCTGGTAATTTGCAAGGTAGATGGGAATTAGTGACAGTTCCATATATTAACATAATCAAAATGGGTCTTACAAAAATAAAAGTTAACCTGCCCGCGAAAAGACCCTCTGTGGCAATGGTCAACTCGAAAATCCACCCCCAGATGCCACTCAGACAGATTACAGTGGCACCCCTGCAAGACGCTTCCTTGGGGCCGTTCGGACACCCAGAAATGGACCTCGAGAAGTATCACCACATTCAGGTGGGATTTAAATGTCCACCAAAGAAAAGTATATAGATATATATATATGATACCAACAATATAAAAAAAATATACATTATAATTCAAAAACAGTAAATTTCAAGAAATACAAAACTTCAAAAAAATTATCTGAAGATATGCTCAATAAATCTTTTTAATTCAAACTTGGTGAGCGGCTTAGTGAAGACATCAGCAAGGTTATCCTTGCTGCGGACAAAAAGTAAATCAAAAGTATTTTTATCAACCAGATCCCGTACAAAGAACAGCTTAACATCGATATGATGACTTCTATGATTCTCAATAGGCGATTTTACAAAATCAATAGTAGCCCTATTATCTACATACAAAACTGACTTCATCTTTTCCCCAGTGACAACCTTTCTACAAAAACATTCACTTAGAATCCTGTCAAACCAAAGAAGTTCTTTTGTCGCTTCGGTCATTGAAATAAACTCAGCTTCCATAGTTGGCAAACTCACACTTTTCTCTTTAAATGTTCGCCAAGAAATGGGAGAGTTTCCTAAAAATACAATTTGACCACCCAGCGAGGTCCTATCATCTCGATTTGCAGCAAAATCTGCATCAGAAAAAGTTATCAACTGAGGTTTTGTACAAGATAAATTAAGTGTCATATCAATAGTATGTTTAACATATCCCAACAATCTAAGTAAGCCATACCAATGTGTCATTCCTGGATCTGATTGAAATTGACTCATTATATTTACCGCATATGAAATATCGGCACGGGATCTATTAGCAATAAAGGACAAACAACCCAGTACACTTCTGTATGGTAACTGTGACATCTCTCCACGCTCTTCCTCAGACTTAGGACAATCAGATTTAGAATAAACAGAGCCCTTGCTTATGGGTAAGGAGGAAATGGGAAACCTGTACGACTCAAACCTTTTGCAAACATCTTTAATATAGGATTGCTGGTGAATCTGCAAGCCTTCATCACTTTCCTCAAACTCCACACCAAGCAACTTCTTAGTTTTGCCTAAGACCTTTAAATCGAAATATTTGCTTAAAAGTTCTAAAGCTCTATTTATAATCCTTTGATGCTTCCCAAATAAAACAATATCATCAACATACAATAATAACACTAAATCTGAGTCTAAAACGTAAACACAGTTACACCACTCTAATTTCTTAAACCCAATCTCCAAAAGAACACGGTTTATCTCAAAGAACCAAACTCGACCCGACTGATGTAGACCATAAATAGCTTTATCCAATTTACAAAATAAACTTTCTTTACCAACCTCAACAAAACCCAGGGGTTGCGACATATAAACATTTTCAGTAAGAGGAGCATAAAGATAAGCACATTTGACATCACATTGGGTGTGTAACCAGCCTTTAAAGGATACTAATAAAGAAAAGAAAAACCTGATGACACTAAAATTAACCACGGGACTAAAAGTTTCCTCATAGGATTCTCCTCTAATTTGCTTAAACCCTTGAGCCACTAAACGGGCTTTAAACCTGGCAATTTTCCCCATGTCATCTTTCTTTATAGTGTACACCCATCTACAACCTACAGGGCTGATGTTTGAAGGTAAAATTTCTAAATGCCATACGCCTCTATCATACATAGTATTTATCTCCTCTTTCATAGCTTTTTGCCATTCATCCCTTTGATCAGATCAGATCTTATTGCTTGTTTGTAAGTTCTAGGAATAACTGGGCCATATAGTCAAGACTGTGACTGACAAATATTCACATTAGAATTAACAGCATTAGGTTCAGAAACCACTCCCTCAAAAGTATTGCTCCCTTTAAAATCAAACAAGTTAGGCTTAAAAATTAAATCATTCTCCTTACAATAATCCTCTACTTCCCTTGCAGACCTTAACCTATCGGAATCATTATCAATATCAAAATAATAAATATCCCTACGAATACCAGTATTTCTGGGAACAACTTTTCTTCTCCAGTGAGTATCTTGTAATGTGGTGTGAGGTTTACTAGGGGAATCACTTTCTGAAGAGGACCCCTGACCATCACTCTCTGCCCTAGAAGTGATCCGAGGGAGTCATTGGAGCTGTCAGTGGTGGCTCTGACCTCCTCAACAACGTCTTCATCCTCGATATCACTCCTAGTAGCAGGAAACCCACTGAAACTCTCCTGGAGTATCGCCCAGCACTGCTCCATTTAGCGCATCCCTATAACTGGATTGTTCGTTAAAGGAGACATTAATGGTCTCAACAATTCTGTCACTATCAGGCAACCAAACTCTATAACCTTTTGTTCTAAAAGCGTAGCCAACAAGATATCCTCTACTAGCCTTTGAATCCAGTTTTTGCCGTTTCTGACGAGGGACACCAACATACGCCAAACACCCAAATGGTTTTAAATGCCTGACAGAAGGTTTATAATTACCAAAAAGTTCAAAAGGGGTTTTGGTCTGATTTTTGTGACATAAACGGTTCCAAACATAGGTGAAGTGGAGAACTGCCTCTGGCCAAAAATTCAAATCCATGCCACTTTCTTTTAACATGGTTCTAGCCCCATCTACTACAGTCTGATTGTACCGTTCAACAATACCGTTCTGTTCTGGTGTAAAAGTATTCGTAAATTCATGATTTATTCCCTTTTCAAGACAAAATTCTTCCATTTTGTTATTATCAAACTCTCCCCCATTGTTGGATCTTATGGCCTTAACCTGTCTACCCAAAAATCTTTCGGCACGGTTAATATGTTGCCTTAAAATTTCAAAAACTTCCGACTTCTCTCTCATAGGGTATAAAGAAGTTTTACGGGAAAAATCATCAATTATAGAAACGAAATACCTTTCTCCTTGCCTGCCTTCAACCTGACTTGGACCCCAGACATCAGTATACAAAAGTTCCAATGGAGATTTGGATCGAATAAAATTTCTAGATTTAAAAGATGTCCTCCTAAACTTGTTAAGTTTACATGATTCACATTTAAATTCCCCCTCTCTTAAATTTGGCAAACCCCTAGCACCCGCATTTCTACATGTATGAGCTATCAAATAAGGACTAACATGTGCCAGCCTTCTGTGCCAAACATACATATCATCATGCTTACTGGTAGAAGATGCTTCAAAACTAACTCTCTTAGTAACTTTGCTAGGAATTTTGGGGTATAAATAGTAAACACCATTTTTAAGAATGGCTTTAAAAAGGGGTTGTCCGTTGCATGATATCTTCACCTCGCCACTCTCACCAGAAAAACATGCCCCATTTATATCTAAACAAGGACCAGATATTAAATTACGCCTCAATTTAGGAGAAAACATTACATCTTTAAACATTAAGATTCTTTGCCCAAACTTTAATTTAATAGTTCCACACCCTTCTATAGGAAAAGTTACACCTTCAATGGCTACAGCCATATGCTCATCATTTAAAGGAGTAAATTCAATAAAAAGATCTCTATTTTTATAAAAATGATGCGAAGCTGCTGTGTCGAAGACCCAGTCAGCATCTCCATCAACTAAGTTAGCTTGAGACAAAAAGAATGAAGTATAGGACTTACGTTCTGGACTGTTCGACAGATAGGACTTACGTTCAGGACTTCTCTGACGAGTGTCTCTAGATCGGCCTCTTTTCACTTTGTCATCAAGTCTACGAGGATCACTGTGTTGATGCTTAGCAGGAGATCTTGTACACTGTCGTGGAACTCTCTTATCACTATGAGGGCTAAAGGATCTAACTAATGAAGTATCACGATGAGATGAAAATTCGGCTGACGGTGAACTATCTCTGTTACAGGATAACATACTCCTTCGGAAACTATGGCACTGGCTTTTAACATGACCTGGCTTTTTTCAAAAATAACAGCTCAACTTCTTTCTAGCTTTCCTCTGGTATTGTAATGATTGAGCTTCAGGATACACTTTACTATGATCACGTTCTCTCAGTTGAAGCCTGGTTTCTTCGGCTACCAATGAAGTCACCACATCGTTAAAAATAAACTCCTCTTCTTTCCATCTGAGAATTGCCTGTACCATGGAATCAAACTTTGGAGGCAAGAATCGCAATAGTTGAAATGTCACATAGACGTCATCAAACTTTTTATTTATTTTTTTAAGCTGGTTCGCCACTCGTAAAAGCCTGGCAGCATATAAATTAATACTCTCACCACCGGCAATTTTGCATTCACACAATTCAGTGAAAACTTGCATATGACGGCTTCTTGTGTCTGGATAAAAATGAGTATGGAGCTTTTTCCAAGCATTTACTGGATCACTACATTCTTCTATAATTTTTCTAAAATTAGGCTCCACATTTAAATATATCATAGACAGTGCTAATTTCTGTCTAATATGATAATCTTTAGTATCTTTATCGGTGACACCATTACTATCTGCATTGAGCTCAGGAGGTTTCTCTATTTCTGCCACTATATCCCAAACATTTCTTTCCATCAATAAATATTTCATGTCAGATTGCCAATTGGCATAATTACTAGCATTTAATTTCTGAATCTGATTCTGCATCATCATTTTGAAAAATTTATACTTAAACCAAAAAAATTCACAAATTTAAAAACTTTATGGACCAGCCAAAAAAAATTTATAGTTAAAACATTTTGTATTAAAAATTTCTTAAAAACTCTAATTCTAACCTATTTCCTTTCTCTTTTCAAATTATTACGTCAAAAACGAAATCATTTAAAAAAAAAAAAAAATTCCAATTATCGGTCATCGTACGAAAACTAACGCCCCCCCCCCCCCCCCCCCCTAATAAAACACTCTCTTAATCCTCCTTGGGCTGTAGTTAAACACTTTACTGCACTATATAAAGCATAGCTAAACAGAAACTATCTCTGCATGGGTATTAAATGCCCATAACCAAAAAATGTTATATGAGACTACTCATATAACTAGTGCTTAAAATGATCTATTACTTTTATAAAGCACTTCAATAATACATCCTAAAACTAAGCAGATAAAAATTTGCAGTAAGAAGCATCCGCTGAAAAATAAAACCCTAAATATGCAGAGAGAGAGAAATGGTTGTTTTTATGCAGTAAGTGTAAGAAGAAATGATGACCAGATAAATAAAAGAAAAACTTAACTTTATTAAAAATCTTTCATGATAAAATACGATAGTATAAAAATAAATGCTTTGAAATTAAACAAACAAATATTGATTAAATTTATATCGTGCAGAAAATAAACGTAATAAAACAATACTTTAAAATAATCCCTCCAGAGCTCATGCCATAATATATTCACTCTAACTCAAATTGCAAACGAAAAATGTCACCTGTAGTAAACGAATTCATCACTTTATTTCATCTTTAAACTTGTAGAAAAACATCGTAGAACTAGCGAAGATCCAAAGATTAAAAACATCCTCTCAGCAACTCCATCGTACTGCTAAGCTCTCGTATCTTGGCAGACGGCTTTGGAAGAATCTATTTCTGACCGGGAGTTTCAGGGTCAAAAGTTGCCACGTACAAGTGCGTAATTGGCGAGCGGTCAGTTCGCCAATTCCCGGAAATAGGGGTTTGCATATGCAGTACTAGTTTAGTACAGGTTTACTCTTATCTGTTATCTCTGAGTTTAGTATTTCAGGTCGAAGCGCATGCTTGCATTTGGAGCTGATCTCTCCTCTTTCTTTTTAGATTATTATTATTATTATTATTATTATTATTATTATTATTGATTTTCGTCTTGGCAAAATGGAAGAGAAAAAGAAAATTATTCATTCCAAAGAGCGAAATGTTATTTTGAAATTTTTTGAGGAGGAAGCAAAGTTGGAAAATCCAAATATTCCTATTAAACAGGCTCAGAAGAGAGCGGCTGCTGCAACTGGGGTGTCATTGCGAACAATTGCACGAATTAAGAAAGAGGCTATGCTTTCTCCCATTCTACAATCCCCTGGTAAACGAAGGAGACCTCAAAAAAATCGTAATGTATCATTAAATATAGATGATTTTGATCTTTGTGTTATTCGACAAACGGTAAATGAGTTTTATAAAAATAATAGGATGCCTTATCTGGATGCTCTATTGCTCGCTATAAGAGAAAAAATAAAATTTCCTTGGAAAAGAGGAGCCTTGCGAAGAATACTGCATAAAATCGGATTTCGGTGGAAACGTTGTCAAGACAAAAGAAAAATAAGTATGGAAAGGCAAGATATTGTACACTGGAGAATTAAATATTTACGTGAAATAAGGCAACATAGGAATAATAAGAGGCCGATTATATATATAGACGAAACATGGATTGATAGTAACATGAGTTTTGGAAAATGCTGGCAGCTTGGAAAAACTGGAGCATATATTTAAAAAAATGCAGGAAGCCGGTTAATCGTAGTACATGCGGGTAACGAAGATGGTTTTATACCAGGCGCAAGCTTGGTATTCAAATCTGGAACCGTTTCAGGCGATTACCACGGGCAAATGAATTTTGATAATTTTTCAAAGTGGTTGAAGGAAAAATTGCTCCCGAACATCCCAGCTAATAGTGTCATTTGTATGGACAATGCTCCTTACCATACAAAAATTCTGAACAAAACACCATCAAAATATGCCACAAAAAAGGAACTATCTTTATGGTTAACAGAAAACCAAATTCCACACACTATTGCAATGAGAAAAGTAGACCTATATGATTTGGTAGTCGCAAATGCACCCCCCACAAAAAGGTACTGTGTCGATGAATTTTTAAAAGAGAGAGGACACGATGTATTGAGAATACCACCATATCATTGCGATTTAAATGCCATTGAATTTGCATGGGCTGATACAAAACGCTACATCAAAAACAGAAATGTAAATTCAGAACTTAATTTAACTGAAATGAAAAAATTAACTTTCGAAGCTTTTTCGAGCATAACGAAGAATGAATGGTCGAAATATTGTCAGCGAGTAATTAACATAGAAAATGAATATTGGAAAACAGACAATATAGTAGAGCAAAAGATAGAAAATATCAGTTTTGTTGTAGGAGGTGAAAATGACTCTGATACTTCAACCGAAACTGGCGAATCCGACATAAATTATGACACTGATTCTACCATAAGTGACACTGAAATGTCGTAAGAAAAGTTTTTATACAAGTTTTAGAAAGATAAATCTCTTTCTGAACTAAAAAAAAAAACAAACAGTCCTTTTCAGGACTAAAAAAGCCCTTTCGGGGGCTAAGCCCTATTCAGGACGAAAATTAAAAGAAAGAAAAACCACAAAACACATTTATTTATTTTAGATCAGAGTCCTGCGCGGGTCGGTTTCTACCCGACTCAAACCCGCAGATTCCATTTTAAGTCAATCCGCAACCCGATCCGAACCTGCAGATTCCATTTTAAGTCAATCCGCAACCCGATCCGAACCTGCAAAAATAATTTTCGGCAACCTGCAACCCGACCCGAACCAGCAAAAATAATTTCAGGCAACCCGACCCGAACCTGCAATGTAAGCAAATCATGTTTTAATACTATTATGTAAAATAATCTACAATCGTATCTTTAAGGACAGTTTTTTCAACGGTCCGGGCTGATAAACAAAATAAACGGGCCGGACCGGAAAAAAAATTGAATGGCGTTGCTAGGCCGGGCCGATAACTATAATTAAGTGGGTCTACCGGCCCAATATAAATATTTAGACGAAGCCGATAAAATTATATACGGACCGTGCCAAGCTAGGACCAAACTTTTAAGTTTTACACGGGACTGAACGGAACGGGGCGGGCCGTTCCTGGGCATGGAAATTCCGGCCCGTGTACACCTCTAATTCTCTAATACCATTTTTATGTTTTACATAGAAGAATGAACAAACTATATTCTTTAATATTCAACTTCTAAATGGTACAAAACTAAAACTGTAATCTTTAAATATGCTTTAAAATTAGTTGCTGTTTCAAAAGTTCCACTTATAACGATACACCTTGTTTTACAGAATTGACCATCTGTCTTTAGTTTATCAGCCGTTATTAGTTTGAAAATTTTCCCGTCTAACATAGTGCATCGCGTATCACCACAATTTAATTATTAACTTGATATATTAGGCAGGAAGGACCATTTAGCGTTTTGTTGCATATTGTATTTTTAAAATACGGTAAAAATATAATGCGGTTTGTTATTTCGCAGACTCGTGAAAGGATGAGATGACTAAAGATAAAACAGACAGGCACACATTTTACTTTTTTGAAACTTTGATCTGGGGTTTTAACTTAACTGCTGTTAAACTTTGAATTAGGCTTTAAACGGGAAAAAATATTTTCAACATTCTTTTAAAAAAGCAGGTCAACCCGAACCTGACCCGCAAGAGTAAAAGAGCCAACCCGAAACCGACCCGAACCCGAAACAGTAAAAGCCAACCCGACCCGAACCCGACCCTCACCAAAAAAATTTAAAGTCAACCTGACCTGACCCGACCCGAAACGGGAAAATATAGCCCCGACACGACCCGAACCTCGGGTCGGGTTCGGGTAAAAGACGGTAACCCGACCGATGCAGGACTCTATTTTAGATCTTCTCCCTTCTCTTTTATTTATTCTGAAAATTTCTTCATAATATTGTAGTAAAATATTTCTTATCTATGAGCATCAATTCTTTCACTTGCTTTGAAATCGTCATTAAGAGACTTCATTAAGAATATGGCTATTGGCTATGTGCTTTTACAATTCATTCCGATCACTAGTATCATCTTTTTTATTGTCAGAATCATTGCTTCAGTTTTCAAATACCATAATTATTAATAAAAATATTGCTGTTAGGAACGACCACAGCTAAACGATACATTTATATTTTTTTACAAAATACATTTCTGCTCATGATTGTCACTATGTAGGCTAACGCGCCAATTATGGATGCCATTCTCCCTTGTACGTTACAACCTTTTACCGATTATCCAGAATAGAATCGTCCGAGTCTCCCCACTTGAAATGCCAAGATATCGGAGTGCCACAGTACGTAAAACTCAATAACATAAACTTCATATCCGTTAAATAAACATCAGAGCGGCAGACATCAAAACACCGAAAAAGAGACGACCAGCATGCATCAAAAACAAACGTTTTCACCAACAGCTATCACACCGTTCCTTTTATCTATATCGGCAAACACCGAGAGCTGCTCCGCAGAGAAGCTGCAATCGGAAATGCCCTCCTTCCATCGTACGTGGAAAAACTGATTTGCATAGGCACGTGCCGCGCCAAAGGCGAAAGAGCACTCGTGGACGGGCAACGCCACCTACCGGCCAACGGAGTTACCGCTCAGTTCGAAAACGATATACGATAGAGCTCGGCTGGAAAAACATCGCGATGTGAAAGTCCGATGATACGATGCAAGTTCTATTTAAAACAAATAAATAGCTGCACAAATGGACAAAAATAAATTAGCTGTAAGGATGAAAGGTAAGTCATAACTAAAGAAGTTTCAAGATAAAAATATATTTAGTTGAATAAAATAAAGATAATGCAATTGATAAGAAAAGTGGGAATATGGCTAACAGCACGTATCTTTTGCGCCTGATGAAAGAAGACTAAGTTCTTTTGTAATGGTCTTGCGCATTTCTAAATTTTATGGCGTTTTAAGAATTTCTTTTTGATCTTATCATATCACGCCAGCTTTTTTCATCAGTAATTATGATTTTTTTCCATGACTCTTATAAGGTATCTATTGAAAAAATAATAAAATAAGAAAACTCTACCCCTCATATTAATCATTTATTACAAGGTAATCGATGTTCAACTTGCTGGAACTTTTAAATATTAGATGATTCGGTTAAGAAATTACGTAGCATTGTGCAGATTTGATGGAACTTTAAACATGCATGGGAAATATAGCGAAGCCTTCAATCTATAATATTATATCTTCTATCAGTGATATAATATTAAACCATTTTCATACATGGTGCTATGCGAATGTGTTAAACCTTGTCAAGCCATATATAACACAAGCAAGTAAAATTGACGCGAGTTCGTTAAAATTTTTGCGCCCTTTGAAAATCCAAGGTCTGCGCCCTTTTCCCTGGCCCAGTCCGACCCTGGCCTGGTATAACAACTAAAAGTTCGACCCGGGATGGAAAAAAGTTAAAATTCCAGCCTGAGTGAGTTTCTTTAAAATGTTGATTTTTACATCGATTTGGTTTAAAAAATTTCTCGTAAGAGGAGTTCTGACCTTACCTTAACTTTTTTTTTCATGTTTATAATCTTCATTTTTATAGAAATGCCACAGGCTGTGATATTTATTTTTTTAATTAATCTCTATTTCTTGTATGTAAGGGTTTCAGTTATCATTAATATTGTTAATCTATATTCCATTTATTGAAATGTTAAAAATCTGAAAAGTGCTATACAGTAAAATCTAAGATGGAATTGCATAGAAAAGGTGGAAAAAAAATGTGTTATAGGCAAGTTTCGTTCTTAACAAGTGTAAATGTATAATATATTTTTTCTTATGTTATAAGTACATTAATTTTACATGGATCAATAAGTTTTTCAATTTAAAAGAGTATTCCTTAATAGGCAGGTTCTTTCTCACACGTTTTACTATATTTTAATTTAGCTATATTTTAATAAGGATTCCGTAATAGGCAGGTTCTTTCTCATACGTTTTACTATATTTTAATTTAGCTATATTTTAATAAGTGTAGAAATCTACTATTCTTTAAAAAGAATAGATTTTAATGCTTTATTGTAGAATAATGGTAATTTAAAAATGTCTACATTTTTTGCAAAAAATTTTTTTGACCAGGCCACGCCAAAACAATGATTTTCATATGGGCTGGGTCAAAACTAGGACTGAAAAATTTGGGCCATGAAGACTAGGAATGAAACCAGTCACAGCATTGTGCAGAAAAAATAAGTTAGGCGCAGCCCAATCCTTCAGAAAAAATGTATGGCTCGAACTCAAACAGGCCCGTAAAGAGTAGTCACTAGGCCTGGCCCTACTTGGCTCGAAAAGAGTGGAGGCCATGGGCCAGACGTGCAGATCTCTGGTCTAGGCTCTCTTTAAAATAAAAAAGAAAGATTGAAAATAAATGCACTTTTCATAGAAATAGTTTAAAATCTATTTTTGTTTTTACATGTATAAATTTTTTCGAACCAGTCTCTTTAAGACAAAAAAATAATAATAGTTTTTGCTTATGTGATCTGTGAAGTCTGTTTTTTTTTTATTTTTAGTCTTATATGCAGCTAGTATAGCTGTCACCATTGCTACAAAAATCAGCAGTAATTATATCAGATTTGGAACTTATGTTCTCTGGCAAATGAAATCATACATTTGAGAAATTAAAAAACATTTTTTTTTCTCAATTTTTATGAAAAGATTCAGAAGCTGAATAGTCTAGAGAAAAATTTAAATCTATCCCCCTCCCTCCCCCCTTTGCAAAAAATCCCTTTGATGCGGTATCAACTGATTCGAATTTCTTTCTCACTATTCATGAAATTTTAAACATTATACCTATTATTTGTTCATTTGAGAAGTTTTCCTGTTTAAAAATGGTACAAGTCTGTCATATCAAACAAAATAAGTGAAGGTTGTCTGGTTGGACTGAATTTATTACCCATTTATCATAACCACAAATTTGTCACATCTGAAGAAGTTAAAAGCTTGCAATGTATAAAAAAAAATCTCACTGTAATTTATTTTGCATCTTGTTTTATAATATATTTTATAACTGAACTTAATTTTTTTTTTTTTTTTTTTTTTTTTTTTTTTACTTAGCTTGTTCATCTAAAACTAATTTATCTAACATCCATTATCATCATAATAAAATAAAAGGTTATCATTCAAATGAAATGTTTTGGGACCTCCCAAAAAAGTTATGCTCTATCATCAGTGCATAAAACATTGTTTATTCTTACAGATTTATGTGCCTATGTGTGTACTTTGCAGAGCCAAAAGAAGTGTTCTGAGTTTCTTTTCCAAACATTTTATCTGGACCTTCCTTCTCATATTTTGCAGAAATATTTATGAGTCATTCCATGTCACATCAACACACCTTTTCTCCCTTGACTCCTCAGATTTTAATAAAACTTGGTTTATCAACTGTCCTTGCATAGTTATGAAAGAAAACACTAAAATTATTTTTTAAATGTATTTCATTTTAATTTTATTAACAATTAATTAAAGCATTTTTTATTAAAATTTGCTACATCATGAATTACTTAATCGCCATTTTCTCAAAAACTAAATGTGATACAAACTTTGTTTATATATCGTGTTAAAGCTCTTTTTATGACCTTTAATTTGATATGCAACATGATAAAAAATTTAAAATTTTAATTTTTAAAAAATTCAAATTTAAATTAAATTTCTCAAAGTGATATTTTAAAAATTTTCAAAAAATTCTCAAGTTGACTTCATATTCCCCTTGTACATTTCCCCAAGTTTTATGATGGGATCTCTATGGGATCAGAAGATACATGAAGTTGAAGTCCACATGTAAAGTGAAAATTTTAACTTGTATTTCAATATCTTCATTTTCAACTGATGACAAGTAATGAAAAAATTATATAAATGCCATAAACTAACATTTTTCACATTTTACATAAATATTTCCATTTTCTAAATATATTAAAACATAAACAATAAGAAATGAAAAGTTGAATATTATAATTTGATAATTCACAAATATATATATATACCTTATAAACACTATAGATCCTTTTATATTACAAGATTTTCTAATTTATTTTATTATATAAATTGAAAATTTATTTTACTTTGTGAAGTATATCTGACACAAACATCTCATATATGAACTGATTCATTTTTGATTCCAGATGGCCACCTATAATTAATATTTCTACTAATATCACTTTATAAATACTTAATATAGATAACTTTTTAAATGCAGATAAAATATAAATATTATACTTTGTTTGCAATAATTTATGCAATAATTTAATGTAAATAGCACATGAAAATATGGTATGAAAAAGTTAAGTTACATTGACAATGTCATTTTTACATGCATATGCACCCAGTGGCAGAAAGTTTTGTAGCTGTCTGTGACAAGCTTTTAAAATTTCATAACCTGTCTGCAAATTCTATTTAAAACATGGTAAGCATGATGCATTTGCATTAATTTTGCTTATAACTTTTCATCATCTAACTTATTGTAGAATTTCTAAAGTGTGAAGGATAAGCAGAACCACACATAGGCAATAACGATGTTTTTAAAAATCTTCGGAAGCTTCAGAGGCACCAAGCGCAAAAAGCACAGAGTTTTTTCTAAAACCCTTGGATGAAATTATTTTTTTTTCCAATCCTTTGACAAAATTCGTGTTTTTTCGCGCACTTCTAATGAAATTCGCATTTTTTCCCTGACCTTTGACAAATTTTGCATTTTTTTCTCGATCCCTTAACAAAATTCGCATTTTCTTTTCTGCGGCCTTTTGAGGAAATTATTTTTTTATAATTCTTTGGTGATATTCACAATTTTTCCATGGCTTTTTGACGAATTTTTCGTTTTTTGCCCCAATTTTTGGACGAAATTTGCAATTTTTTTTTTTTGTGATACC
This sequence comes from Maratus speciosus, assembly GCA_963932465.1. NCBI lineage: Eukaryota > Metazoa > Arthropoda > Arachnida > Araneae > Salticidae > Maratus > Maratus speciosus. Next base: position 98,309,910 of record OZ010787.1, read on the forward strand.
TTGACAGAATTTGAATTTTTCTTTTCTGCATCCTTTTTGAGGTTTTTTTTTTTTTTTTTTTTTTTTTTTTTTTTTTTTTTTTAACTCTTTGGTGAAATTTGCGTTTTTTCCATAGCTTTTTGGCAAATTTTGCATTTTTCCCGGGTTTTTTTTTGGACGAAATTTGCTATGTTTTTTTTGCGAACTTTTGACAATATTCGCGTTTTTTCCACAATCCTATGACGAAATTCACGTTTGTTCCGCGATCCTTTGACGAAATTTGTACTTTTCTGCGATCCTTTGATGAAATTTGCATTTTTCATGATCCTCTGATGTAATTCGCAGTTTCTGCGATTTTTGATGAAATTTGCATTGTGTCCCCGATCCTTTGACAAAATTTGTGTTTTAGTTCGCGATCTGACAAAATTCACGATCCCTTGACGAAATTTGCGTTTATTTCACGATTCTTTGATGAAATTTGCGTTTGTTTCACGATCCTTTGCCGAAATTCGAGCTTTTTACGCGATGTTTTGCCAAAATTTGCGCTTTTCACGCAATCTTTTGCCGAAATTCGCGCTTTTTTCACGATCTTTTACCGAAATTCGCACTTTTTATGCGATTTTTTGCCAAAATTTCCATTTTTTACCCGATCTTTTGCTGAAATCCACGCTTTTTACCCGATCTTTTGCCGAAATTCACACTTTTTACACGATCTTTTGCCGAAATTAAAGCTTTTAGCACAATCTTTTGCCGAAATTCACACTTTTTATGCGATCTTTTGCCGAAATTCATGCATTTTACCCGATCTTTTGCCAAAATTAAAGCTTTTAACACGATCTTTTGCTGAAATTCACACTTTTTACGTGATCTTTTGCCGAAATTCACGTTTTTTACGCGATCTTTTGCCGAAATTCGCGCTTTTTATGCGATCTTTTGCCGAAATTCGCGCTTTTTATGCGATCTTTTGCCGAAATTCGCGCTTTTTATGCGATCTTTTGCCGAAATTCGCGCCTTTTATGCGATCATTTGCCGAAATTCGCGCTTTTTATGCGATATTTTGTCGAAATTCATGCTTTTTCGCGATATTTTGCCGAAATTCACGATTTTTACCCGATATTTTGCCAAAAATAACGCTTTTTACGCGATCTTTTGCCAAAATTATCGATTTTTGTCCGACCTTTTTCCGAAATTAACGCTTTTAACGTGATCTTTTGCCAAAATTCGCACTTTTTACGCGATCTTTTGCCGAAATTCGCACTTTTTACGCGATATTTTGCCAAAATGCGCATTTTTTTGGCGGGAAAAAATTGTCCGAAAGTTGCGTGCAATTTTTTAAACTGATTTCATTAGTGCAGACAATAATTGCCTGCCCGATAGCAGAAAGTTCGAGACGGGAGACGGGCATCGCAGGTTTTCTTTTCTAGTTTGCAGATTATTTTTCTAATGAACCTTTATTTCGCTTTATATTATGTTTAACTCTTTATTACTTAACACAAAAACTTAAGATTATTATCAGTAAAATTAATAAAATGCACAATAACGTCAAAGGTAAGTGATTGTTTGATTAACGCTTCAAATGTAAAATATTTTACCTGCAGATTATTTTCTGCCCCTGGAGTATCTGTTGCAGACACATGGAGAATTTTCTGCTACTGGGCGATTTGCATTATTCATTTTTAAAAAGGAATGCAACTTATTTTATATGTGATAAATAAACCTGTTATCACATTAGAAAAATTTAAAAAAAAATTTCTTGATGACAATATATAACTGTAAAGGTCTTGTCTCCAGAACTGCATCATGAGTGTTACTTATTTTAGTTCTGATTATTTACATATAGGTAGAGCTACTCATCAGTACATATTTAGTGTGTTTTTACTTGTCCAGAATTATAGGATGTTATTTGTAGTGTTCACTCTAGGAAAAAAAAAAGGGCAGGGTGCTAGCCACAAAAAGGGCACAGTTAAAGCTGAAAGAGGGCACTTTTTTCAGCAAAAAAGGGCATTGTTTCTTCAGAAAATGTAGGGCCGAAACTAGCCTTTTTTGCACCTGGGGCAAACATGGATTTTGGTGCCCCCTCCTCCGCAAAGTATATTTACAAAGAAAATTTTATTAATTTTCTAATAGCCAACATATTTTAAAATTTAAATTATGTAATCATAAAATATGTAATACTGAACTACTTTAATCTACTTTGTCAAATATTGATTCATTAAAATCTTGAAAACGGAATTGAAAAAAATTCCACTTTATACAGCATCCTTATGCCATATCCTTAGATTCTTCTGTGCTTTGGCATACCCCAGACAGGACGATTTTAACAAAATAGTGCTAAACATGGACGTGAGAAAAATCAACAACTGGCGCCTGGGGTACATGCCTCCTCTGCCACCCCCTTCCCCCCCCCCCCCCCCAGTTTCGGCCCTGAGAAAATGTAGATCTTCGAAACTGATATAAGAATTATACATTACTACAAACTCATCATTGTTTATGCGCACATTTAGTAACAGATTATATATATATATTTTTTCTTAAATTGATATTTCAAAGATCTAGGTAAGTAATTTTGTTTCAAATAAAAAAACTAAAAAATTATTAGTCCCATAAACTAGCAGTTTTAAGGGTAAAGCAGAGATTTTAAGGGGTAGTAAAATTTAGATGGGTGACCAATTAATTATTATTACAATAAATCACCAAATATAACTTAAAGATCATAAGCTTTGTGAGCTGTGAAGGTGGGGGCAAAGAGACAAAAGCGATTTTTTTTTTGGGGGGGGGGAGGAGGTTGATTATATAATGAATTATTTATTGTTAGTAAAATTTTAACAATTAGGACAGAAAAAATAAAAGTCTTTAAATTTGGTATGTTTGATAAGAAAGAGAAGCAGAATTTAGATGACTGGTTATTTATTGTCACAATGAAGTGACAGAGTTGCAAGTAAAAAAAAATAGAGCTTTAAATATTTTAACCTTCGAAGAAGGAGGGAGGCGGGGGAAGAAGAGGTAGATTAGACTGGATGATTGATTATTTATACTTTACATTTATTACAATACTTTATACTTTATTTATAATTTTTTTTTTTTACTTTATACTTAAAAATTACAATTAGAATAGAAAAAATTATAATATTCTAAGAGTTCAAATTCTTTTATAATAAAATAACAAACAAAACAGAAAAAGTAATAAAGTAAATAATTTGAAATATTTAACTGAACTGTGGGGCTGATTAACCCTTTATGCACCAATGGTACTTTAAAGTACCATTAAAATAACTTGTTGTAAAATTAATGTAATAAATCGATTAATAGTAATAACGCAGTAAGAAGTGGGGGGGGGGGGGAGATTTTTCACTTGTCTACATACTGAATACATTATTAAAGTACACTGAAATCATGCTGTAGTTTTAAGAATCTCATTTAAAAAAAACTAAATCCCATTTTATGAATGTTCTACCGATAAGTTTGGTTTGCACATCTTTTTTGGTGCATTGGAGGCTTTGACTAAATTCGCCTTTTTTCCGCGATCCTTTGACGAAATTCGCGTTTTTCCGCGATCCTTTGACGAAATTCGCTATTTTTCGCGAACCTGTTACGATAGTCGTGTTTTTTATGCGATACTTTGACGAAATGTGATTTTTTTTTCGAGATCTTTTTACAAAATTCGGCTTTATTCCGCGATTCTTTGACGAAATTCACAAATTTTTCGCGATCTTTTGTCGAAATACGCTATTTTTTCGCAGCCCTTTTACGAAAATCTAGTTTTTTCTGCGATATTTTGATGAAATTTGTGCTTTTTTGCGATCCTTTGACGAAAATCGACATTTTTCCGCAATTTTTTTGACGAAATTCGCTATTTTTTAGCGATCCTTTGACAAAATACGCTATTTTTTTCGCGGCCCTTATACGAAAATCGCGTTTTTTCCGCGATATTTTGGATGAAATTTGCGCTTTTTTGCGATCTTTCGACAAAAATCGGCGTTTTTACCTGCGATTTTTTGATGAAATTCGCTATTTTTTCACGATCCTTTGAAGAAATACGCTATTTTTTCGCGGCCCTTTTACGAGAATCGCGTTTTTACCGCAATATTTTGATGAAATTTGCGCTTTTGTTTGCGATCCTTTGACGAAAATCGGCTTTTTTCCGTGATTTTTTGACGAAATTACGCATCCCACGGACACGTAATAACTATTTTTTTGCGTCCCGTCTCCGATTTTTCGCGTGATTTACGCACTATAGCGCGTCCGCGGCATCGCTTAAAGCGATCGCTGAGAACGACTCTGGGCACATTTGACTATTTTTGAAATATGAAGGGCGCAGTTTGCGATTTAAAAAACGGCAGGGCGCGTTTTATCGATTTTAAAAGGGGCAGGGCGCTGCGCCCTTCAAAAATGGCCTAGTGGGAACACTATTATTTGTGTAATTTTGTGAAGATTTGAAAATTGGTAAAAGAGATATTTTACATAAAGCTTTCAGGAAGGAGAGTATTTTTATTCATCATCATGAGTGTTACCTTACTTATTAATTAATTTTTTAAGTAATTATGGCTAACATGTTATTATTTTTATTTTGGTTTGATGATATAAAATGATTATTTATTTAGGCCTAAAAAGATTTATTTTGTTTTCACTATTAATCTAGAATAAATGCAGATTATTTTTCTAATGAACCTTTATTTCGCTTTATATTATGCTTAACTCTTTATTACTTAACACAAAAACTTAAGATTATTATCAGTAAAATTAATAAAATGCACAATAGCTTCAAAGGTAAGTGATCGTTTGATTAACACTTCAATTGTAAAATATTTTACCTGCAGATTATTTTCTGCCCCTAAAGTATCTGTTGCAGACACATGGAGAATTTTCTGCTACTGGGATTGCCCGCAAAAGACTTTTTTTGTCCGTGACTATGCCGCCGTGTCATGGTGTTTCTGCCACGGGGCATATGCATATCACATTTTATGCAAAATGATTTTCTGATTTATATGAAAGGTATTTGTGTCCACCTCACAATGTAAATTAAATTTTCAATGCATTTATTCGAAAATAAATTAGACTTGATCTTTTCTTGACTACAAGAAATCTGTAGTCATTTTTCCAATCTTGTTTGCTTCATCCGGTAGCAGAGTATATGTACGACCAGTTGGCGTAGTAGGGTTTACTTTGCAAATGACATCAGTTGATGAAATCCACAGAACATCAGGTATGGAAGGGTAAAAGAAAGAATGCGCTGGTCCGGGTGGATGAAGAAAAGTAACCTTTATTTCATTTTCATCTGCATTTTTATCTAAAATATAACACAGCCACCATTCATCATTGTAGTAAGAAACAAGGTAGCCAGTTAATTTCTCAATCTAATTTTTCTCCAACAGGAATAATTGCATGGGTTTCTGATAATTGTGAAAATGAAAATAACTTTGTTTTCATTTTCGTCCCACATGTTGAAGGGATAAAAGCATGAAAATTTCTAGTATTAGGTACTGCCACAGCCTGGCTAAGTCTGTGTTCAAGGTGCTGCTCAGTTTTAATATATTCCTTCTGGGTAATATAAGAAAATTCCATTGTCTTAGTTAAGTGAAATTTTAACCATTCATATAACTGAAATGGCATAGTTATTTGGTCTTGGTAAGGCCTTTGTAGGCTTGCTCTTGCTGCTTCCCTTTTCACCGTACCTCCTACTCCATCACACGATCCTTTGTCGTGTGCTGTAGCAGAAAAGTGCCATTCTGCTTCAATTCCAAAATCAGTTTTGTGATAGCAAAGATTTGTGAATTTTTTCTTATTCTTGTACTGGGCTGCACTGCCATCTGAAAAATAGTAAAGTTTCTTTATGTCATTAAATTTAGATTTTAAAAACTGAATAAGTTTTTTCTGAAATGTGTATACAGATATGGTATTATGTTCAAGACATTCTGAGATTATGACAAAACTACAATGCTTAATCTCATTTTCTTCTTTAAAATATACTACAAATGGATGTATAGTGGCTTGCGATTTGTTCCTGTGGTACGATTGTGCTTCATCCTGTAAGATAAAGCTATAATTTTCAGAAAAGTCACAAACTACAGTAATTTCAGAAGTTAATAAATTTTCCTTAGTGTAACTCATAAAAGTACTTTGTTGCTTTCTAATGAAATCATGACGAAGAAGAACCTGGAGTTTTTCACAGAATATGTTAATAAATTCTTGCACAGGCTTCTGAACTGTTTCTAAGTTGCAGCGATCAACCGAAATCCATTGGCGAAAAATTAGTGTTTCAATCAAATTTTCTTGAAATCCATCTTCTAACATTTTTCTAATGCGATTAATACCAGGAAAAAAGACACAATTTGAAAAATAGCAATCAATAGATGCTGGATTGCATACCATTTTCATTAAACAATCTTTATAGCTTTTATTCTGACCTATTGTGATGGAATTTATCTTGCAGTTTTCTATCATTAGCTTTATGTTCTGGTGGATAGTGCATATACAGACAGCATGTGTTCCACTTTGACCAGCTAGGACACAGTTTTTGGGACGCAGCTCAGCAAATTTTGAAAATCCAACTGTGATGTTTGGAAATTTTTCTTGGAAGAGCTTGTATGCTTCTTTCAAATTGCAGAGCATTAATCTTTTTTTAAACTTTCACTTTTTTACCGTCTTTGTCCATCAATGAAACACAGTCTTTAATACCTGGCATTGGTTGACTCACTATATCATTCGCATAAAACTATAATTTTATTCGAAGTCTCTTTCAGCAAGTTTTTTCCTGGTTTTTGATTTGTTGTAGACAAAATACCCTTCTGCTGCAAGAGTTTTTTGGCTTGCCTAACCTGAAAACCTGGAGCTTTGAATTCTTTCATAATTTTTCTTATGCTCCAATTTTCTGGCAATAAAGTAAGTATCATAACTTTCTTTTCCCTGCTTTCACAGTTTTGGTACACATTCTTTAAATGATTCAATATTTCATTTTTTGAATCACTGTTTTGATCTTCATCAGATGAAGTATCATTTCTTAGAAATTTTCTTTTGACTGCTGATGTTATATTTTTCATTTTTTGACTAGAATACTTCCTATACTTCATCTTTTTTTCTATTAACTGGTAATTCATCTAGTTCCACAAGTAATGAATTAAATACGTTCAACGATTCATTTAAAGTTTCAGGATCACTGTCTTCAGATATATTACTTTTAGGTTTCAAATCACAGTAGCTGGTAGTGGGAAGATCATTTGCACTGCTATCATTCTTTCTTTCCAACAAGTTCTTTCTGCAGTTAGTACATACTTTTGAGTTTGCAGGCATTTCTGGAATTAATGTACACATCCATGGCGTAACAGTTCTTAGTCCTTTTCTTACATGGGAATGATGAGGTTTTTTGAAGGGATTAAAACAGTTTAAAATCCCAACTCCTCTAGAACCCATTGTGAATATTAAATATTATGCTAACAACAAATAAGCATTGTAATTAACAAACTTCTACTGCATTAAAAAATACAATTTGCAGATTGTTCAGACAAAATTACTATTATGAATATTTAAGTACCAGAACAACAACAAAAATATGTGACAATGAACTCTTACAATACAAAGATGTAGATATGGCCAAGTAATACCTACTGAGATCTGCCCCTATATGCATTTTATCCAATCAATCTAAAGGATCAACCCACAAGCATAGTATACACCCACAAACACTCTTTTGAAGTACTTTCTAGAACATTTATTATGCTTGTGAAGGCGCCTACCTTCACATATTAATATTAAGACCTTTCCTCTTTCCCCCCTTTAAAATTCTTAAATTTAATTATCTGTCTGCATTCGGATTCAATCTGTTTTTAGCGCTCTTTTCTCTTCATAAATTAAGCATTCAATTCTCAGTCTCTTTAATATTTTAACCGCAGCGCACTACAGTTAAAAGAAAAGAAATCATTTCCTTTTCTCGCCTAATAACTGGATTCTAATTTTCATCCTTCTGCCTTAGTTTGATGATATGCAGAAATTAGTCAGACATATTACTTCTACATTTTTAGCCGTTGGTCCAGATGTTAGATAGATGTGTCATTTCAGTTATTAACCCTGTCTTTATTTTGTTTTTGTTTTCTTAAGGTGCTCTTTCGGCCGCTTCAATCCCATGAGAACTTTAGCAACCCCTATAGAATGTCTTTCGCGGTTTATGAGCTAGAATTCCTACACAGCCATTGGCGTTAAATATTTCTTATTACTCTTTTACATTCCCCATTCAATTTCAATTATTGTACTTTGACCACATGTCTTCCTCTCGTTTTAATCTCGCCATATAGTATATGTGTTTGGCAAAATTGTGTATGTACGCTTGCCAACACTCGAGATTTCGAGAAAGTGTATTTTGAGTCAGACTAGCGTCTGAACTCGCATGATGTGAATAAAAAGAAGTGTAACTCTTCACTCCCTTCTCCAACACCGGCTTTCGCCGGATAATCCAGGCTTGGTTGAAAGAATTCCGGGGTATAATAAAGGCCTTCAGTCATCATACCACTGAATCCACTTATTTTTAATGCTTCTTGTCTGATTACTCATAGTAATTAAAAATTGATTTCCAGCCTCTTGATGTGTTTGACGTATCAACAAAAGGAAACATCCTACCACAAGAAGAACATCTTCATAAACATCGGTGCTAAACCGGCACGCTGCGATTATATTTTATTGGGGAAGGGAAGCGCCTGATATTTATTTTATCGTTATACGTTCATACTTAGCTTGGATTATAAAAAACTGCAGTTTTAAAAAAAATGAAAAAATCTCTGACTTTATGACTATAAATCATGCTACAAGTTACCGAGTGCCATATTTGGAAATATCTTATTTTACAACCAAGAAAAAGCCAGACTCTACCCTGCTTTCTATTTGTACTAAATTCCCTACTAAGTGCCGCATTCTACGATCGGCACCTTTTTCTACAAAAGAAAAGAAAACTTCGCACTTCACTGAACACATATATTGACAATAGATTCCCCGTCTCAGAAAGATGCAACAGTTGCCTGATACATCTCATTCAACTTATGCTGTCCGGTATCCTATCGACTTTGCGTCCGGCTACCATCCTGAGATCACCGCGTCGGTTAGAGGTGAGTTCGACCGGCAAATGCAGCCCACAACATGCCCATGGTTACCGTCAGCCAGTCCCGCAAAGATTAGTTGGTTCTCCCGGCAGAAAATTAGAAAAAAAGTAAAAACTCAATGCTCTGAGGATGAGTCATGGATCCTCCATCGGCAGTTGTTTTTTTTTTGTTTTTTTTTTCGCTTTTCCGATTTGCTCCTAAACTACGCCGCTCTTCTGAAGAAAAACTGTTATTCTACGTTCTTTCGAATGGTCATGTGTTAGTCAAAATAATGAAGAAGGAAAATTACATTATTTTTTTTACACTAGGGAATGTGCTTTTTTTTCTTCCCTAGTAACTATACGGAAACACGAACTAACAAACGCTTCACGTGTATTAACAGTGCCTTTTGCGAAACTTTCGAAGAAAATTACTAGTGAAGTTATATTTTCTGGCAAAGGAACACTGTTTCAAAACTGTTTACACCACAGTAAAGTGAAAGAGTGAAGTGAATAATAAAAAAAAATTGATAGGAGATATCCGATTTTAAACTATGCATAGACACCTAAATATTTTTGAAGTTAAAAAAAAAGAATGAATCATGTGGCTCGAATCATATACCCTTAGAGTTCACTTTAATTTTTTTCCCATTAGTTATAATTTAGAGATCTGCTTCTAATATTTTCTTTCACAGCTTAAGGTAAGTTTTAGTTAACGTTAGCTGTCATCATTTGAGGAGGCTTTCTTCAAGTATATATCATATTTTATTAGACCACTTTACTAGACAGTTGATATATAGATATTTAAAAAAAAAAAAAAAAAATCATTTTTATTATGTTATAAGGTATGTGTTTATTTTAAATATATTTTTTACAAACACATTTATTGGTGGATAAAGAAAATTCTTTATTGTGATGAAAATGACTTTTCTGCTGGCTAAATTTTTAATGATGATATAAAAAAATTAAAGCTAGACATATTTTCGTTTTTTCTTTCTAAAAAAAAAAAGTATTGTGTTTTATCATATATGTACATTTTTTTAGAGTTATTTACTCACAAAAAATAAGTTTTTTTTTAAATTTGCCTTTTCATTCTACTGTCCTTATGGTAAGTGTTGAATTATATTTTAGATTGTCTATTGAATAATACAGAGTAGATAGTGGTTGGTTTAAAATTTTTTTTGCTACTCTTTTTGTGCAGTAGATATTAAAATATTATAATAGGTAAATTAATGATGATTTAGTTATGAGGATTAATTTCCATAAATAATAAAATATAAAAAAATCCTCATGACTGGATTATATTGCTCTTTTAATATATATCTATATATATTAGTTTTGATGGCTTCTTACTAAAAATTAAGCATTTATTTTTATTAGTAACATGCTAAGATTTTGTATGTCTAGGGATGCACTTCATATCCAGTTCAGTTTCAAAGTTTTTTTAAATTTAGATAAAAGATTGTCCAAAATATTTTATTTCTTTTCACATTTCCGATTCTTATTTAATTCATTAGATATATCTTGCAGTGTCACACAATGTCGCAATCCTGAGATGAGATGCTGTTTTTCTTATCTCTGTTGGCTTAGGGTTGTCGATATGGTTGTTCTCGCGTAATTAGGCGCTGGTCGCATTTTTTTTTCTTTTCTCCTTGTTGACATTATGCGTCTGCATCAGATATGTGTCACATTGCATCTTATATAAAAATGTTGTCTCTTAAATTCACATGCAGTATTTTTTTCTGTTTTTGTTCGGGTAGCTTTTAAAACTCAGCAATCCTGTTGTAATCAGGCAGGCTTTCACAATGAAAGTGAAAACTTAGTTATAAAAAAAAAGGGGCATATTGTAAAAAATATATATATATAAAATAAATAAGGTAATGTAAAGATTTCTCTCACAGAGCATAATGTAATGTTATCCAACATAAATAAAAAAAAAAAGAGGTAAACAAAAAAAAAAAAAAAAAAAAAAAAAGAAATGAAGAAGCTTAAATTGATACTGGACGGATATTATTATTATTATTGATTTTTTTCTTACTTGTTGTGCTTAATATGTTTCTTGTTGTAGCACTTCCTACAGGTAATTTCTTTTTATATATAACATTTTATGTTTTTTTTATGTGTATATTATATGTCTTGTCAGTAATCCATATCAATAAGATAGGAAACTTTTAATACTCTAGATTACTATAAATATAGGTCTTGCAACTTTTATACTTAAGGATAAGCATTAGTGACATATAAAAAAAAAAGAGAGAGGAAGTAACCAGTAATGATATGTAAATTTGCTAATTTTCAATCCTTTCCAGATGGTTGCGACTAATTTAAGAAAATTAGATTTGGCATCTATACAGTATACTTTTCTGTTTAGATAGATCTCTCTTATTCCAGTTTACATGGATTTTATACATTTTTTCACATTTTATTAATTTATTTCTATAGCATAGGTTAGGCTCCTTCGTTTTAAAATATAGCTCGAGTCATCATATCTTAAAATTTTTATCATAAAAAAAGGTCTCTTTTTCCTTTTGATTTCTATTTCTACTTTATAAAAATTTTTATAACATGAGTTGTAAACATTTTATGCATGTGTTAGATATCAGTATGCTTGTTACTGCATACACACACAATTTACACGCACACCACATTTTACATGTGATTATATTACTTGAGGTAAATTTTTAATTATTGTTTCCTGTGTTGTGTAAGTGTTTTTTTTTTTTCATTGCGCTATGATCCGGAAATAGCCCAATGATTAAAGGTGTATGTTTCAATTTTGGCTAAGTGGATCGGCTGTCCACTTTCTCAAAAGTGGAATATATTACTTACATGATACAAATGTTCAGTACCTCACATTAATTTACAAGACGTTCGCGCTCTTTTATTTTTTTAAATACATAATGACGTATCTCTCATACTATTTGATACTCCGTACATGATTTTTTCCCCCCCACTCTAGCTTACTATGGGCAGATAGTGAAGTTAGATATTTGTCTGCATCAATTTTTTTTATATCTCATGTACACATTTTTATGATTTCAAGTTTAACCTGGTACTACACACACACACATATTTACATTTGCACTTCATATGGTCTTGTTTTGTAATAATTTTATGACACTCACCTTGGTTAAACATGGTCATGATTCTGTGTGCTTGTACATTTTTTTACACACTTTCTCAACATTAGTGTACATTTTCACAAATGCATAGTTTTACACTATTTTAAAGTTTGCATATTTTTGTTGCCTTGACATTTTTTTATTTTCGGATTGTTACTGTTTTGTTTTTACATAATGTAATTCAATACAATATTTGCACATGCATCTTAAATTTACATGCATGAGTTAATTTCTAGCTGGTATTTTTTTACACATTTGTTAATTTTGTTTGTTTGCACGCGGCTGGTGACTCGTTGCTATTTTATTTATAACATAAGGTATTTTATTATAACTGACATGATATTTGATATCTTTAGGGGTTGTTTTTATAAAATTTATTCAAAGGCATAATGTGAGCTGTTATGTACACTTTATTAAAAAAAAAAAAAAAAAAGGCTATTCACGTATAGTCATTAAACTAAATCTTTGGCAATTTCTCAGAGTTAAATTTTTTTTAATTAGTGAGTTAGTCGTCTCACAGGTGTCTTGTGACGGATACATACACTCATAGATCATAAAGTATAACGCTTGGTATTTTGCTATTCGTTTTTTTTCTCTTTTCCAACCCTTTACTTGGAACATGTTTGGCTTGGCATAACTGCTACATTTTAGCGTAGAGTTATGCAATCTGTCGTGCGCTCGCACATTTATGCACACTTCTTTTTAACGTGATACAGTAATAACTTTGGCAGATACACATTTGTTTTAATTTTTAACCCTTAGTTAACCATTTATGCAACTTTTTTTTTCTTTTCACAAGTAGTTCATGTGTTGGATATTTATTTATGTTACACAAAATTTGCTCAGTTAGAATACAATTTTGTTCATTCATATACATACATTACACTAGTTCATGTGTTGATTTACATATTTTGTTCATTTGCTTTTACACATTGTACTTTGCTTGCGATCTATTCGACAGTATTCCTTTTTGTTTTTTTTTCTCACAAGTAGTTCATTGAGTAATACACACTGGCTGGTTTAGAGTATAACCAGAGTTTTCACACATTACATGGAGTTCATTGCCTTTATTAACCCTTATTCATTACATTTTGGTGATTAACTCACTAATTATGTAATTGAATCTCACTCGTATGTTAGTGTTTTGGGTTATTACACACCTACTGTCCGTATATTTTGTTGGCAAAGTGCATAAAAATGTTAGTTCATTGAGACATTATTAAAAGTAGTTCATGTGGAATTATACAATTTGTTCATGTGTTTACTTACACGTTGTGTATGCTTGCGTACACACTTGTTCATGTGTTTTTGTCATGTAGTTCATGAGTTTGGGGTTTCTTTTTCCCCTCCCTACACACACATACAGTTTTTTTTTTTCCTGTTACTTTTCTATCTTTTAAACTTTACACCATGTTTCGATATTAAAATGTTCTATCAGTTTTTATTTTTTTTAAATTTTAACAGAGTTGTTTTTGTTTATTTTATGTGTTTGCATAATGTCATAACATATCAATGACACCATCACTTTGTCTATGTACAAAGATTTTAGGGTTTCAAGGAGTTATCCGTCACATGACATGTTAAACTACACACACATTTCGAATCTGTTTACTTTTAACATGCAAAATTTTTTTAACACTTTCATTAGATACATCTTACTTGAAGGTGGCAGATCGAGTAAGGTATCTTGTCACACTGTATTAAATCGTATGCAATTTCTTAGTAAATGTTTTTAATAATTTTTTGCCATTAGTTAAATTTTAATAAATACACAGAAGGTCTATACATGAAAATTCAGCAAAACTAAAACCTTTGCATTATTCTCATTTTTCTTCTCCTCGTAACTTTATTTACAGAATTTGAGTCTCACTGGGTGTCGGGTGAGAATTTTTTTTTTTTTTCACACGCATGTGTCATGATACTAAGGAAGTTTTTTTTTCTTTTTGTAATCAACACTTCTTTTTCGATATTTTGCAAGAGACAGTTTATCTTTTGCGGTAACACTCCATTTCTTTTTTTTTTTTTGTTTATTAAACTTAAAGGTATGGATCCTGTCAATTTTACACTGATGCGTTTTGAGTAGCTATATATATATATATATATATATATATATATATGTATATTTCAACGAATGCAGCAATATCTTATGAAATTTACAGTAAAAAAAAGAAATTAAATTCAACCCTTTGGTAACGAATCTTTTTAAATACGGTACACTTTTTTTTCGCTTCAGTTACATTTTGCTGTTTGGTGCTTGGTGCATGTAGAGAATTTTTGTTCATAGTTAACACACACAGTAGTTCATAGTTTATGTTAGTTCATAGAAAAAAAACCTTACACGAGTTCATAGCTTTGTCAATTCTTTGCGTGCATCAGGCATAGGCGTAGCGTGACCAGAAATTTTGGGGGGGGGGGGCAACAAGGTCGTGCGAAGTAAAAACGGCACCCCGAGCGAATTTTCAATTTTGCCCCCCCCCCCCCAAAAAAAAAAAAAAAAAAATCTTTCTTTTTGTGATAGGTGTAATAAAATTGATAAAGTGCAGAAACAAAAATAAATTCTACGAATAAATATTTCGCGCTTATTTTGAACTTTAAAAGGTTTAATTTTAATTTAGGAATTCAGAACAACTAAATAGCATAGAAGAAAATTGCACTTATTTGTTAGAGAATTCATGATGTTTAGCGACAGGGCAAAGAACCAATCAAGAGAGACAAAGAAATTCCCCGAAAAAAAAATGAATAAATTAACATAACCGTGGTTTGCAGCGTAAATTTCGTGCCCGAGGCGACCGTTTCTTTAGCCCGCTCTTTGCACGTCCCTGGGGGCACACTAGAGGTCTGCACAGACCCCAATTCCAAGGCCCAGGCCCAGCCCGGCGAGAAAATTAAAAGTTCCACCCGGGTCCGGCCGTTTATATTTTCACAGTTTACGACCAGGTCCGGCTAGTACAAAAATCAGTGAAAACAAGCCCGGCCCGTGAAAAAAATCAAATCAGTCCCTGTTCGGCTCGACACAATCTCAAAAAAATTCCGATTTTTCTTAACATAAAATTGCAGGGCTGCCACTTGCTACTAAAAGCGACTATTTTCAGCATCCGGTGGCTATGACGACTATTTTAGGCCGAAAACCATTAAAAAGCGGCTATTTCAAGAAAAAAGGCGTCTTTTCTGGATTTCAGTGACTATTTTTACTGAAAATATTTGATCTTTTTCTTCAAAGCACCTATAAAGTCATCTTCGCAATCACACTTTTTCAACGGTTGTTTGAAGAGATTCGCGATTTTTTCCGTGACGAATTCCAAAATTCTCGATTTCTCCCCCTCCAAACTATTGACGAAAATACTTGCTTTTCTACCGAGATCTTTTTATACAATCGTTGAAGGAGATTTTGCGATTTTTTCCGTGATCCTTTGCCAAATGTCGCAAATTTTTCTACGTCAGATTGACGAAATCGATTTTTTTCCGCCACCACTTGTCCAGATTAGCGATATACATTTTCCACGACCGATTGATGGTAGTTACTATTTGTTTCAGAGATCTTTTGACGAAATTCCCGATTCTTTTCCAGATCGTTTGTCAAAATTCGTGATTTTCTTTTCATGACCGAGTTATAAAATTCGTGATTTTTTGCGCGATCATTTGGTTAAATTCTCAATTTTCTTTTACCAAATTTGCGTTTTTTGTCCGCGACCATTTGACGTAATTTGCCATTTTTTTGTGATCGTTAGACGAAATTCGCAATTTTTTGTCCATTCTTTTGACGAAATTTGCGATGATTGATCTGCGACCTAATGACGAAGATTGCCATTTGTTTCCGTAACATTTGGTAAAATTAAAGATATTTTTTACAGTTGTTTGAGGAGATTCGCGATTTTTTCCATGACGAATTGCAAAATTCGCGATTTTTTTCCCCCATCGATTAATGATAGTAGTTATTTCTTTTCACTATCTTTTGCTACGATCGTTGAAGGATATTTCGCAATTTTTCCTATGACCTATTGCAAATTTCTCAATTTTTTGGGAGCGATCGTATCACGGAACTCATAATTTTTTTCCGTGATCCTTTACTAAATTTCGCGTTTTTTGTTTCTGGCGATCGTTTCACGGAATTCACGATTTTTTTATCGCGATACTTTGCCGAAATTCGGGATATATATTTTTTTCGCGACCGACTGATAGTACTCGCTGTTTGTTTCAGATATCATTTGACGAAATTTGCGATTCTTTTCCGCGATAGTTTATCGAAATTCATGATTTTCTTTTTAAAACCGACTTACGAAATTCTTGATTATTTGCTTAAATTCTCGATTTTTTACGCGATTATTTGACCCAATTCGCGTCGTTTCAGGGGTGATTCTGTTCTGAATTTTCTGAAAATTTGAAAAAAATCGGTCATCAATAATAAAATTTGGGCATAAAAAATATCGCGAATTTCAGCAAATGGTCGCCGAAAAAATCAATTTCGACAATCGTTCACAGAAAAAAGTTGCCAATTTCTTCAAAGGATCGCAGAAAAACAAATTTCACCAAAGAATCGCGGGAAAAAAAGCACCAATTTTTACAACGGATCACAAAAAAACGCAAACTTCGTCTGGGAATTGCGAAAAACACACACATTTCACCAAGGGATCGCAAAAAACGCAATATTTATCAAAAGATCGCGGAAAAGCGCGAATTTCGTCAAAGGATCGCGATAAAGAAACACAAATTCCGTCAAAGGATCGCGGAAAAACGCGAATTTCGCTAAAGGACAGCCGAAAAAAACGCATAATTGGGGCCGGGAGATTCCCCCCCCCCTTTCCCTACTCTGCTGTAACCTGTCAGAAAATTTGCTGTGAATTTCAGATTTTTTTTAATACTCATCACCCCTGTCGTCTTTTTGACTGCGACCATTTGACGAAATTTGCAATTTTTTTCTCTTGGTCGTTAGACGAAATTTCGCGATCTTTTCGACGACGAATTACCAAAATTCGCATTTTTTTCCGCCGATCGTTTCATGGAATTCACGATTTTCTTTACACGATCCTTTGTCAAATTTCGTGAATTTTTCTATGACTGATTGACGAAAATGATATTCGGTATTTGTTTCAAAGATTTTTTGACGAAATTCCTGATATTTTTCCACGACTTTTTGTCGAAATTCGTCTTTTCTTTTGTCGACTGACTGAGGAAGTTCAAGGGCAAGGAGGCAAAAAGAAGTGAAAATAGGGGGATAAAGGCATGGGCGACTTTATTAGCCATGGCACCCTGTGGGAGATTTTTTATTGTACCATTGCAAATGCTATACTAATTTTTTTTCTTTTAAAGGGTTTTACTAAAGCATTTTACTTTGTGCACTCCTTCCAGGGCCGAAACTAGCTATATTTTCACTCGGGGCAAACATGGATTTTGGCGCCCCCCTCCTTCCTCCACAAAGTAAATTTACGAAAAGAAATTTACGAAAGTTTCTATTAGAGGACTTATTTTAAAACTTAAAATCTGTAACAGTAAAATACGTAATAATATTGAAATATATAATCAGCTTTGTCAAATATTCATTAAAACCTGTGAAAAAAATCGAAAGGAACCGGAAATAATATACAGGTTTCCGTCTTAGAAGATACAACTGTTGTATTATTTCTGTTGGAACCATGCAGTTTTTTTTCATTTCAAACAATATTCTATTATAGACATATTTCATTTTTCTAGATTTTACTGTTGTTGTAGCATTACAAATCATTACAATTGAGGTACTTTAATGTCATTGTGATATGAGTCACATTGTTTCAGGAACTAAAAAACCAGGATTTACTGTACGCATAAAAATGAATTCCAGATTGTAAAATATCTTCCTGTACTATCTACACCAATTTTGTGGAATTATCACTTATATCACTCTTCTTATTTATAGATTGATATGTCTACATACTTTCCTCAACTTTTCAAATTTAATTTTCAAAGCTAATTTTCAAATTTATGTATGACTCAAAACAACAACAACAAAATTATTAAATTTTTACTTTTTATTTTCTGAATTTTCGACCGCTTGGTTTTTATTGTCTCAGTCAGTCACCTGACCTCGCCCCATCTAAGGCCAGATATGGTGATATGCATGTAAAGAAGTAATTATAAGAAAAAGAATGGAGTTATTCATTTGCTGTCTTGTATATTGTAGGGGAGTCTTTTTATCTATTCGACAATTTTAATGCACTTTACTCATCTTTTCTTTTTGTTTTTTCATCTAAAAAATATTTTTCTACACAAATTTCACACGCACATACATATATTGTATGAAACGGTAAACCAAATTTTCATCTGGCGCCCCCTTCGAGTGGCGCCCAAGGCACATGCCCCTCTCCACCCCTTATTTTCGGCCCTGACTCCTTCTCCCGTTAGTTTTTATTGTCCCGGGCAGCCTGGGTGGGGCTTGTTGAACTAAAGCCAATTGGTAGGCCTCCCCACCTAGCCGAAATTGTCCCGGGTAGCCACCCGATCCCGCTCATATCAAGACAGGAAAAATGAAAGCTCAACACTGCTCAGGGAGAGAGAGAGAAAAAAAAAATCTAACAGTCTTCTTGGAATCTTTTCATCAGAAATGTCAGAGTCAAACAAAATCTTCATTTGGCGCCCCCTTCGCCTTTCGGTGTACTTGGAATTGGAGAAAGAATAATGCCTAAGAGAAAAGCTCTTTTTTCCAATTCATTTACAGTCTTCTATTATAAATGAATCTTTTTCATATATTTGTAAATTTCAATGCATTTGGTTCTGTTTTACTTTTGGATTTTCTGGCTGTATGACATTTTTATGCAAATTCAACATAAATACGTACATATTTTTGTATGTAAAGACAAAAAAATCTTCATTTGGCGCCCCCTACGCTTTCTGTTTTGGCGCCCGGGGTATAGAAGGTTGGGGGGGCACACGAAGGTTGGAATCTTTTCATCAGAAATGTCAGAGTCAAACAAAATCTTCATTTGGCGCCCCCTTCGCCTTTCGGTGCACTTGGAATTGGAGAAAGAATAATGCCTAAGAGAAAAGCTCTTTTTTCCAATTCATTTACAGTCTTCTATTATAAATGAATCTTTTTCATATATTTGTAAATTTCAATGCATTTGGTTCTGTTTTACTTTTGGATTTTCTGGCTGTATGACATTTTTATGCAAATTCAACATAAATACGTACATATTTTTGTATGTAAAGACAAAAAAATCTTCATTTGGCGCCCCCTACGCTTTCTGTTTTGGCGCCCGGGGTATAGAAGGTTGGGGGGGGCACACGCCCCCCCCCCCCCGACGCTACGCCTATGGCATCAGGGACTAATTGTCAGTGTTTTTTCAACTGATTTTCAAAACACTTAGGCATTTTACTTCATTGATACATTTCTTTGATTCAGTGTTATTTTTTTTTCACTTGAGGTCACAGTGATACACTTCTATTGTTCATTTGGATACTAGCACATGTTTGTTATTTTTATGCTAGATATTTCAAAAAAAGGGTTTCTTTTTTTTTGATAACTTTACAGGATTACACTTTACTTTTTATTTTATTTTTTTTTTCATTCGGTATCTTCATTGGCTATTCAAGGTAATTCACATGATAAGGTAGTTTTCTTATGCACGATTTTCCAATCACTCAGGACACAGGTGTGCATATTTTTTTTTTGTTTTGTTTTTGTTATGTTCATTGACACATGTGGTTTAATACTGGTATATACCACTCGTAACACCAAATGGTGTTATTTATGACTCCATACACACACACACACATACTTTTTGTGTCACCTGTTGTACAATTCATATTAAATTTAATGTACATTTTTTTCCATTTTTTTAAAGGGTACTTTCACTGAAAAGTTCTTATTACCTCTTGTTTATACCTTATAGGAGTGCAATAGGTTTTAAAATACACTTTAGTTAAATTAGGTTCTTAGTAAAACACATTCAGTCTTTGGTTACAAGATAAAATGATGGCAACTTTCAACTTTTAACAAATAATTTACTTCCATCTTCCTCTCCTTTTACCAGTCATACCACTTTTAAAAAACTTGAAATGTCACAAATAGTGCTGAAAATGAACAATTTTTATATTTACTATATTATAGAATGTTTTGTCTTTATATACAGTTCATGTCTCAAAATAATTTTATAAGTTGGAGTATGACCAACTGTTGTAGCAATTGTGGAAATTGCTCTTGCTTGAAGTGAATGTTCAAGCAATTTTATATATTAAAATCTTCTGGAAATAATTAAAAAAAAAGATAACTGTGTGCACACGTTGAAAAAAAATAATAAGAAAATAAGAAAACAGCTGTCCAGAAGTATTAACTGCAGTTAGAAAAATTTCAATATATTTTATTTTGGCAAGTCTTTGGTACCAACTTGCTTTGTCATGCTTATAGGCATGCTTTTTATATGAGACATGATTTATTTGTTCCTTACATATTAAGTATTTCTGTATATGTTTATAAACTGTTGGTCACCGGGTTCCCTCTACAAAATATTACATTTTTACATATTTTCTTTATATGTAATGTATTTGAGGGAAGACATGGGGTAATTTTTTTTTCTCTCGCGGTTCACTTCGTTCTTTTTCGGCTGTTAGGGAGATATATGTGAAGGCGCCTACCTTCATATATTAATATTAAGACCTTTCCTCTTTCCCCCCTTTAAAATTACATTTTTTTAAATTCTTAAATTTAATTATCTGTCTGCATTCAGATTCAATCTGTTTTTAGCGCTCTTTTCCCTTCATAAATTAAGCATTCAATTCTCAGTCTCTTTAATATTTTAACCGCAGTGCACTACAGTTAAAAGAAAAGAAATCATTTCCTTTTCTCGCCTAATAACTGGATTCTAATTTTCATCCTTCTGCCTTAGTTTGATGATATGCAGAAATTAGTCAGACATATTACTTCTACATTTTTAGCCGTTGGTCCAGATGTTAGATAGATGTGTCATTTCAGTTATTAACCCTGTCTTTATTTTGTTTTTCTTTTTTTAACGTGCTCTTTCGGCCGCTTCAATCCCATGAGAACTTTAGCAACCCCTATAGAATGTCTTTCGCGGTTTATGAGCTAGAATTCCTACACAGCCATTGGCGTTAAATATTTCTTATTACTCTTTTACATTCCCCATTCAATTTCAATTATTGTACTTTGACCACATGTCTTCCTCTCGTTTTAATCTCGCCATATAGTATATGTGTTTGGCAAAATTGTGTATGTACGCTTGCCAACACTCGAGATTTCGAGAAAGTGTATTTTGAGTCAGACTAGCATCTGAACTCGCATGATGTGAATAAAAAGAAGTGTAACTCTTCGCTCCCTTCTCCAACACCGGCTTTCGCCGGATAATCCAGGCATGGTTGAAAGAATCCCAGGGTATAATAAAGGCCTTCAGTCATCATACCACTGAATCCACTTATTTTTAATGCTTCTTGTCTGATTACTCATAGTAATTAAAAATTGATTTCCAGCCTCTTGATGTGTTTGACGTATCAACAAAAGGAAACATCCTACCACAAGAAGAACATCTTCATAAACATCGGTGCTAAACCGGCACGCTGCGATTATATTTTATTGGGGAAGGGAAGCATCTGATATTTATTTTATCGTTATACGTTCATACTTAGCTTGGATTATAAAAAACTGCAGTTTTAAATATATGATATCAAATCATATATATTAACCTTTTCCCCTTATCATAATTTTATTCACCTGTCCTATCTTATAATAACTTAAAGAAACCCCCCTTTTCATTTATGTAATATGTTATCTTATTTAATAAAAGCGTAATTACATTCCAAGATATGATAAATTATCCCTTTTCATACACACATATTCCCTATTCTTATTTTCGTAATACATATATGACCCCATCCTAAATTAACCGTTAAAAGCCATATGCCATGATTTTAGTTTCGATTGTGAACCAGATCTTTTCATGACCATATTTGGTATTCGATGAAAGCCGCTATCAGTTTTTAGTTCTGCTCGCTAATCAAAAATTTTATAAACCTTTCCTTATTTGGTTTTTAAACCGCTGTCACAAAATTCTGATATCCCTTCTTGAGCCCCTGCTATTGTCTTGACTTAAAATACGTCTACATACAGCTTGAATATAAAAAGTACGCGTTAATTATGCCAAAATAGCACAGTTCATATAAAACAAACTTTTCAGAGAAGTATGCCAAATTGCAGTATTGTAACCATTGTGGCGAATATATTGGCGATAATTAACTTTGCTCATATGAATATGTTATTCACTAGACTCTCTCTAGCTTCCTTCTTGTACAAGTCTCATCTGAGGGCTTCCCATCTCCAACGGAGTTTCAATAAATTTTTAATTACTTTAAAACGAACCTGGTAGTAGTTATTAACGGCCACTGGTTGTAATGTCATGTTTATTCCTTTAACTACCATCGCAATATCTAAAAATCTTAAGCGTTATCATCACTCAACCAATCCCAAAGTAAAAACATTACTATATATTTTGGTGCTACAGACTAGCCGTTCGGAGATGAGGAGGTCCCGATCTAAAAATGCTGTAATATCTCGCCGCATTCCTGCTCGCCTGACCCGACCGGAGAGTGACATGGATGCCGCAGCCCTATTCGCCATCTCGAACTGATAAATGCTGCAATATCTCGCCGCTAACGTGCTAATTTTTCCCAGGACCCACCTGATGTTGCCACCCTGCTCTCATCTCTGTAAACCGACCAGCACTTCATAGATAATATGGATATTTCTTCTCGCTCCAAACAACACAGGATTTAGTGCTCCGCACTTCACAGTAAAAAAAAAAAATACCCCCTTCATCTGCCGTCCTGACCACACGTTCTGTCTGACTTTCTTCACCGCACGATATGTTAAACCGCACCTACATCTGACGATCGCCTGAAAAAGAATACGAAACAAATTTACTGTTCCTGAACTTGCGGGGGAAATATATGATATCAAATCATATATATTAACCTTTTCCCCTTATCATAATTTTATTCACCTGTCCTATCTTATAATAACTTAAAGAAACCCTCCTTTTCATTTATGTAATATGTTCTCTTATTTAATATAAGCGTAATTACATTTCAAGATACGATAAATTATCCCTTTTCATACATACATATTCCCTATTCTTATTTTCGTAATACATATATGACCCCATCCTAAATTAACCGTTAAAAGCCATATGCCATGATTTTAGTTTCGATTGTGAACCAGATCTTTTCATGACCATATTTGGTATTCGATGAAAGCCGCTATCAGTTCTTAGTTCTGCTCGCTAATCAAAAATTTATAAACCTTTCCTTATTTGGTTTTTAAACTGTTGTCACAAAAATCTGATATTCCTTCATGAGCCCCTGCTATTGTCTTGACTTAAAATACGCCTACATACAGCTTGAATATAAAAAGTACGCGTTAATTATGCCAAAATAGCACAGTTCATATAAAAAAAACTTTTCAGAGAAGTATGCCAAATTGCAGTATTGTAACCATTGTGGCGAATATATTGGCGATAATTAACTTTGCTCATGTGAATATGTTATTCACTAGACTCTCTCTAGCTTCCTTCTTGTACAAGTCCCGTCTGAGGGCCTCCCATCTCCAACGGAGTTTCAATAAATTTTTAATTACTTTAAAACGAACCTGGTAGTAGTTATTAATGGCCACTGGTTGTAATGTCATGTTTATTCCTTTAACTACCATCGCAATATCTAAAAATCTTAAAAGTTATCATCACTCAACCAATCCCAAAGTAAAAACATTACTATAATGCTAATTCTAAAAGAAATAATTTGTTCTGCATTATTAAAACCAAATAAGGGATCAATATGCTAATTTGTGATAATTTACAATTCCAAAAGTTTATTTAAAATATATATATATGTATAATTGGATATTATATTGTATCTAACAAATTATAGAAAATATTTTCTAAAAGACTAACGTAGTATTGAAAAGTAATTTAAAATTATCACTGTACATATATAAACTTAAATTTCCTATATCTTTTAATCCCATAAAGATCACATTGTGAAACTTGGGGAAATGTAAGAACACAATATGAAGTAAATTCGAGAATTTTTTGAGAATTTTAAAAATGTCACTTTTTGAGAAATTTAAAATTTAAATTTAAAATTTTTTTAATTAAATTTTAAATTTTTTTATCATGCTGCATATCAAATTAAAGGTCATAAAAAGAGCTTTAAAATGATACATAAACAAAGTTTCTATCACATTTAGTTTTTAAGAAAATGGCAATTAAGTGATTCAAGATGTAGCAAATTTTAATGAAAAATGCTGTATTTAATTGTTAATAAAATTAAAACTAAATTTATTAAAAAAATAATTTTAGTGTTTTCTTTCATAACTATGTAAAGACACTTGATAAACCAAGTTTCATCAAAATCCGAGGGGTCAAGGGAGATTTTGGTCGGAAACTGTGTTGATTTGACATGGAATGACTCTTATATGGAATTTTCCATTTGTGTTTTTTATAACAATGTAATTACCAAGTATAATTTATGTAATCCACATAAGTAATTTAAATAATTATTAAAATTACAATAGTCATAAACAGTGGTGGCTCGTACCAAATTACCATACCATTAGGTGGAGCATATGTATCATATGTGTGCCTGTACGATAGAAGCCTGTAGGATGAGTCATATCATAATTTCAGATAAAACAAGACAAATTACAAAACAAGATTTGTGCAGATATTAAGTTTTTTTTTAAAGGGCAAATTTTATATTAGTACATTAAAAATTATTGGGAGAGTTTGATTATTAATATATTCAGCAACTGGAACTTCTCAAAGTATAAAAATTTAGGATTATTTTTAAAATAAAGAAAAAGAAATTGATGTATGAGATCTTCCATCAAGCAATAAAGTTGTCACACCTATGAAAAAAACTAATTTTTTACACAACATGAAAGGTCACTAAGAAAATGTTCATTTAATGACAACACAGCCAATGATTCCCAGTCCTTGCTGTTTAAATATCTAACCAAGATCTTTAATAAACAGTTAAATTTGAATGAAACATAGAACATAGATTAAACATTACTAAAGGATGCATTATATATACTATATATATATATATGAAAGGATAAAAATAAACCCTTTTTTAAAAGATAAACAATTTTTTTAATTCAAAATTTAAATTAAATTTTTAAATCAGGAGACCCGTCTTATTGTTTATAGACTCTTAAATCAAATAATTAAAAGCAGTTGACTCATCACAAAAATCTTTGACACTAATTGGTATTTATGAAACAGATTTGGAAAAGAAATTACCCTTTGTTGACATAAGGCAGTCATCATAAAACATATTAAATTATCTTGTAAGCATCATCATAGTTTATAGCATAAACAAACTGATTGCTTCATGCTCAGTTAAATCATTAAGTTTGATCAAGTTTCTTCAGTATGATAGTTAGTAATTTCAGAGCAATAAATCAAAGTAAATATGTTGAGAATATAAATTAGTGTCAAAGTAAAAAATTGATAAGAAATAAATGATAAATAGCTTTTGTCTGGTTGACAGTTCATACTATGATTACCTCATAAATAACAGTTAAATTAGAATTAGCTCTGGGTGATGCAAGACCTGAATAATATCAGAAAACCCATCATTAAGAATAGTCTTAGCCAATAAAACTAAAGTTTCCTTCTTTTATGAAAGACCTGCCTTCTGGCAGAAATAATGTGAACTACCCTTTATATATCCTGAAGAGCAAGTTTTTGTGTGGCTCTTTTCCATCATGACCTGTTGAAGGACCATATGTTGCTCAAATGAGTGTGTCCCTAGAATATTTGGCACTGGTTAAGCCAGCCAGCTAGACCTGGATTCAAATGGAGTGTGTAAAGAATAGCGAATAATAAAACAGGGAACTCTACTGTCCATTTAATGTTTAGTCCATTGGCCACCAACACTAGTACACAACTCCTGGACAGTTCTAGGACAAAGTAAAATCCAGGATAGACGCCATGCGAGCAATAGACCGAGACACGATCCTTACATATATATATAATTTTAAAAGTTAAACTTCAGTATTCTGCTCTAAGGTCAGTAAGAGCTGACTGCAGGGTCCCTGTTTTTCCCCCAAACGTTCTATAGTGACTGTCTCCCTATCTTCCAAATGGAGAATATGATTTGCTATGGTCCTGGTACTTGGATGAGTTGATTGTTATTTTATAATCAAAAATGTGGATTCAAGCATTAATTTAAACCACTAGTTTGTTATTCTTTTTTCTGAATTTTTTTCCTGGCATGCATTGTTTCTTTACTTTCACCTTATATTACACTAAAGTTTACCTTTAATATTTGATGATAGTCTTAAATGTTATAAATTGTTTCTACTATATTCTATAAGATGCTGATTGTTTTCTTTTTCAATTAAATTTCCTAATTGTTTTTTTAATTAAATTTCTTAATTGCTTAAAAAATTACTATCATTTATTTTTATATGGTAGTTTTTCTGAAAATAAGTATTATGATAAAATTAAAAATATGCTCAATTTTTTTTTTAATTTCTCATAAAGTTAGCATGCCCTTATGCAGATTATTCAGTAATATTTGTTTTTAATTTCAGCTACAAATGGAAATGGAAAAGAAAAACTTTTATTTTCTTTGTTTATAGTTTTTTTCACTGTTATGTATTAGAAACATATTGTTCAGTTATACAATAAAATTATGTCTCTAATAAAATAATGTTTAAAGTAAGTCACTATTGAATTTTACAGTCAATATGTAGTGAAAAATATGTTCTTCCCGACATATTTCTTAAATGATTATTTTTTTTTTCTAGTATATCAGTTTTGCCAATCTCTCTTTGTGCGACAATTTCAACATATTTTGGATCTGGTTTAGTGTTTGTCACTGGAATTCTGTATGGCATGATAGCACTAGGAAAAAAGTGAGAATCTTTAAAAATATTTTTTTTTCTTCCTTGTATCAAGAAAGGATATTTTCCTTTCATGATGTAAGGGAAATGTATTATTTAGACTTTTGTATTAGAATCTTATCTGTCATTCTTTCTTAAAACTACAGTTTCTGAACAATTTTCCCATGTCTCTTTTGTAGATCCGGTGAAAAAGGGGATACTCCTATTGAGGGGCGATTTTAGTAGCCATGGCACCCCGGGTGAGATTTTATTCAGCACCCCCCTATGAATATCTTCTAAAGAAACTATTAAGTTTTAACAAAGTATTTTGTATATTTTCCGCCCCTTAGTTCATAGTGCCCTGGGCGGTCACCCGACTTTGTCTCCTCTAAAAACAGCTCTGCTTCCATTAATTCCTAGTTGTAAAATATTGAATTTTGTTTTAAATGATTAAAATTTAGGATGGGCAAAAGCCTTAATTATAATAGCACCGATGAATTGTATTGTCATTTTTAAATATTGCCCTTCTCAAATATGCATACATTTCATCAAATTGTAATTTGAACATATGGCAGTTTTCCACTTTTTTGTACATAAAATATGTCAGGGGAAAATGCATGCATGCATGCTTTTAGTATTTACCTGAATAAAATCAATTTAATTTTGCAAACGTTTTAAGAGTTGCACAAGGTAAAATGCTTATCTTTTATTAGGCTTGTTTTCAGATCTCTAGGTTTTCTGTAATTTGAAAGTGTACTTTTCAGTGAACTTTATGCCATAATCGTGAAATCATTTTTATCCCTGCATTTTTAAAACTTAAATTCTAAAGAAATTATATTTAACCCTGCTGTTCTGTTCGAATTTACTATATGCATGTAACGTTCGGGTCAATATGATCCGAATCAGAATATTAGAATTTCTAGCATACATTGAAAGGTGACATTTTAGAAATGGTTAAATAAAGTTGTTTAAATAATAGTAAAGTAGTTTACATACAGATCAAATAATATAAAGCGTGTAAAAAATAAAACAAAAAAATTTTATTAGGATTTTGGACGGTAATATTTTACATGCAATTTGCAAATGTTTTTCTCACAATTGTAGTACAATATATTAGTTTTGTTGTCATTCTTTAATGGACAGAACTCGCACATTGCACATTTGATACACAATGAAGTATTCACAGCAGACCCCAAAAGTGCATTTTGACTTTTACTCTGAATTATTTTCACTACTTTGATTGAGTTCTCACTTCTTGGTAGGTGTTGTCTTGCTTCCATGTGCAGAAAAATGAGTGTTTTCAGCAATTTTTCCAAAAATAGCTTTTGTTTGGTCAGTTTGTTTTAATTCTATTTGCTGTGTGTCCATAGAATAAAAATGCATTGTAAGCAGATGTATCAAGAATGTTATTAAATAATATAATAGACCAGCGATTTGTGTTTATTTTACAAGTGTATGTTTTTAAATGTTGATCAAGAGTATCCACAACTCCTTTAGTTGCATTATAATCGGAATCATTTGTTGTTTATTGTCAGGTCTGTTGCTATTTCTTTGTCATGATGCAAAGTGCTAAACAGAATAACATTTTTGTTCTTTTTGGGAGTGTAGTTTAAAATTGTCGTGGCCTCTGTAAAATAAAACCATGATTTCTGCAGGAAGTTCTGGTTTATTTTTTCTCATTTTTTTTATGGTGTCAAGCGTAGCCATTTTCTGTTTTAGAAGAAGTTGTCCTAAGCTGTAGGATAGGAAAAAATTGTCACATGTAACCATGTGTCCTGAATACTCATAAACAAAATCACTCGCTACTCGCATATCCTGATTTTTCTCTGCCCTTGATCCTCGTTCTTTTCCAGTATAAATTTGTATTTTCAGTGCATAGGAAGTTTTACTGTCACATGAAGTAGGGATACACCGGATATTGATTTTGTCAGATATCTGAAGCTCTTTTACCTGCCAGATGCGGATATCTGGCACTATATATGTTTTTAGCTATATGGTGAATTATTTCTTTATATAATGTCATTTCATAACAATAAATTACAAACATGTTTCACACATCGTTAAAACATTTTAAATGTATTGAAATATAATTTACAAAAACTATATCTCTTTGACTATCAGGGCTTTAAATTCAAGTTTTCCCAGGAGGGGAGTTGAACTGTTACAAAGGAAAAAAAGAATCTTTAATCCCCGTTATTTTT
Organism: Maratus speciosus; assembly: GCA_963932465.1. Lineage (NCBI taxonomy): Eukaryota > Metazoa > Arthropoda > Arachnida > Araneae > Salticidae > Maratus > Maratus speciosus. The sequence goes on from OZ010787.1 coordinate 98,339,139, forward strand.
TGTGTGCCACTTAAAGAATTACATTTATACAGACATGACAAAATACCATTGAAATAATTTAAATTCACAACTCAAGATAATTATCCAAAATTTTTATTTTTATAACTTTAGAAATTATCAGAAACACACCATTATGCTCTCTTAAAAATTTTAACTTTGCAAAATCTGATGTGCATTAATTTTTAACTTACTTGCATGAATAATGCATATTGGTGATTGTATGTCACTTCTGAACAAACTTGTTTTATTATATTCTTAATGGAAAAAACTGTAATACCTGGTATTTTTGTTAATTGAACTATGTTCTATGCTTTGGAATTTTAAATCCATATCCAAAGTTTGAAAAGGAAATAGTCAATTGATTTCTTCTATTACACGAGAAAAGGCTGATTTCAAAAAGGTCATGTCCTAATTTCTGTGAATTGCAATTAACAACTAGTTTGTTGTTTCTAAACAGTTTCCTTGAATTTTTTTTTTCTTCATGTGCACCACAAAATCTAGTCTCATTTTGTTTAATGGTGACTCCAGGCCAATTTGGTAGGGCTCAGGCTCCAGTGGCTGTTGCTGTCCATTTAGTTATTTCCTTTTTGGGGCAAAGGAAATAAAAACAGCAAAATATGTAAAAATTGTAACAGATTTCTTCAATCATGGCAGAAAAAAATTTTAAAAATTGTCATTCTGTGAATTGCGAGAATCAACTAGTTTGTTGTTTCTAAATATGTTTTTTTGAAGTTCACCAAAATTTTTTTTCTTCATGTGACCACAAGTGTAATCTAATTTTGTTTACTGCTGACTATTGACCAATTTGGTAGAGCTCAGTCTCTGGTGTCCATTACTGCCCTTTTAGTTATTTCCTATTTTGGGCACATGGAAAAAACAGCCCTAAATACATAAATCGGTCATAGAAAAAAATATCATGATATCGTCAATCATGATGAAAAAAAATAAAAATAATTTGTCGACCGGTTGCGAGAAAAAAACTTGAAGTTTGTGGGAAATTGGCAGCAGGAACATATCACAAAGTTCACCAATCGATCACAGAAAAATATCGTGAAATTTGCCAGTCCATCACGAGCAAGTATCGTGAAATTCCTCAGCTGGTCGCAGAGAAAAAACACGAAAATTTTCAATTGGATGCAGAAAAACAATCGTTACTTTCATCAATATGTCACAAGAACAAACAGGAAAATTTGTCAATCGGTCACAGAATAAAATCTCTAAATTTGTCAATTGATCGCAAGAAAATAATTTATGAAATTTACCGATCGGTCTCCAGAAAATATCGTGAAATTCATCAGTCGGTCGTGGAGAAAAAGTGCAAAATTTTTCGGTCAGATGCAGAAAAACAAACATGAATTTTGTCAATTTGTTGTAAGAAGAAACTGTGAAATCTGCGGATCAATAGTGGAAAATGTCACGAAATTTGTCAGTCGGTTCTGAGACTTGATCGTCGTTTTACAAAGAAATAGTTTCGGAAAATGATTTTTTGGAAACAGGAGCCTCTGCCCACAACATTCTTTAGGGCACGAATCCTGCCATCCCATTTCGAAATTCAAGCCCTGTATCTACCATTCAACCCTGTAATGTATATTAATAATGTTGTATAACAAATGTAATTTAAACATTAAAATATTCTGTTTATTTGTACAATGAAATGCTGATAATTGCTATAGGATTTGGATAAGGGATTGACTACATTGATAATTGCTAATAATTAATTTGTACAATGAAATGCTGATAATTTGTACCACAAATTTTAACCAATTAATATGCTTATAATTGTAGAGTATTTTCACAAAGAAATATACTTTCTTTTTATAATTTAAACATAAAATATCTACTAATATACCCATGATTAAAGAGTTATTTTCTCCAAACATAGGTTTAGTTCATGCTTTTTTTCTGTTTTAATTATTTAAACACTGTTTTACTTTAAGTCACATTTAGTTTTATTTTAAGTTAAATTACTTTGATATTTGTAAGTAAAAAGAAAATTACTTTTAATTTTAAATATTTATAATGAAGTTACAAAAATAATTAGTTGGATGTGCCAATGCCAAAACTTTCTTCTGTCTCATATATCGTAATATTTTAAAAAGTAGTTCCAAATGTTAATACTTCAATATTATTAGTTCAGTATTATACCAACTTTGATTTTGATCTAAAATTTCTGCTCCAGTCAGTTAATCAGAATAAGAATAAGTTAATCTTGATCATGATATTTATTAAAATCAATTTTTCCATTATTCTGTTGTACGTCAGCTGTTTGTAAATAGCCAGCTTAGCAGGATGCGACACTTCACAAACCACCAATATGCAGTACAAAAAAATTGCGAAAAATCGAGAAAATTTTACAAAAATCGCTGTTACAGTGCCACTTTCTGGCAGAATATTTCCAAATTCAAAGAGAAACTGCTGTCTATTGCCAAAAATATACACAAGAAATTGGTTCTATGCTTAGCTTCATACACTTTTCAATGATAAAATAATGAAAATAACACAAAAATCACTATTATAGCACTTCTCCTTCCAGGGGAATATTTTCAAATTGAAGGAGGACTTGTCGGCCATAGCCAAAAACATACTTCTAAAAATTGGTTCAATTTTATGCATAACTTCATACACTTTTCGATGGTACAAGAATGAAAGTGGCACAAAAATCGCTATTACAGCACCTTCTTCTGGCAGAATATTTCCAATTTAAAGGAGAACCTGCTGGACCTAGCCAAAAACATACACAAAAAAATTTGTTCAATTATATGGATAACTTTATACGCTTTTCGATGGTACAATAATGGAAATGGCACAAAAATCACAATTACAGTACCCCCTTCCAGCAGAATGCTTCCATATTGAAGAAGGACCTGCTTGACCACAGCCAAAAACATACACAAACAAATTGGTTCAATTCTATGCATAACTTCATACACTTTTTGATGGTACAATAATGAAAATGGCATGAAAATATTGATTACAGCGTCCCCTTCCAGTGGAATGTTTCCATATTGAAGGAGGGACAGCTGGCTACAGCCAAAAACATTCAGAAAAAATTTGGTACAATGGCGACATATGGACAGACATTTTGTATAAACATGTTTTGGGATATCTGACCCCTAAAACGTCTAAATCCGTCGAAAACTGGAATTCGAAATAATTTCAATTACAATACTTTCTTCTATTGAAGATAGAAGAAAGTAAAAATAGGCCTGTTTAATTGTTAAACTTAAAAGAAAGAACGAAAATTAATAAAGTCATATTTTAATAAATAACTTCAAATTTTGTTTTACATTCTGAAAGTAAAGGTACAATTTTCTAAAAGATGTCAATGTAAATTCTTAAATTTATTATAAAGAGTTCAAATATCCACGTTAGGAAAGCTGACAATTCTTTAAACTTTTGGAGAATTACCTTTTACTCATGAATAGTGAACTTACTTTCATATTTTGCATTATAAACAAAAGTTGTTTGACATTGTTTGGGTCAAACGATTTCTTTTATCCTTTTATATTCGCTTTGCTGTGCTCTGCCAGATATCCAGCAGAGAAGTCGGATATCCGGTGATTATGATTCGGATATCCATTGGTATTTTGGATATTGAAAAATCTGCCGAATATCCATTGCATCCCTAACATAAAGTCCATATTTTTATCTCATATTTAGATGGTTTAGTTGGCATATACTGTTTGAATGAATGTCAGCCACGAAACCCTACTAATTGTTCATCTATAGTAACATTTTCATTCAGATAATATAGTTTCAGTTGAATTTGTACCCATTTTTCTCAGATATGTCACACAGCATCTATTTTACTCACAGACCTTCTTTCTTGACAGGTGGATTTATTATCAAAGCGAATAACTTTCAATACAGTGCAAAATGTTTCAAGGGACATTGTAGCTCGAAATATGTTCCTGTCAGTTTTTTTATTGCACAAGCTTTTTGTTTATTTTCCATTTTATTTGTAAACGACAGCTAATAATATTTCAATATATGCTTGAAAAGTTTCCCTTTCATTATTTTTCCACTTTTCTCCATGCACTTTTCTCCCTTCAATATTTTTTATTTTTATGATTTTGTTTTTAATTGTGGAATTGAATGCTGTCTCAAATGTCCGTTTTACATCTGTTATCCCTGCCATTGCATATTTTATGACACCTGGAGTAGTTTTTATAATATTAGCAGAAGTTAATAGAGAAGATTGTGGAAGAGGGTTTAATTTTCATTTTAAGATTCTTGGACTGAATTCTCTGTATATTATACATTGGTTGAATATAAAAATCATTGTCAGAACTTTCATTTTCAGTTCCATCACTTAAGTGATTTTATACTGAGGTACTTCCTCTTCACTATCAGAGGCTTCCATTAGCATAGCTATATCAACATAACTCAAATGTCTAAGATCCGTCATTAATTGAAATTAACACCATGTTGCTGTACACTCACAAGGACAACTGCTTTGCAGAATGTTAGAAACTAAAATGCAGCATTACAACAGACGCGAATATCTGGGCCCTATATCAACTGTATGAACCAGACCTTGCACATGACCTATGACGCGTGACCACACACACACATATCAACAAATTTTATACAAGTTTCGAAAAGGAATAAATTAGAGCAGATATTGTTATTTTTTCCAGTTGAATTATTCCAAAAAAAATATGAAAGTATATAAGTAAGAGTAAATACTTTTTTGAATTGGGTCATGTTGAATCGAACTATACATTAGGACTAAATTAACCCTTTGTAACTCAACAACTCTGATTTGAAAAATTCAGAGCAGAAAAATAAAATTTTATTAGGAAAAATGGGTTTGTTGCATATCTGCAACATCTTGCCAAGTGGCACAAAAACTGAACGTATTTAAAATTTTAATTTACACGAAAGTTTTTGAAACAATTGTTAGTTTTGTTGTAGCAAAGTCCCACACCATATTTCTCGCAATCAGTTTGAGTAAAGCTTTTAAAATCGGTGTATTTACAACATACAGATGGGTGACAAAATAATATGAACACCCATGAAAAAGATATGGCCCAATTCAAAGGACCAGAACGCGCATGTCACTTTGCACTCAATTCTGCCACCTAGTGGTTATGAAAAGTAAGGTATCAGTCGCTCAACATCGGTCATATGTGTTGCATGCGCTTACCATATGCTCTTGAAAACTCAGTAATGACTGACTTGTCAGAGTTCGAAAAAGGAATGATTGTTAGAATGTGGTGCGCTGGTTGCTCCGTGATGGAAGCAGCCAATTATTTGGGGCATGCAAGGAGTACTGTCTCAACCATTATGACAGCATACACGAAATGCGGTAAATTGTCATCTGCAAAGTACAACAGTAGATGGAAAAGAAAGCTTTCTGAGATGGATAAAAGAGTTGACCCCCATAGCGGTCAGAAAGTGCAGGCACTCTTTATCCCAGATAGCGTCATATATAAATAGTCATCTCTAGAATCCATTTCAGCAAGAGCTGCCCAAAGGGAACATCATGCTTCGAAAATTTATGGAAGAGTTGTAATTTGTATGCCGTCGGTGTCATAGGTGTTCACATTATTTTGTCACCCATCTGTATTATTTTTTCTGCCCAATATGGCCGGCACCCAATTTCGTCTAGGCGCACTTCTTTTGGTGGAATATGTTGAGAAGGCACTCTATGCTTTTTCTGTTGAATTCTTTTTTTCTACAAGACCTTTCCCTTTTTTGCTAGCTTTGGAATTATTAATTTTACAGAGGAGATCCCTAACTTACGCTATAACAATTAAATAATATAAAAACAGACTAATGTTTCCCCTTTTCAATAATTTTGCTCTTCTGAAAGAAATGCAACTTAAATAACCATTAGAAGAAATTTTCGATGCTCTTTCGATATTTTTAAAAAATCCATTACAAGAAAAGACATGGCGCGTTGTTGCAGATCTGCAACAAACAAAAGTTTACGTTTATCTTATACATATTATAAAATTTCTAGCTCAAAAATGGTCTTTAAATAAAAAGTTTAAACTTACCTTTGTAAACAGTTTACTTGTAGACGTCTGCAGACTTTTTTAACTGCATTATTTCAAAGTTTAATTCCGCAAAAATCACGTGTAGCTGATCAAGCAATAAATCAAACTTTGGCACAAAAAAAAAAAAAAATCAGTATCGCCATCTGTTGCGGATTTAACAAAATAATTATTTTAATAGTAGTATAATAGAATAACAACAATCAACAAAATCGTCTTTTGAAGTTTACTATTGAAATAACAATGACGTTTTGGGTATGTTGCAGATATGCAACATGGTGATACAAAGGGTTAAAAAATATTCCTTGGAAATGCAAATAAGTGTAAATCCTTCTAGGAGTACATATTTAAATTATTAACCAACAAAGTCATGAAATTTCATGAAAATATCTCGATGATATATATATATATTTATATAAACGAATAAAAATATTTTTGGGTCAAATAGACCCGAGTAGAACAACAGGGTTAAACAAAAAATGATGTGGTAATGAGTTGTATGATTTCCATATCTCTTAAAACAAAAGTAGCATTTTTCGGTGACTGGAAATGTCATCAAGATGGCATTTAGTACAGTAGACTCCTTCAAATCCACGCAGCTTGGGACCAGAGGTTGTGTGGATTTTAGAATTTTTCAGATTTCTGGTCACTAATTTGTTTACATTTTTTGAAACATTAATTTGATTGGTAGTTAAGCAAGGAAAATTATAATGAATGCTTACAAAAAAGTGAAACATTAAAATAAGTAAAATATTAAAATAATTATGTAAAATAAAAATTTAGAAAAATATTAAATTATTACCGATGAAATCGATTACAAATGTCCTATGCTGCCATCTAGTGGTAAAGCGATCATAAGATCGATACATCATTATTCGTTCTTAGCACTTTTAACTGTAGTAACTTTTTTCATTGTTATTTAGAGTCTTGAATGCTTTTCTTATACTGCTTTGTATGTTTAGAAATAAATTTGTCTATAATTTTTTTAAAAAATTCTGCAAACAATAATTTTAAAATAGCGTTCCGGTTCGTGGATTTTCCATTTCGAACACTGGAATTTTTTATATAGATATGCTATTTTATATCAAAATCAAATGTAATGTAAATTTATTTAGTAATAAATCAGCTGTAATAACCAAAAAAGAATGATTAACAAAATATTTAGTAAAAAAAAAACATTGCAGTAGTCTCTGATTTCAGCGCCATTTTGAATTTTGTTCCTGCAACTTAACTTTCATTGTTTACATCTGAAAAAATATGCAGATTTTAGGCGTTCACGGATTTAAGGGAGTCTACTGTATTATTCTTGAAGAAAATAGTAATGCTTTTTCATTTTTAAGCTGTTTTAGTCATTCATTAACAATCATCAATAAGTTTTTGTTAAAATTTGTTCTTTGAAATTATCATTTAGAGGTTAGCTATAAATGTTAATACTTTGGAAGGCTTTGATTCCATAGGAGGTTGCACTATTTATTTACACATTGCATTATTTATTAAGGAAGCTACATTATCTGTAAATATGTGCAAATTTGTTAGTCTGAACATTTTTCCTTACAGGTTGTGTTTTAAAATTCTTTTAGTAATTCATTATATTAATCTTAATTGTTCTGGTGGAATCAAACATGCTTTCAAGAGGTTTGGTCGTATATATGCTGCCTTTAGGGCAAAAAAGTGGAGAATTTAATATTGGGTCATCTGGAAAGTTCTGCTGTTTTTTATGATAAATTTCAATAAAGAAGTAAAAAAAAAAAAAAAAAATTTATTGAATCAGTTAAGCACCATTTTGTTCTATGACTTTTTGACATCGTTCTGGCAGTTGGAAAATTCCCATTTTTAAAAGATCATTAGATTTAGTCATAAAGAAATTATCAAGGTGATGTTTGACAAACTCCTAAGAAATGAACTCCTGGTCGTTCAGAGAATTTTGAAGTGACCTGAAAAGATAAAAAATCTGAGAGGACCAGATCTGGTGAGTATGGTGGATGTCACAAAACATCCCAGCTATACTGAACAAGTCAATGCCTGACATTCATCACAATATGGGGCCAAGCATTGCCATGTTGGAACACAGCACCTCGACGATGGGTTAGTTCTGGTCACTTTTCTTCAATATTTGTTTTCAAATGTGTTCTGCCATTTGGAAACTGTATTTTTCCAAATGCATTGTCTGATTTGGTGGCAACAATTCATAATAAATAAGTCCTTTGTAGTCCCACCATACATAAAGTATTACTGTTTTGAGATGCAGCCCTCCTCTCGATGTTACTTGGTAAAGTTCATTTGACTTACCACACGATATTTTCCTTGTAACATTATTGTTTAGTTTCCATTTCTCATCTCCAGTAATGAGCCATTTTAAAAAAGGAGCTTCTTCTTTTAATTTCAGCAAAAAATCTCATGCCGGGACCTGAGCTAGCATATTCTGCAGTGTTAAAGTACAGGGTACCCACACATCATAGTGTTTTACATACCCAATCTTCTTCAAATGATCATGCACTGTACTTTTTGGAATATATAATCTGTGTGATAGTTCGTGGATTTTCAGTGATACCTTCTATTAAGAGGCCCTCTTTTGCAAATGATGGTCATCCAGAGTGAGTGTCATCTTTGAGGCTAAAATTTCCGCACTTTAAACTTCTCAAAACACCTTCGAACTGTGTCATCTGAAACAGCACTTTGACCATAATACAGCGCAAATTTTACAAGCAGTTTGACTAGCATTTTTACCTTTTTGATATAAAAGAGCCTAATATGACGGAAATGAACTTTTTGGTTCTCCATTCTTAGCACTGCAGTGTAACAAAAATTATGTGACAATACAGGTCAGAATTATGCAGCGGAAGCAGAAAAGACTGAATGTACATCTTTGTCATTCAAAGTCATGCCTTATCAGTAATAGCAAAATAATTAGATGAAACCGAGCTTCACTTTGAAAAAACACATAACTTTCCTGATGACCCAATATATTATCCTTCAGGATCCTAAAATTTTATCCATTAATAATTTTCTTACTCACATGCAGTATTCGTTTTTGGAACATAAGCGATGTTAGTTTCTTTAAAACTTGTGATAGCAAATGCTAATGATGTACCAGATATAATCTATTGTTCGGGAGATGGTGTTTGTCATTCAGTTATGACATAGTAACTGACTATTCTGTTAGCTCCAAATCTGTTATTGAAAGTTTTCACTGAATTTAAAGTTTCATTACCTTTTAAATAATTTGTTCCTTGGTCAGCATTTTGTCTAATTATTGACAAATTTTTATTCACGATTTCGATGAAACTTTAGCATTTTACATGAATTATCAAAGTGGGTCTTATTTTAAAATAGTTCTAATGATTTATTGTACTTTATAGAACATTTCTTTTTAAGTTAATTTTATAAAAATAATAAAACCTCCACGATATTTATGGAAAATATGCACAATATTTATATAACAAAATATTACTTTTTTGATAAAACTATTGTTAAAATGATACTTAAGTTCTTGGATCATTTAAGCACTAATTAAAAGTCTTATTAAAGCATTTCCTTATAATAAAACTTTCATGATGTTCAATTGAAATACCATTGCCTATTAATTCATATAAATGCATTCAAACATAGCTAATATCACAAATCTTAAGGACTGAGAAAAAATAGTCAATATGAAGTTTTTGTGATATCTTAATTTTGAAAATTTTAAGAGTAACACTGCATGCAAACTTTAATACAGTCAACATTATAAGATAAATGTAAAGTATTATCTGTATTTAGCAATTTGGGACATTATTCACAATCACAGTCATTTTTTCCTTTGAACAAATTTTCTTTTTGAAGACATATCAAATGATTATGAAAGAAAAAAACAGTTTATTATAAAATAAGTTCATTTGTTGTGATAATAGCAATTGTCATTAAAAAAGGTTAAAGAAGGAAATTCAATATGCTGCTTATCAGTAGTGAAAAAAGCAAATACCTGGCAAATTAACAATGGTGCAATATCAAGACAGATATTTGGTGTTTTCCTTTGCTCTGTAGTAACCCTTCCACCCAATCCCATTCTGCTTCTTTTGAAATAGACAATTCTGTGAAGATCTACCGATTGTCATCTCCTGTACGATGGACTATGTTCTGGCAATCGGTAACTGTGTTTGTGTGTGAAACTATTTTAAGTTTTTATATTACATCATATGTTTAAAATTTAATTTACTTTTACTCTAGAGCTCCTGCTGAACAAATGCGTATGCAAGCATCTAGTTCTTATAATTTGCTGCAGAATTCTCAGAAGGCAGGGGATATTGAATCTGGATCAACACTACCAAAAAGTTCTCAACCTCCAAAATCTGGAGTTATATAATTTAGTTCATTTTATAAAAGTTTAGGATCATTCCTTTTTACTTCATTTCTGTTATAATTCTGTTCTTGAGTTATTTGTGTAAGTTAAGTATTAGTCATAATCATTTTTTGTACTACTTTATGTTAATGTTTGATTTTTATTTTTTGGGATTCACACTGTTTGAAATTCCTATATGTTCTATACATATACTTATGACATATCTCTTCAACAGATCTTTGTGAAACATATGTAACTATGGGAGTTACTAATAACAATTTCTCTATGTGTTTTAATGATCTGAAATCTTTAAGTGTATCCTCATGCTGAAGGATTTTGTTATAAAATTTTCTATTATGAAATGAGATTTTTGTAAGGCTCAATTTTGTATCTGTTAAGTGTTTTCGGGACCTTTCTTATGAAAGTCTTTGCATTGAAAATACTTCAATTATTTATTTTAGCTTTCTTTTCTATTTCAACATTCAGATGGTTAAAATTAAAATAAATTTTACACACCATGTTACATATGAAGAAATGAACTTATCAGGCTGTACTGCTTTTGTAACCAGTCATATTTTTAATGTGATCTCAAAAATTCATCCCTATGATGTCTGAAGATTTCACATTAACAGCACTTTAATAAAGAAAGTAATATATATTTAAATTAAAAATCAGCAAAATAAAATACTACTATCGTCTATGTTATTATTTATTTAATTACCGTAATTTCGCACGTACACGCCGCACCCACCATAAGCGCCGCACCTCTGAAAATACATTAAATTTAAAAAAAATTTGTCAGAAGCGCCGCACTGTAAAAAAATTGTTTTAAAAAACGAAATAGCTGCGTAAGCGGCAAGGCAAAAAAGTATTAGCAAAATCTGATTAAAATTAACAAAAAATATTGATAAAATCTTAGAAGAAATATGATTCATGTAATGTTTGCAATTCCTAAATATCGACGCATTTTAATTTATCTCCTAATTTTTGTCCTAGATTCCCATGCTACGTTTTTTTCACCCGCTTCCTTTTTTCAACATGCAAATCGCCGATTCTGCATTTGTTTTGATTTGCTAGTTGCTCGGTTGAGTTGTTTGATTGTAGCGCTATTTATCTTTGACATTCGGCAATAAATTAATTGCGATCGCAGCTGTGATTAATGCGATTTACTTCATACCAAAATTTATTTTAAGTCAATTAAACTTTAAAAACTCCTTTTTAAGACATACTTTGCATTTTTATAGGTCTTTTAAAGTTTTTGTAAGATTTTATAAAACTTAATTTTTTTTTTTAATTCAAAAGTAAGTTATCGTCTGGGTGATGCAAATCGCATAATGCTTCCTGTATTCATAAGTTTAGTTGGTTGAATTTGACAACAGCCAATGATTTTTTACTTCTGTGTAAATGTGCGACGCTGTGTAGCTAGAAATAAGATATTCAAAATATTACATTCATCTTTTAACGTTTATAAATCTTATATTGAATGTTTATAAATGCTTTTCCAAAAATAGTCAAAAGCTTGGCGTAAGATAAAAAGATTTTAAAATGTGAAATTGGCGTATACGCCGCATCAGCGTAAGCGCCGCTCCCAGCATTTTTAGAACTTTTTTTACATATGCGCCGCGGCGCTTACGTGCGAAATTACAGTATATATTGTTATAGTGCCTAATATCAAGAATAATTGGCTGATTTTGCTATAGTTTTTAATTTAATTTTAAATAGATTGTTGTTGTATTTTTGTAGCTTGCAAAAATATTAAATATCTGTAAAATTATTCATACAAAATATATTTCTGTTGCATTAATAATAAAAATTTTAATTGTTTGATAAGCATTGGTCTGTTTTTACTTACTTTTTTAATACTATTGAATTATTGGAAAATGTATAATTTGCCACCGGTTTTCCTCTTTTGGAACTACTTAAACTGAATCTTAATGTATTTCAATATCCTTTGTAACTGGTGTGAATCCTGTTCTGCATTTTCAACAATTTAATATTTTGTGAAAATTTACTTTTTAAATGTGTACATAATGTTAGTAGCTATAACTGTAGCTGATTCAATCATCAATGTAGTGTACATGCGAATTAATATATTACCTGTTCAGAATTGAACATCTAAGCTGTCTAACAGTGATGTGTATTTATGTGCAAGTGAATTATATTGATGTATAGTTGTAAAACTGACTTGGTATTGTATGACTGTTCAGCTTCATTATGTTCGGATTAGCTGAGTAGTATCTTTTGAAATGATTCCATCACTTCATTATTAAAGATTTTCTTATTGTCCAGGGGATGTAATGAGCTTAGTTTGTCCAGTTATTCTACATTTTAAATGAGAAAATGCTTGGGCTTGCTTTTTTATAGCACCCCCATTCTCAATGTAGAATGTATTTTTCTAACCTACTTTTTAGTTTATTATCTGGATCAAATGAAGAAATATTATTCCTCACTTATGTGAAACAGCATTTTATAAATGATGAAAAGGGTTTATTTTATGAAAAACATTTTAACCTTTTCTATGTTCTTACATGTCTTTTGTTGTGCTAATTGTTAGGTGGAAACTGTAAATTGCCAAGATACATTTTCTCTATATTGGGCTATTCCAGTTTAAACTAACCAAACATTGTCACTTGCTGGAATCAAATGTAGAAGTTATTGTTGATGAAGGAATAAATTGAACCTACAAAAAAGTAGAATTTTTATCATTCTGTTTATTAATGTAACATTGTAAAATTTTTATTCCAGCTAACGTTAGATGTTGTAATGATACTCATAATGTGTCAAATATTCAGTTTTTTTAAAATTAATGTCTATCTATTTTATTTTTAATTTGAGAATGAAATGAAATCTCTTGCATCTATTTATTTGTATATACTGCAGTACTATTTTTTTTCCCATTTTATTTCTTTAATGCTTTTTTGTTTTACATATTTTCTTTACACGTTTCATTCCACGAATCTTGTTTTGTCACTTAGAGGTTGGCAACTGTATTTAATATATTTTTTTTAACCTTTTAAAAAAATTTTAAATGTACATTAAACAGGTGAACTTGTATATTTGTCTTTATGTGTTAGCAAAAGATTAAAAAAATATTTTAGAAAGTTTGTTTTTTTATTGTAGTTTTATTTCACATCATTACAACATCTGATACTGCAATGGATACTGGGTTTAATGCACCTAACACATAATTTTATAAAACTTCTTGTACATTTTCCTACTGTATAAAGTTCAAATAATTTCAACTTACCATGTTTCTGTATTATGAATGTTGGTCATCTAGATGGATAACTTATAAAGTTTATGATTTTAACGAACCAAACTGATTGGTAAAGATATCATACGGGTGGACATTTTTCTAACTGAGTAAAAAAGTACCCAGATCAGGAATCAAACCCAGATCCTTTGGCTGAAATTGTGAATTCTCTTCCAATTGAGCTATCTGAAATGAAAACCAGCCAGCACAATTCACTCAGGCTCGGTCTTTCTGGCAAAGTACCTGGTCAGACCAAAAATTTCAACTTTTATAAATTATAAAGTATATATTCTAATCTAGCTAGACTAAAAACAAAACATGTTTTATTTAATAAATTTTACAGGGATTTTTAATTATTGCAATGGATGGTAAAATTTATTACTAAATCTCTTGAATTTGCTCTTTATTGATCAGATTAGGTCAAATGCAGAAGATTTTTGACAGTGTAGAGGGAAAAGTGCATATCTTCAAGTGTTTATTCTGTGATCTTAATGAAAATGCACATGCATATTTTCATTTTGTTTTCTTCTATTCCCTTTTTTAAGCATTTTTTTAAACCATGTATTTTTCTCTTTATTTGATTTTTTGCTGTTTTTGTATCTGGTTTAGTGTCATAAAGTTTCATTTCTTAGTTTATTTTAGTATTACTCTTTATAAGAAATATGTGTGGGCATGTAAATTATCACATGTTTCAATAAATTAAAAACTTTCAAAGAAAAGTTATTCTTCATTTTCCAAAGAAAAGTTATTCTACACTTTCTGAAAAAAAAAAAAAACCCATAAGGAAAAGTTTGGTGCAGCATGTCCAAAAGGGGACCTTGTGCTATTAAACCCAATTCAATCATCCATAAGGGAAATGATGTAATGTAAAATGCATTAGAAATGTTTGAAGTACTAATATTATATAATTAGGTAAAAGAACATTTTTTCACAAACATTAAATTTATGTACATAAATTTTGAATAATACATCTGCTTACTACTGGTTGACACTTCTCTAAATTAGGAAAGAAATGTTTTGTTTTAAGTGCCCTTATATTTGTGCTGTACTAAAATTTAGGAGGCATCTGTTAAAAAATCTGACAATGTCCCCTATAAAATTATGTGTAAAAATCATCTGCAGCCCTTTATTCTTCTACTCTATTCCGACTTTTTTCAGAAGCAAGGTTCGTAGGTCCCCAGCCACGTCCCGAGTAAAAGACACTCTAGCGCAAACCAGGTTGAATGAAAAAAAAAATTGAAATTGAAACCAGACAAATTTAAAAGGGAAATTACATACATTAAAGACACCAAAAAGCGGGAAGGGAGGGCTCGGGGGCCCTGAAGCTACCAAACGAGTCGTGCTACTTCGAGCTTATTATTAGTCTTTTTGGGGGTGGGAGGGTGGATCAACCACTGCAGCATGCGGCCTCTTTTCGTCTGCAGCCCTTTATTCTTCTACTCTATTCCGACTCTTTTTCGGAAGCAAGGTTCATATGTCCCAAGTAAAAGACACTCTAGCGCAAGCCAGGTTGAATGAAAAAAAATTTAAATTGAAACCAGACAAATTTAAAAGGGAAATTACACAAATTTGACACATGCTATAACATATATAGTGCTATAACATGGAACATATGCTAACTATATGGAAACAAGCACACAAAATTTTAGCATGCTGAACAAGGCACCAAAATGGCAGGAGCAAAAACAAGGAACTGAATTGTCCTGCTCCCTGCCGGGCAGATGTCAGATTACCCGGTTTTTATCTTAGTCTCATTGCAAAATTTACCTGATCATCGCATGGTGGTGATCCACGTAAGAAGCACCCTGGCCATCATAGCTGCAATATGTTTTAGTTATATTCCTTGGTTTCCTGCATAATCCAGTTCCTAATTGCTAATCAGATTTGTTGATTTGGCATTGCACAACATAGTGAATTACATCGTTGTGCTAGTTGAACATAATTTGGATATCTTTTGTGACCAGGGACGGCGGCAGAACTTGCCTGACAGATGGGCTAGAGCCACACTGTTCGGGTACCCGACACAGACCCGAAAATTACATTTTAAATCAATCTGACCAAATAGTTTTTGGCGAACCAAACTCAAAATAAAAGGAAAGTAAATAAGGTTTTAATGCAGTTATGAAAAGTAATCTACAATTATATCTTTAATACCTATTTTATGCATTATATAGAAAAACGGACAAATCTGTATTCTTTAATATTTGAACACATTCTTGCATCGAGTCGGGTTGTCTTTTTCTTTTTTCAGGTCAGGATGATACTAACTTTCTTTCTGCTGGTCAGATTCACCCTAGAATATTACTTAATGATCATATTTAAGTTTTTTGCAAGTCGGGTAGTTGGTATTTTCAAAAAAAGTTTGAGCAGAACTGTGTTTCAAATGAAAATAAATATGTATTTGAATATGAATGAATATTCAATTTACTGCATGAGATATAAAATGTATATAAGAAATGATGTCATAGATTATTCTTCCTTTAAAAAGCATTTTTTTGTATGTGTGTCTCGGAATATGAAAAATATTAACATTTTTCTGATAAACAGAAATATACATGCATCGTATTTGTGATAGTTTATACATACACATGTTACAGGTGTGTAGATTGGAAGGTGCTTATTATTCAATGGCATAAGCGTATGAATATATAAGAAAAGTTAGGAATCTAAAAAGTGTTCTCTATATAGACATGTCTGCTTTTTGGAAGTGTCCATTGTGGAAATCTTATTGTATATAGATTTTTAACCTGAAAAAATACTTTGGAGATGATTTTGAAAAATCGGGTCAACCCAAACCCCACCTGCAGCAAAAAAGTAGATGTCAACCCAACCCGCAACGAAAAATACAGCTCCAACCCGATGCAACCTGCTTGGGTCGAGTCAGGTGCTGGTAACCTGATCTGATACACACTCTAGCCGAATTTGTAACATATATTAGAAATGTCCACGATCCTGGGCCTGTTTTGAAGCACGAGTTCAGAAAAATTTTCGCTCATCAAGATTGTTAAGGGTTTCATTTTTATTTGAAGACTCGGGTCAGGCTGGGACTAGATTTTATTTTTTGAAATGTTGGTAGGGGTATGAATTTCATTCTTACAGGGACAGGTCTGCATCTTTCATTTTTCCTGTAGATTCGGATCAAACTGGGGTTGTATTTTATTCATTTAGGGCAGTATTTGATAAGAATTTTTTTCCCACAAGTAAAGTCTTGGTAACGTCCCTCCTTTATTAGTGAAAGAGATATTACCAGATGTTAATGAGAAAACAGCATATCTTTGTTTTTTTATTTTATTTTATTTTTTTTCATTTTTTAAATAAAAGGTCCGATGGCCAAAACTTCAAAGAAAGTAGACACACTGGGCCGGCATGGTCTTTTATAATGGGAAATGCATGGGTGTTTAACTTTTATAACCCGACGAGCGAACAGCAGTTTTAGCTTGATATACTATGTTAATTTGAACAAAAACATACAAAACACACTTTGTTTGCCCATTGATTTATAAAAACACTCACCAAACAATTTTTAATAAAAAGGTTTGTAGTGAGCAGATGAATTTTCACATATCTTATCTCTTCTTCAAGCTTATTTCATATAGGCACCTAAAAGATTGCAGTTAATTGAATAACATTGAATATGCACATGAGTTCTTGACAAAATATAAAGTATTCGGTAACATCCGGCCATTGTGACAACTTACTGTGGTGAACTTGTGATTGAATTCTTTCGTCTCAGACTTAGGAATAAAACTTTAATTTAGTAAAAATTTAATGTAATTTGGGTATGAGGAAAAAATGGAACATTCATTGTCCCACATAGAGGTTCCGCAGGATCCCTGAAAATCAAGACATTCCATGTAAATAGGAATACCTGGCAACATTAAGGTCACACTACAATATTTACATGTTTCATATGTTTTTTGCAATTAAGGTTGCCCGGATTTTCACAAAAAGTTTCACTACAAGTATGTATCAGATGAAAATAAATACTACGTATTTGAATATGGATGAGTATATATTCCATTACTGCATGAGAAATAAAATGTTAAGAAGTGTGATAATAGATTATCATTTCTTAAAAACCATTCTTTCTTCTTTCAAATATAAAAAATATTATCAACTTTTCGTTTTTAATACACACAATAACACATGCATCGTATTTGTGATAGTTTATGCACACCTATACGTTAAATGTGTATAGATTGGGAGGCATCCATAATTCAAAGAGATAAAATATACAGATATTTAAATATTATAGGAATTGAAAAAGTGTTCATTAAATAGAGATGTCCGAGCTTCGGGAGTGTCCATTATAGAGGTTCAATTGTATAGAGATTTTTAACTTGAAATATATTTTGGACATTCTTTTGAAATATCGAGTCAATCAGAACCGGACCCCCCAAGAGTTAAAACCCAACCCAAACCCTAAACAATGAAAATTAACGTGACCTGCAACAAAATTTATTGCCAGGATTGGGTCAGGATTGGGGAAACTAATTTTCCTTTCTGTCTTCAAAAAATAATTAGTTCGTTTTTTTTCACTAGAAAATAATTATATCAGTCATTTCTCTTTAAAAAAAATTATGTCTACCTCATAAAAGAAAGGCTAATTAAATGAAAAAAAAAAACTATGACTTTCATCGAGGAAGAAGTAAAAGAGAAAAAAAAACCCTTTTCTTCTATCGTAAAATCTTTACACATTTGAAAAACCCTTAAATATATAGATAACATGAATAATAATATACAAACTGGAATCTGGCATCTTGTAAATCTTTAAACTAGAAATGACAACTCTGAAAAAAAAAAAATGGTGTTTTTTAGGATTCCGTATTTAAAAGGGAAAATGGAACCATTATAAGATCTCTCCTGTGTCTGTCTGTCTGTCACACTATTTTACTCTTAAACTATGGAACGTGGAAAGTTCAAATTGGGGGAAGTAATAAAGACATATTTACAGATTATTAAACATTTACAAATATTTTTAGAAAAAAAATGTAGAGGGGCTAATTAAGTTACTTAGAAAAAGAAAATCTTTTCTTTGTATATCGTGTGGGATATCATGTGAAAGCTATCGTAACGCTGAACTCAAAAATACATTTATTTTATTTTTAGGTATTATATTTTCAGAGATATTGTTGAGAAGGTAGTGCAAAAATATGTCCCCCCCCCCCTATCTAATTCCGAATCTACTGTAATTAAAATTATGAAAATTAGAAGTAATAGACGTTAATTTAAACCTTGCAGGAAAATTATAGCGATTACCCTAGATCACATTAGTGATGGGCGATAACGAGATGTTTTTCTCGATTGTATGGACATCTCGATATTTTTTGATTGTGTAAAATTTTTCTCGATGACTCCAGTTTGCCAATTGCTTTTATACGTCATACATTTATCAAGAATCATCGGCGTTAATAAGGATTAGTGACTTCACCTGCTAGCGGGCTCTTTCTTTAATCAGGACCTCTAATTTATATGTAATCTTGTAACATAAAATCTCAAACTGGCTCCCTGCTATATAAGGCGCCTTATAGCAGGCGTGGTGTGCATGCACTACAGAGTCTTGTAAAAAAAAAAATCTCCGAGCCGAACGAACCTAAGACCTGGATCCCTGGGGGGAGGGGTCAAAGTGAAGTGAGGAGCACAGCAGCTGCATAATATGAATAAGTCGTCACAGGGCTTTAGGCCTTTCCAACCATATGCCACATGAGGGGTCTCGATCTTAATTTATAAAAATGCCCTCTCCTCGTGCGGGCAAAGTAGGAGGAGAGGTGCGTAACATGAGTAAGTGGTCACAGGCCTTTCCAACAACATGTCACATGAAGGGTCTTGGGTAAATTTAGAAAAGTGCACCCGTTGGGGAAGGACATCGGATGTTTATAACATGTACAAGTGGTCACAGACCTTCCAATGTTATGTCACATGAAAGGTCTTGGCTAAATTTCTAAAAATGCCCCCTGTAGGGGCAAAGTTAGGGGGAGGGTCGCAGGAGGTGCATAACGTGAGTAAGTGGTCACAGACCTTTCCAACAATATGTCACATGAAGGGTCTCAGCTAAATTTAGAAAAGTGCCCCCATGTGGGCAAAGTGGGAGGGGGTGGACACCGGAAGTGCTTAACATCAATAAGTAGTCACAGAGCTTTCCAACGATATGTCACATGAGGGGTCTTGTCTAAATTTAGAAAAGTACCCCCGTGGGGGCAGACACCCAAGGTGCATAATATCTACTTATAATAAAATCTGATTGTCGGTAACTATGCTTGTGCGAATCGTCCGTAGCTAAACGCCATGTTAGGCTTAATGAAAAACATATCTTAACATATGACAGCTAAATGATAATTTTTTCTACTTTAAATCATGTCTGTTCAGCATATTTTCACTAAAAACATGTATATCATATCCAATTATAATGTATTAAGCTCCAAATTAAAAATAAGCTATTATAAACATCAGATTACTAGATATAAACAAAAGAACACTGCTGCCATTGACAATTTCCGAATATTGAAACAAATGAATGACTCTTTGAGCGCTTCATTAAAAAAAAATACAGGTTAATTATCTTATTTTGTTCTTAAAATATTTGTAGTAGCATAGTAAAGACTTTAAATATTTTAATTTTGTTTTAAACCTTCAAAAACTATTTTTGCAGCCGTCTATCGTCAATTATTATAAACAATCGAAGTTTGTTAAAAGTACAAGTTAATATTTGCATATAATTAGCATATTAAAATTTAATAGGAAATTTTCAGAAATTACATTTCACTTTGCTAATCATTATTATTATTGTTGCAAAAAAAATTTCATCATTCATCATTATTCATATGAATATTGATTCATATCAATGATTCATATATTTCATTCTTCTGTAGTGGCAACAGTGAAACGCTGTTTCTCTCGGTGTTTCTTTAGGAAAAACCCAGGGAGATAGAGCACTCTCTCTACTCTATCTTCATGGAAAAACCACAGAGTAATACTATGTTCACACTGGATACCTTAAGATATCTCAGGCCGCCGAACTCTCTGAGAGAGTTCCAGTAACTCTCTCAGTGGGTTTTGACTTGCTTTGGCTAGATACAGGAATGACCACTCACTCTCGTTGGCTATGAAGCTTCGCTTTTACTGATTGGCTGTTGCAGCCGTTTTTTATTTTAAGTGCATGCGTATACTGTACTTTTGTTCAGATCACAAACGCAGTGATGCTACTGAGATATCTTAAGTAAGTTTTTCGATGAGCACCCAATTCCGAGATTGTACCACTTCAAAACTGGCAGTCTAAGATATCTTAAGTTTCTAGTGTGAGCAGGGTATCAGGAGATAGATCTTCATACTCTGTGGGAAAAACTGGTAAAACGTGCTGATATTTCACCACTACTTGCTTTGATCTGTCAGTAGTTATTTTTGAATGTTTTAAAATTTAAAACAATTTTTTTAATTTTTATTATGGACTTTCCGAATGAATTGCTTTCGGAAAGAAGATTTTCAACGGATTTCTCAGTTTGCCTGATAAACTCAGCTGAGTTTACACCGAACAGAATTAAACACCGATAGGCACAATTTTTTGTTTATTTTTTATCTAAACTATGCATATTTTAAGTTCATGTTCATAAAGTGTTTATCAGTCACAGGAACGTTTCATTATAAATTTTACTAAATTTTTGTACCGTTAAAAAACATAGCTTTATGTATGTGTATTACTTTGAATGATGCACATAATGGTGTTTTAGTTTTGGCCAAATATATGAATCAAATTTTAAAGTTTCATCTAAAATTAAAAAATAAACATCTGATTTTTTAAAGCAATGCCACATGTTTTTGTTTTATTTTTAAGTTTCTTATTTCACCTATGCATATTTTAAGCTGAATTTAATATATTTCTGTGAATTATTTTTTGCTGTTTGAAAAATGCAACAGCTTTTTTTTTTTTTTTTTCAACTATGCATATATTTTTAAAAGTATTTACAGACATGCCACTTTCCAGCGAAAACATGGAACTCCACTTTTTTGGCACAATTTATCATCCCTGGGATTGATGCAAATCAGTATTAAAATTTGTTGACATTTTTAGGACGAGAGGGGGGGGGGGGGGGGGTAGCAGAATTTGACAAAATAAAAATGCGAGTACCAACAGTGCCAAATTGAGTTTATTTCTAATCCTTTACCATGACCTACTGTGCATTTAGTCCATGTATAGAAACAAACAGCATGAAAAAAAAACATAGCCAGGAGCTTGCAACTATCATCTGTCTACTTTGCCTGAAGGATTGCGAAAATCATCAAAAGATCGTAGAAAAATGGTGGTTTCGTCAAATGAATATGAATTTTGTCAAAGGATTGCAGAAAAAACACAATTTTTCCCAAAGGGTCCTTTAGAATGCATGTTTCATCTAAGGATCATGGAATATGTGAATTTCACCAAATAATCGTGGAAAAAACATGAATTTCATCAGATGACTGCAGAAAAAATGCATTATTTCACCAAAGTATCGCGAAAAACGTGAATTTCGTCAAATAATCACAGAAAAAATATGATTTTCATTAGAGGATCACAGAGAAAACGAGAATTTCATCAAAAGGTTGCAAAAGTGCAAGTTTCAACATAAGATCCTGAAAAAAATGTAAATTTTGAAATCAGGAGATCTTGAAGCTTATTGGTTCCTCAGTATCAGGTAAACCGTTAGTCAGCTAAATTTTCTGTTACATAACTAATTTGCTGCATACATTCGGATGCACCTGTGCTTCTGTCAACGTATTTTGATTGTAAGGTAAGTCTCGCTTGCTCTGCTGTTTATTTCTTTTTGTTTTTTATTAGGATTTTTGCATTAGCTGTTTAAAATGCACCCTTTATTGGCCAATATATTGATTTTTACATGGTTTACCACTTTAGAGACAGAAGATTCAGCCAACAGCTGCCGAAAAAATTCAAGTCTGAAAACATCGAGGGTGTATTACTAAACATCCATCAAAATTTAAATTTAATTCAGTTAGAAGAGAAGCACCATACCTTGATGATGTTTCAGACCCGGACTAGGATCCCTTTTTCTAAACATTAAATTATTGATTATTTTTTTTAAATTTTAACTGATTGTTTGTTTTTTGTGTAAATATTTAAAATTTTTTTTGTATAAAACTCTCCTTCTTTTTATGAATCGCCGTCTCATTTATTGGTATTTCTTTATATTTATCCTTTTACTTTTATTTTATATTTCATAAAATTTTTGGCAGTTGTGAGCGAGATTTTACCTGCATTCGTAACAAATTTTTCAAGATGGCGAAAAAACTTCGTTTTTAAATCTTTATGTTACTTATAAATACATGTTTTTACATCATTTTCTATTTTTTGTGCAAATCATTGATTTATAAATAACATAAAGATTTAAAAATTGTGTTTTTCTATCATCTTGAAAAGATTTTTGGCACAATTTTTTTCGCCAAGCGGCACAGGATGCGGAACTCTTCCCTAAATTTTGTCAAAGAAACGCGAGAGGTGTAATTCGTCAAAAAGGCGCAGAAAAGACGTGAATTTTGCAACAAATCCCGATAAAAACCATGGAAGAAGAAATACATGGAAGGGAAACAAACCTCTTTCCCATTAGAAGCAGGGAGAGAATCGATGCCACCGGATTTCTTTGAGGGTCCCTCATTACCCAGAATTCCCTGAGAGAATGGCAATAGTTTGGCGCACTTATCGCTTATTTGGCCCTTCTTACACTTGACATTTTGTTCTTTTTAATGTTTCATCACAGAGTTAAAAAGAACGTGATATTGTGTTTGTTTACAGTAGAATAGATTATTTGACGTAGCGGGAAACGAACGTTTGATAACTATCCTTTCAAAGCTATTTTAACAGCTATGTATCTTGAAATTAACTATATAGAATTAAGACTTTTTAAAAATAATATTAATCGGCTGCTTTTATATTTCACTAGATATTTCCAACAGATCTAATTTATTTTAAATAACTCATCCAGAGTAAACTTTGGAGAATCAGTTTAAATTTGACATATATTTTTTAACTTTATTATTAAAAAGCTTATATACAAAATACAGCAACTTATAAAAATAAACGCAGACGTCTCTCCCCCCTCCCTCACCACCCAGTTTTAATAAAGTTTACTGGATGTATTTATGAAATTTTTAAATATATTCAGTTGTACATTGAACCCAAGTTATAAATAGGTCACCTTAAATTGTGCTTCTATAACATTTATGCGAAATAACTAAGAAAACAATTTCAAAGATGTAGTAAATACTTTAATTTGAATGAATATTCTGTTACAAGATTTGCATATATCTCCCTTGATTTTTTTTTTTTTTTGGGGGGGGGGGGGGGGGAGGGGAAGGAAGGAAATTTATTCTTCACAAGTGGCTTCATAAAAAAGATATTGTTTCCGTTCTTTTTCAAAACTTCTGATAGTAGGCATGAAATTGGGAAATATTTAAAAAGGCAGAATTTTTTTTTCCATCTATACTAGGACGGAAAATTAGACACATTTTAAAAGTTATTTATACATTAAAATGAAATATAACTATATGTATCATTAACCTTATGAAAACATCCTTTCATTTTTAAAGTCTAAAAAAACTTCACTCTGGAAAGAGCTTTTAAATGAATCCATTTAGATGACTTTCAGATGCTTATAATAAGCTCATCCAGTGTTGAATTCAGATAATTTTCTCCGGGAGGGATTTCTGTGTGTCTGGGAGGGGGGGGGGGGGGGGGGGGATTGCACTTTTTGACCATTGAAAACACAAAATCTCAAATCTTCCAGGGGGGACATCTCATTGCTCTGGGAGGGAGTGTCCCCTCCCCCCTGGGCCACCCCCTGAAATCAATACTGAGCTCACCCCTTTTTTGTGGGGAGGGGGCACAGCAATTTAGAAAGAAGGACTTGAATAGACAAATATCCAGTTATTAAATTTTCCAGATCCCCCCCCCCTCCCTCTCTCTTACATGCTTCCAATATTTTTGAAAATCAATTCAGAGAATTGATTTATTTAGTCTTTTAATTCAGAGAATGTCCAAAATTTCTTCAACTCTTTAATTCCTGTGTTAGGTTATTTTAATAAGCATTTAATGCTTTTTGCTGTTAAATTTCTGTTTTAAAAATTGTTTTGAAGGGAAATTCTGAAAAAAAAAAAAAATCTTAGTTTAGCGTATGCTTTTTTTTTTTAGATAGGCTGCACAAGCACATATGTTCCAAAAATTGGTTATTTCTCAATTCCATTCTGCAGCTTTGATGTCCAGAATCACTTTCCTGACTGCATTTATTTACTTATGTTAATGCAGCTTAAGACTTTCTGATACATTCATAGACTCAAAAACAAAATAGCATGAAACTAGTATGTTCAATATAAATGATTTGTGATCAAATAGATTTTTA
The DNA here is from genome assembly GCA_963932465.1 of Maratus speciosus. Taxonomy (NCBI): domain Eukaryota; kingdom Metazoa; phylum Arthropoda; class Arachnida; order Araneae; family Salticidae; genus Maratus; species Maratus speciosus. Next base: position 98,364,093 of record OZ010787.1, read on the forward strand.
TTATTTTTAGATATCTCAAATTATTACTCATTGCTGCCTTATAAAGAATTATTTCTTCATTTTTGCATCTGGAAATCCAATTCAAAATAACAAGTGTAACTAGATTTCATTGTTTTTAAATAAGAACAGCTACTGAGTTTACGTAGTTATGAAAAAAAAATGTATTCAGTAAATATCCAATTAAATTAGGTTTTAATTAAATAATAATGCTACAGCTACAGGGCTGCCACATGCGACTAGGTTTTAATTCTAACTGGCACCACTTTCTCAAAACAAAAATCATTAACACACACTTTGACAACATTTGCAAGAGAAGTATACTTCAAAATTTATATTAGAAAAATACTGATGCAAGCCTGTGGCAGCCCTGTAGTTAGTACTAGTTTGTAGTGTATGTACATAATGTGTTTAGTTTTAATTCATGGAGAGTAGTAAAATTTCGGAAAAACTTAAGGAATATTACATTTTACAAAATCTTAGAGGCAGTTAAAGATATTTTTAATATATATTACTCATTTATTTAAAAATTATACAGTTATATTACATTAAGATACTTTTCTTTCAAAAGAGAAACTTTAATATACATTCAATTTTTCAAGAAACTAATGAATTATTTAATTTTTTGTTCTTAATCTCATGAATTTTAGTAGTGTTCTTACTGAGGAATTATGCAATCAAACTATTTTTCCTTTTTTATTTGGAGATGGTGAGAAAATGCTGTCAAAATAGACATTTTTGCACCAAATATCCAGGCACAATAGCACAGAAAAAGAAAGATGCAATTTATTTATCAAAAAATGAATTAAACTATTCAATAATAAATTCATTTAATAATCATGCATAAAAGTGTCACACCATTATGTTTACAAATGTGCACGAGAGCAAGTCTTCAGCCTTGGAGATTTTTGACCAATGGTAAATTATACTTTATATGGTGAAATAATAGCAATATTATTAGCAAAAACATTCCACATTCTTTTATTTTAAAAGATCAATTTTTAGCTACAATGCAAGACAAATTTAAATCTGCTGAACTATCCTCTTTCAGCAACACCTAATAGTCTTTGCTTGGATGAACTTCTTGCACCTATGTAACTGCGCGAGACTGATTCATATTGTTGAGTAGAGAAAAAAAATAGTTTGAGAACCAGATCAGATGAATTAAAAGAGTACACTTTAATGTTTGCATGTTGAGCAATTATTTAGAAAATTCATTTAAAAATATCCTAATTAATTCAATGAAATTAGGAAACATTAGAAATATATATATATATGTATTTTTAAAGAATTACATGAAATAAATAAAAGAAAACAAAATAATAATACAAAATACTTTATTGGATATACAGGGTGATTCAGCTCGTCGGTGACAAACTTTAAGGATCGATAGAGCACACCTAGACGAACATTTTTGAATAGGGAATGTAGGGTCCCTGACGCGATGGTAAGGCGCTAGGCGCTTTCGAAAATTTGGGTGCCGAAATTCGAAACGTCATAAAAACTAGCGAAATGGTTAGATTTTCTTGCTTGTTGCGTCGAAATGATTCTGTTTGTTTAGACTTTCTTCAGTACCAATTTGATACGCGTATCTCTTAAAACATGGATAGGGGGCGCTGCAGACTTTGGAGAGCTAGACAACAACTTTAAGCCCGTTATTTTGATAATTTAACACATGCTCGCCAAAGTTTATACTCTAACTTAAAGTTTGAACCCAAAAGTAGAGCCCTGCAAAAAGCGTAAGAGCCGGAATAAAATGTCAAAGTACAGGGTGGTCGAAACTCGAAGGCTCCTAAGAGATAAACAAACAGATTTCTTGACTTATGGCATGCATTTTCATGATTCTGTTTGCTGGGGCTCTCTGAAACTCAGTTGAACGGTACAAAAAGAAACATCGATAGGGGGCGCTTTGGGCAAAAAACATAATTCGTTGACATTTCGGACGCTAACTGGAAACGGGGCGCTACGATCAGTTAGTAATAATGAAAACACATTTTCTACCTCTGCTCAACACTTCTGAATAAATTTAGACCAAAAACATCAATGATACTGGAAATTTATTTACAAAAAATAACACTACAGAAGATGCTCGAAATTTCGACCTTGGGCCATGATGCAGGCTTCGCACCTCCGTCGCATTGAGGAGTGTGTGTTTCCAACAATGCCAGGAGTATCTCTGATCTGCCCTGCAGCTGCCACAATGCGCGCCACAAGTTCTTCAGCACTGCTGACAGGTGTATGGTATACCTCGGCCTTCAGGTAACCCCAAAGGAAGAAATCCAAGCAGGTGAGGTCTGGTGATCGGGCAGGCCAGTGAACTGGACCCCCACGCCCGATCCACCGCTGGCCATACCTTGCGTTTAGATGGAGACGCACGTCGTTCGTGTAATGGGCCGGAGCTCCATCGTGCTGGAACCACATCTGGCGACGCGAACCTTCGGGTACGTGCGCCTCATCCAGAAGCTGCGGCAGCACTTGATCCAGGAAAATCAGGTAATTTCCACCTGTCAGCCGTTCAGCTAACAAATAAGGGCCAATGAGGCAATCCCCCAGAATGCCGGCCCACACATTTACTGAGAAACGCTCCTGGGCTGCTCGGCTTCTGGTTTCATGTGGATTTTCATCACACCACACATGACTGTTGTGGGCGTTCCACATTCCCTCCCGGCTGAAGGTGGACTCGTCCGTAAACAAAATGCTGTTTACAAAATGGGGATCCCTGGATCTCATCGCCAAGTACCATCTTGAGAATTCCACTCGAGGGCCAAAATCCTGCTCTCTGAGCAAGTGCACCTGCTGGATGTGGTAGGGGTGCAGATTCCGGGAACGTAAGATGCGCCACGCAGTTGCTTGCGAAATGCCAACATGTCTGGCGATATCTCTCGTGCTAAGACCTGGGTTGTCCTCAACCAGGTTAAGCACAGCCTCTTTGTTGTCGGGGGTGCTCACTGATCGCTCCCGTTCAGGCCTGCCTCCGTCGAAAGATCCCGTTGTGGACAACCTCTGGTGTACTCGAGCGAAGAAGGCATGGCAGGGGATTTGCCTGTTGGGGTAACGCTCGGCGTACAACCGCTGAGCGGCTCGTCCATTACAACCAGCAGCGCCATACGCCAAATGCATGTCAGCCAATTCAGAGTTTGTGTACCGTTCCATCCTACTACCGATCTGCAGACAAGTAACCCGAAGCTTAAGTAGGTACCGCACGTTCAAAAGACGTGTCTGCGCATACAACTACGTCATCTCGCGTTGTCGTCTACGCATTACGTATCTTTTGCATATCGATATGGTACGATATCTTTTGCATAAATCAGCAAAAAGCACCTTATGTAAATTTTATTGCGCGCATTGTGCATGATTGAAACCAGCTATGTTTGTTAAAAAAAACAAACAAACTGCAGTTTTAATAGCTTCTTATGATAAGTAAATTACTCTCTTGTTTTGTTTCTAACTGATCGTAGCGCCCCGTTTCCAGTTAGCGTCCGAAATGTCAACGAATTATGTTTTTTGCCCAAAGCGCCCCCTATCGATGTTTCTTTTTGTACCGTTCAACTGAGTTTCAGAGAGCCCCAGCAAACAGAATCATGAAAATGCATGCCATAAGTCAAGAAATCTGTTTGTTTATCTCCTAGGAGCCTTCGAGTTTCGACCACCCTGTACTTTGACATTTTATTCCGGCTCTTACGCTTTTTGCAGGGCTCTACTTTTGGGTTCAAACTTTAAGTTAGAGTATAAACTTTGGCGAGCATGTGTTAAATTATCAAAATAACGGGCTTAAAGTTGTTGTCTAGCTCTCCAAAGTCTGCAGCGCCCCCTATCCATGTTTTAAGAGATACGCTTATCAAATTGGTACTGAAGAAAGTCTAAACAAACAGAATCATTTCGACGCAACAAGCAAGAAAATCTAACCATTTCCCTAGTTTTTATGACGTTTCGAATTTCGGCACCCAAATTTTCGAAAGCGCCTAGCGCCTTACCATCGCGTCAGGGACCCTACATTCCCTATTCAAAAATGTTCGTCTAGGTGTGCTCTATCGATCCTTAAAGTTTGTCACCGACGAGCTGAATCACCCTGTATAATTATAAAAGAAATGCAACTTTGCACAGAAAAATTGAGTTTTGCATTTTCACAGCAACAATAAAATTAAACAAATGATTAGACAATTTAAAACATTTTCTTAAAAATTACATAAACAACTTTCGTTTCTTTTCGAACTATAAAAAAAGACAAATCAGAATTTGATAGCAAAAGTTCAGTGTACTCCAGATATCCAAATTCTTAGAAGCATAGTGGTCAGCGCATCTGACTGCCATGCAACAGGTTTGACTCTGGATTGGTCAAGGTTCACTCAGTCTTTCATCCTTTCTGGGTCGATAACATCAGTACCAAGCGTGCCTGTGAACTAAACACTGGGAGCTCCGCATTAGGCTGGCCACCTGACTGGGATATATGCTGTATACCTCAGGACCCATGCTCAAGAAAACAGGGTTGGGCACTGTAAGCCAGGAACTTTAATAGATAATTCAAGAGGTTTAGTTTTTTAAATCTAATTCTTAAATCAAGACCTTAAGGTGAAAAAAATGTTAAAAATATTTTATTACTTAACTATCATTAAAGCTATTGTTTATATAATGCTATTTGATATGTTCTATGCACATGAGAGGGGGTAGGGGATGAAATAAATAGTAATTTGGCCAAATATCCAAATTCTTGATTATTTGGTAAATGTGCCTGTATCAAACACCTAACAAAATTTCTTACTTTTTAAATTATAGTTACAATTATATTCCATTTTTTAATGTATTATAATAAATCTATGAAGAATACTTAACCAATCTCATAGTCACATTTGTTATACTGAACAAGGATCTGTTTACTAAGAGACTGGGTTCTTTTCAAGGACGCTTCAGAATTTTTTAAATTTTAAAATAGGATCCTTCACAAAAATTTTCAACTCGAAATAAGACCCTTCACACAAAATTTTTCATCTTAAAACCGCACCCTTCACAAGAATTTTCATCTCGAAACAGGACCCTTCACAGAATTTTTTTATTATTAAATTGAACCTTACACAAATGTAATCATTTAGAAGTAAAATCTGACATGTTACTTTTACATATACAGTACATATACTCTCTCAAATCTGCACAGACTGGGACCAGAGGTTGTGTGGATTTCTGGTCATTGCTTTGTTTATATTTTTTAAACAGTAATTTGAATGCAATAATACAATCAAAATTATAATGAATGCTTGCAATATAGTAAAATATAAAAATAATTAAGTAAAGTAATAAACTAAAATAATAAAAATTAAGATAATTTAAAAAAAGATTAAATTATTAAAAGTAAAGGGCAAGTAAATAATAATAATGTATAATTAAATATGATGCATAATAAAGATAAGATACATTTTCCTGGAATTATTCAATGAAACATGCCTCATAAAGATACCCTATTAATTCACATCAAAATTATAAAGTAAGGAAGTTTTATTTCAGGTTTAATAAGTCTTAATAACGAAAAATGCTTGATTAAAATACATAAATATATTTGATTAAAAACTTGCAATAACCAGTGATATCACCAATATCTTGATTTATTTTTCAGAAATAAATTTATACTTCATGAAGAACTACTAGTTCAATCATTATCGAGAATTACATATTAAAATACTACATACGGAATGATATAAAACTGAAAAATTCTGTAATTTCCCTCTAGGCCATTATTTAAGGGCACAGCACCATGCCTATTTTAAAATTGGCAAAATGCACCCTGCCCTTTTTATAATAGTGAAATGCACTCTTAGTTGTATCTAGTGATCACTTGTAAAAAAATCTTCCCTACTAACAGAATATTTTTAAATTAATGCAGCCAACAGCTTGCAAAAGTCATAGACCTTCCTTATTTCTTTACAAATAATAGAAGATGTTATTAATTATCGTATAATTTTTACCGTTACTTAACAAAATAATTTATTTCACTCGAAATAATGCCTTTTTTTTTGCTAAACTAGTGCCCTTTTTCTGCTTTAGTTGTGTCTTTATTAGTGGCTAGCACTCTGCCCTTTTAGTTTCTAGAGTGAACACTATTTAAACTCTAGTGTTAAGCTTTAAAAAAATACATTGCTACATTATATCACCGCAAATGTTCATGTAAAGTTCTATATCAACAAGCGTATTAGCTAAAATATTCTTTTTTTGTTTGACAGAATGTTAATTCTCCACTTACCAGACAGGTAAATTCAAAAGGATTTTTCCCATGGAAAATACTGAAAACTAGTATATTTTGGAATCCAATATACTTTACATAGTATATTTATAGTCTGGTAGGGTAGGAGTCAATTAGTATTACAGAGTTAAACAAGCATGTTTAATTCTTTACAATATTTAACTTATTAATTAAAAATAATAGAATGAAAAAAAAATTGTATATCAAAATATAGTAACAGAAAGTGTGATGTAATGCATCTGGCAACAGTTTTAAAAGAACTTATCGGGAACTCTGGGTTCGAGGCTAGCTTTTGTGTTTGTGGATATTCTAAGCCTGTAACTACGCTGTACATATCGCGCGCTTGAGTTCTTATACATTAAAGTAGTTTAAAGATCTTCCGAGTTATTATTTAGTTATACTACATGGTGGCAGTGTTTATTGAAAAAGAAAAATGTATCAAATACCTGTGCCAGAACAATTTTCCTTTCGCCCTGACGACTGGCAAAAATGGATCGACAGATTCGAACGTTTCAGATCTGCATCAGGTTTGAAAACGAAACAACCGGAAGAACAGGTAAACTCTTTAGTTTATTTAATGGGCTCTCAAGCCGAAGAAATATTGTCATCTTTTAATTTAAGTGCAGACGATATTAAAGATTTTGATATTGTAAAGAATAAATTTGAAACGCATTTTATTCCTACACGTAATGTTATATACGAAAGATATAAATTCTACATGAGAACACAAGAAGAAGGTGAATCGGTGGAACAGTTTATCACATCGTTATATACATTAGTGCAAACTTGTGAATTTCCTACCTCTTTTCAGGAGGAAATGATTAGAGATAGAATTGTTTGCGGTATTCGCGATAAGAAGGTTTCTGAAAATCTGCAACTAGATATGAAACTTACTCTCGAAAAAGCGATTACAACAGCTCGTCAGGCTGAAACAATTAAAAGTCAGCAACAAGTTCTGAGTAGTGATACTACGTCTTTTAAGGTAGCTAACAGAGTAGCGATACCACAGAATAAGAAATACAAACAAAATAAAAAATTTGATTCTTTCAATTCGGATAAGAACAAAGAAGTATGTTTTTGGTGTGGAAAACAAAACAAACATACGAAATCGGAATGCCCTGCGCGTAAAGCGATTTGTAACCGGTGCAAGAAGGTTGGTCATTATGCTAAAGTTTGTAAATCAAAAATGCAGGTTAACGAAGTTGAAAAAACAAAATCGACGAATTCTTCTGATTTTTTAGGTTACATAATGAATACTTCAGATAAAAACAACCCTGTTAGAATATCGGATAACCGTTGGAATGCTAAAGTATTGATTGAAAAGACTCCTCTAGAATTTAAGATTGATACAGGAGCGGATGTGACGGTCGTTCCTAAGGCTATTTATGATTCGAAATTGAACCATATAAAATTAAAGGGATCAAGTAAAGTCATTTGCGGTCCAGATGGGAAAAATCTGAAGATAGCTGGGATAATTCGAGTTAAATTAAAGAACAAAAGTTTTAGTTTTGAAGATGATGTGTATGTAATAAATAATTTACAACACCCATTGCTAAGCTGTACAGCTAGTGAGAATTTGAATCTCATCCAGAGAATATTTGAATTGAAATCAAAACTAGATCCTGTCAAGAAATTTCCAAAATTATTTAGCGGAATTGGAAAGGTTGAGAAACCGTATCAAATAAAATTAAAGAATGATGCTAAGCCTTACGCAATTTCTGTACCACGGCGAGTTCCATTAGCTCTAAGGGGTAAATTAAAAAAATTGTTAGATGAAATGACAAGGAATAAAATTATTGAACCAGTAGACGAAGCCACAGAATGGTGTGCGCCTATGGTTATTGTTCCAAAAAAGTCAGGTGACATAAGAATTTGTGTTGATTTATCAGTTCTGAATGAGAACATTGAAAGAGAATATTTCCCCATGGCCTCAGTTGACTATACTTTAAGTCAATTTAGTAATGCTAAAGTGTTTAGTATTATTGATGCAAATGCAGGTTTTTGGCAAATAAGTCTCGATCCAGCTTCTGCAAAGTTAACTACTTTTATTACACCTTTTGGAAGATTTATGTTCAATCGTTTACCGTTTGGAATTAAGACAGCTCCGGAAGTGTTCGAAAAAAGAATTCGTGAAACTATTCAAGAAGGTCCTGGTATAGTGGGTCTTATGGATGAATTTGTAATTTTTGGTTCTACTGAGGAAGAGCACAATAAAAGATTAAATGAAGTTCTTTCAAAACTTCAAGCGGCTGGGTGGACTTTGAACGCTGAAAAATGCCAGTTTGCAAAAGATTCCATACATTTTCTTGGTCATATAATTTCTGAAAAGGGAATAAAACCTGATCCGGAAAAAACAAAAGCTATTTCCAGAATTCCAACGCCTAGGAATGTGACGGAATTAAAAAGATTTTTAGGAATGGCTGGATTTTTGAATAAATTCATTCCCAATTTTGCTGATGTTGCAAAACCTCTTTACGAGTTAATGAAGAATAATGTTGAATGGATTTGGGGAAAATCTCAAATAATGGCATTTGAAGATATCAAGCAGAAACTTTGCCATACTCCTGAATTAGCATTATATGATCCAAAGAAAGAAACCTTTATATCAGCCGATGCATCATCTTACGGCCTTGGTTCAGTTTTGTGTCAAAAGGATAATGGTCATTTACGTCCAGTTTTCTATGCATCACGGACATTGTCCGATACAGAGAAAAGGTACGCACAAATAGAGAAAGAAGCTTTAGCTATTGTATGGGCTTGTGAAAGGTTTCATGATTTTATTGTTGGCCTACAAGTTCACATAGAAACGGATCATAAACCTCTCGTACCCTTTTAATGTCAAAACCGTTAGACAATTTAACTCCTAGACTCCAGCGTATGAAACTGCGAATGATGAGATATTCCTATACCATCAAATATACTCCAGGGAAAAAGCTTGTCATTGCAGATGCGTTATCCAGAAGCCCTTTACCGGAAAATGGAAAGGAAGAATTAACCGAAGAAATAACTGCTTATGTGCAGATGATTATAGAAAATTTTCCTTCTTCAGATTCTAGATTGGCTGAAATATGGGCGTTGCAAAAAGAAGACTCAGTTTGCAAATTACTGATTAAATTTTCAAGAGATGGTTGGCCAGGGAAAAATGAAGTGCCAGAAGAATGTTTAAAATACTGGGAACATCGGCATTCAATTTCTACACAAAATGATTTGTTGATGAAAGATGCGAGAATTATTATACCTTTGAAATTACGTGAAGAAATATTAAATAGAATACATGATGGTCACCTTGGGATAACAAAGTGCAGAGCTAGAGCTCGTGAGTCTGTTTGGTGGCCGGGATTATCGTCAGAAATTGAGAATTTAGTCTCAAACTGTCAGAAGTGTATTCAGCAACAAAAATATTTCAAAGAGCCTTTACTCCCATCAGAATTCCCAAACAGACCTTGGCAAATAGTCGGAGCTGACCTTCTCAAAGTTAGTGGTAAATGGTATCTTATAATGGCGGATTACTATTCTAGATATATTGAGGTGGCAAAATTAGATCATCTTACTTCCGAGGCAGTCGTTAATCACATGAAATCCATTTTTGCACGTCACGGTATTCCTGAAGTGGTGAGAAGTGACAATGGTACCCAGTTTTCGCAAAGAATTGTAGATTCTAAATACAAAAAATTTGCCAACCTTTATAAGTTCTCCATTATAACATCCAGTCCGAAACATGCTCAAAGCAACGGTTTCATAGAGTCGATGGTGAAAAATTTTAAGTTACATTACTTGAAAGCGGAAAATGATGATCCATATCTTATGCTACTTGCGTTAAGATCAACCCCACTAGAAAATGGGTTTAGTCCAGCAGAACTCTTGATGGGAAGACGCTTACGAACGCCTATTCCTATAGTGAATGATAAGTTAAAGCCTAAAGTATTAGACGAGAAATCCTTATTCAAAAAGGAACAGGAAAGGATCGAGAAGCAAAAGTATTACTTCAATCGCCATCATCGAGCTAGACAACTACCAGAATTAGACGTCGGTCAGCAGGTATGGATCTCCGACATGAGGACGTATGGAAAGGTAAAAAGTGCTCATGAAGCTCCTAGGTCATACATGGTTGAAACTCCTCGAGGTATCCTAAGAAGGAATCGTATATATCTGCATCCTTCTACTGTTCCAAAATCCTTCAGATGGGAGGATAACGACACCCCAGTGAAAGAGAACGCCGTTCCTGATGATACATCCGAGAAAGACAGCTCCCAGGATACAACATCCATGAATGATCCTGTTAGCATCACCTATTCTCCTAATGCTGCAGTTCCAGAGACTAAGCAGGCCAGTCCATTTAAGACTTGTAGCGGCAGAACTGTTCGTGCTCCTTCAAGACTTATTGAAGAGGACTTTTAAAGGGGGAGATGTGATGTAATGCATCTGGCAACAGTTTTAAAAGAACTTATCGGGAACTCTGGGTTCGAGGCTAGCTTTTGTGTTTGTGGATATTCTAAGCCTGTAACTACGCTGTACATATCGCGCGCTTGAGTTCTTATACATTAAAGTAGTTTAAAGATCTTCCGAGTTATTATTTAGTTATACTACAGAAAGTAATACTTCAAGACATACTTGAGGAGCTAGTGTCATTGTAATGAAAATCAAAAGATGTAAAGACATGCATATACTTACAAAAATTTTAGTATCATCAGTCATTATAAATTATAGGGTCAGGTGGGATAAAGTGGTCATAATTCATAAAAAGGGCTAAAATCCTGACTAATATAGAAATTTGAATAATTTTCTTTTAATTTTAGATTTATTAAGTATTGATCAAAGCTTCTCACTCAAAAAAAATTTTTAGTAACATGTTTGAGGCACTGAGCACTCATTTTGTCTGTCTTTGTTACACCTTGTTCTTTTAACTCTTTAATTAACTTTCCTGCTGCATTTTGTTTATTCCAAATTTTGTTAAATTGGCAGTTCAGAAAGCTTTACACATATCTCAAGAACATATTTTCATTTATAGCTAAGTTATATTTACCACAGATTTTATTTCATAATAGTTTTATTTACATGGGGTAAAGTGGCCATAGGGTTAGGCTTAACTTATAGATATTTGATCTGAGTTAAATTATTCATTATATACAATGCCGGTTTATTAAATACTAATAAATATTAAAAACTAACTGCAAATAGTTATTTAATAATAGTTTATAATATGGGGGTTAAAAAAGTTAGGTTTAATTTTTAATAGGTTCAGAATAGTGAATGAAATAACTAAGTGTAAACCCGAATTGCTTACAAAGGTTACACCAACTAATTTAACAACCAACACATTAACTACTTTTTCTAATAACTACCTATACTTGTATTATATAAGAAAATGGTCCACACGAAAGTCCTGAAAGAATTTTTAACGTTGAGGAGCCTGGAATGGATATGGATATAGCCAAAATAGTCCAGCTTAAAAAATTTTACATAATGCAATGCATTATATAAAATTCAGAACCCAAAGGAAAGATAATGTTTAGTGTTCCTTTTGGTATATCAGCTAGTTTTTATTACACATTCTTACATTCGCAGTTTATGAGTAAGTACATAGAATTACGTATAAAGGGTGGTCGTGCATGAGCATTGTATGAATCATGGAATCTGGATAGATGCAGGATTCTGTACTTGAAGCTTGGATGGATCATTTTATTAAGTAGATAGTACACCGAAAGCTAACAAAGGCCTGCCCTTTTATGATTCTGATGGACATAAATGAATTATGACACTATGAAAAAAAGCTATCGACAATCACACTATAATACTCTGCCTGCTACCTCATACTAACCATAGTCTAAAACCATTAGATCTAGGTGTATTTTCCCCTAATAAAAAAAGCCTGGAAAGGAATTTTAAAGAAACAGTATCAAGAAATCCGACTGCAAAATAAGTAAAAAAAAATTAAGATAAGCTACATTGGCAAAATTATCTACACTCATTTCAGATGTGAATAGAATTGTTAGACATAGTTTATAAAGGAAAAGGAAATGTGTCCAGTCCAAGATCAGGGTAGTATTGACAGAAAAAACACTTGCATTACATCTGCAAAAATAACAAGAGGAGTGAGATACTTAAAAGTTGCATAAATTTCCAAGAGGAAAAAAACAACAACAAAAAAATCCCTAGTCAACATTCTCTTTTGAATCCATTTATAATCGCTAAAGATGACATCTCAAACCATATCTATAGGACCCCGAGTATTGCTAAGATATGAAACGAAGAAATCCATAAAGCAATTTATTGGGAAAAAAACCTGATTAAAATGGAGATTTATTTTTCTTAAAGTATGTTAAAAAAATCCAAATTTGGCAATCATTATACTTTTCCAGAATCACATGTGATCAAAATCCTTGAAGAACCAAATTTTAACATTACAAATTTACACTTTAATAAAATAAAATGACAGATAACTTATTAAAGGTTGTTTAAAATGTTTGTAAATAATAAAATGTCACTTTTTATTCATTAGTTTATTTTTTTATTACACTTTTTTAATGTGACCACTTTACCCCACCCCCTGGGGTAAAGTGGTCATAAAAACATGCCTGGAAAAATATGTTATAAAAAGGTGTTATTCCCCAAAAATACTTCTGAAATGGATATGGATGTACTCTAGAGTAATGTAATGTAAAATAACACCCAACATTTTAGAAAGCATTACAGAAATTCTGATGTTTATATCCGCTGAAAGTTAGAAAAGCCTGTTTTTATGACCACTTTCCCCCACCTGACCCTACTTTTGTAAGTAGAGTCAACAGGCAGCAAGAGACAAGAAAATTTGGCCAGAACAATGTCACTGAGGAATGCGAAATGTAAAAAACACTCAATATGCACTCAATGACACAATTTTGGCCACAAGAAGTGGTAGAAGACTTGTTAAGATTATAGGAATAAGATTCTGAAAAGAAATAATAAATACTTAAAACTAACCATGCAAAATTTCAAATGAAAATCAAATTTCAAAGTACAAAGTAATTGCTTAAAAAAGTACAAAGTAATTGCTTGTTTCCCTCTGGAATAATTTCCATGTATTAATTTAACCATGCAAAGTTTTAAACATGTTTAGAATAAAAGATTATGAACACATGCTAAAGAAATATTCATAGATATTCATAAAGATACTACACATGCATTTATAAGAATTTAATTACACCTATACAATTATATATTACTTTAAAATCACAATTAAATACCATTTTAAATAAAGGAAAACATTAATAGCCTCCTTCGAAAGGAACATTCCTTTAAAAACTCTGGCAGTGCACATAGCAAAGTAAGCCATTCTGATACAATTATATGTAAAGAGATTAGATAAAAATAAATTGCATAAGATATATTCACTTAGGAGATATGGAAACAAAAAACTTAATGAATTTTCAGAAAAGTAGAAGGATTTAAAGCGTCAGAAAATAAAACTTGAAGGGGAGGGCTTATACATGCCACTTTTTCAAAAAAGGAAAATTTTACATATATGAAGGGGGGGGGGGGGGGGGTATATTCAGAGAGTGGCTTACTTTCGATACTTTATGGTAACTAAAAAAATTGTCATTATTTGAATGGAGAAAGCTTCAGTTATATGACTCTTTCCTTTTTCTTTAATAATCCAGATTATAAAATCTGAAAGGGAGAATTACGAAAAAATAATGAAAGTTGGATATTTATTATCTGTTTAATATGCCAAAAACTTTGGAAGATGTCCATTGCTGGCACATTTACTCTATATATCTTTTTAACTACAAAATATAATAAATCAAATTACAATTGCTTCAAATTCGAGTTTTTCTTCTCAATTAAACTCTATTGTTAAGTTTTAAAAAATACATTGCTACATTATATCACCGCAAACGTTCGTGTAAAGTTCTATCAACAAGCGTATTAGCTAAATAATTCTTTTAAAAGTGATATAGAGAAAAAACAATTACAGTTACACCTAATAATTTTTAAACTATGCTGTTTAATTAAATTAAAAAAGAAAAAAAAACTTTGAAAGACAAAAAAATAAATCTAAATTATTATTCTACTCATTCAGTATTACATTCATTTCAAAAACATGATAGATTAGAAAGAAAATTTTACGAAAGATCAGTCTGATAAAATCTAATAAATGAACAAACTTACTTATGAAATGTTATTCCTTTTTCCTTCTTCTTCTTTTTATAACTGCCGCATTCTTTAAATGCGCAAGACATCTTTCAAAAAATATACTGTATTTTCGGGTGTATAGCCCGCGGGTTATACACAAAAAAAACATTTGGAACAGCCGCTGCGGCTTATACACGGTGCGGACTATACAAAGATTTTTTTTTTTTTTTTTTAAGAAACGGAAAATCGTGATTTTTCTATAATTTTTAAACCCGAAAAAATTTCAAAAATCGTCGAAATTTGTAAATTTTTTTCGCTATGCCGCGAAATTTCAAAAATTTTCCCTTGTTTGTAATGTTTTTTTACTGTTTAAATGCTATTATTATTTATTTCTGTCTTTGGAAATAGAGATATTATTGGTTTGTTTATGACGGACTCGGAAACTTCTGATTTTGAAGGATTTTCCGATTCCAGTGATTAAAATAAATATTTTTGAGCGAATTACTGTGTGCCTTTTTATACAGTAGTTTTATATTACTTATAGTAATTATTGTTCAAAATAATAATAACATATTTTCTAGAAGGTAAAATGCCATTAATGGCTCCAGTTGTATATTACATCCAGTTCTCTCAAAGTTACTGTTGTGATAATTTACCTATTATCTGCTGCTGCAATTCAAAAAATTAAACTGAGATAAATGGTATTTAATGTTTGCCAGAAATGTATGCAATTAGCACAATAATTACATTTACTTTTTGACATGAAAAAAAAATATTGTGGAAAAATTTGTGTATTGTGTTGCTTATGATAGCTAATTATCTACGAAATGGGCCCGGAGAGGCGGAGATGCCCTCCGTGGGGGGTCTTTCTAACGGAACCTAACCCGTATTTACGCACGTAGAAAAACGAAAATATTTCTTGGATTACCTCTGACAATAATTTTGTTATTTTTAAAGGGAAAAAAAAAGTGACTTTTTTTCCAGATTAAAAATAATAATGATAATAAATAAGTTAAAATCTGGTTTTATTATTATGGAATTATTTAAAAAAAAAAAAGATTTTAGTTCCGTAATTTACGGAAGAATCGCTGCGGCGTTTACGTGTTTTAAATTGAAATTTCAAGCGATGCGGCGTTTACGCGCAATTAAATTTTTTTTTTCACTCCCAAAAATTCAGATACCAAACATGAGAAATTTCATATTAATGAGATTTTAAAATAATGTGGTTGATCTGAAATTTTTAGACCCAGGCGATCGAAATATATTGGCCCTGCCTGGGCTAAGCTTGAACCATTTATGCTAAAAATTTGGCCCACCCAGCCAAGAAAAATCAATTAAATCAAGTCCCGGATCCTATAAATAAAATTATTTTGACAACATTATTGATTACTTAGAGAAATTCATTTAAATGATAACTCATTAGAAATATAATGTAGTTTAAAATGGAAGAAAAATATTTAAGAAAAAATAATTTTGAAGTTCTAGAAAGATTTTTTTAAATATATTTCTCTATAATTTAATAAAATGAAATAAATTTCAAAAGATTTCGTCGAACAAAGGAAAAATTTCACTGTTATTTTCGCAAAAACCTGCCGGTTTAACATCCCTCCCCCCCCCCCCCCCCAAAAAAAAAAAGTAGTTCTCCAGTCCCGGCCCGGAGCGGCCGCAGATGAAAATTAAGCTCGATCGTGGTCCGGCCCGAGTCTAATAAAAAGAGATTAACCAGGTCCATGCAGATCTCTAATGTGTACGTTTTAAATGAAAATCCTATAAAAATGATTTAAAACAATATTCATAGGATACATAAAACAAATTAGTGGATATAATTTTTTTTAAATGCTTAATATTCCATATTTTCTAAGAAAATAATCTATTTGTAAAAAATGTATTTTTCTAGAAAAAATACATCCCCCCCCCCCTCTATCCATAACAAAACAATAGCAGGTAAAATCAGATTAAAAGATCAAATGTTGGACTCTACTCTGAACCTGAACTGCAAGGTCCGGATTGTATCCTATCCGAATCCGAAAATTCTACTTAAAGTCAACTCGAGACCCGACAAGAACAAATTTTGTCAACCGAAATATTAAAACCAGAAACTAAAATGAAAGGAAATTAATCCATATTTTAATGCATTTACGGAAAAGTAGTCTATAATTATGTTTTTCTTGTATCAAATTATTTCGGCTTTTACCATTTTAACAAATATTCAGCATCATCTTTTGGAGAGAAAAAAAAAAAGTTAACTCGAACGAATCAAATTCCAACCCGACCCACGTCAAAAGAAAGAAAAAAAAAATCCCGCCAACCCGACCCGAACTTTAGTCGGGTTCGGGTACTATCCGATTACCTTACCCAATGCAGGATTCAATTCTGTACCAAGTGATTGAAATAAATATGAAATATAACTTTTAAATGTTCATGCAAGAAGTATTTTTAAAACATCTACAACAACGCCAAATATTCTCAAAAACGACCATAAAATAAATCCGATTAAATTGCATTGTTAAATCATCTTGTATTTAAGAAACAGCACAGTGATGGTAAGTATTTTTTTTTTTTTCTTGGTAATCATTTCGTGTATAAATGCTTTTAAAGCAAAATCTTCTAATTGAAATCTATATTTATTTCTTCGAGATTCTGACAGCTAAAAAGTTCCAAACAGAGCGATAGAAGAAGGGGGGGGGGGGAAGAAAATAGCTTTAGGATCGCACGTGATATCTTTTCGTAGTGGTTAGCATGAATCATATAATGTTTATAATTCTTATCGCTCCACGTGCAAAGAAATAATAAAAGTAGGTCATGAAATTTCTTGCAAATTGATTGGAATTAAATAAAACCGATTCGAATTAAATAAAAAGTTTTGTTTTGTTTCTGATAACTTTATTATAAAACGTGCATACACACATAAATAACGGCTGCATTCACTATAAGTCATTTTTAATTTTAAATGTATAAAACTATTGCCGTATTTATTAATACTTAACGAAGTCGAACAGCGTTTTTCAGTTTTTGATAGGGGAAAAAACATTTAGAAAATGCTGAAAGTTGATTTTTTAACTGAATTTCCAGATGAGACAGCTCGGGAAAGATCATCATCAAATAGCAATCGCTTATAACTTAAGATATAATACATTTATCGAAAATGGAAAAACGCATTCGATTTCAAATCCCTTTGATAGATATGCCAGCAGATTCCATGCTTTTCCGTTTAAAAATGAGTTTAAAATTCTCGATGAATTATTGTGCGAGGTTTCTTTTTAATACCCCCCCCCCCCACCTCTTAAAAAAATCCAAAACATCTGCATTTTCGATCTACAGATTCTTTTAGAAATGAGTAAAATGAGAATTTTTATATCTTATTCAATTGACGAAAAGGGATGTGATAACGTTATTTTATTTGTACACAGGGCCGTGCAAAGAGAAAACTGCGCCCAGGACAGCGTGTCAATTTGGCGCCCCCCCCCCCCCCCCCTCCTTCAAAATTGATAAAGGGCATAAACAGAAATAAATTATATTGAATAAATATTTTGCACTTATTTTAGAACTTTAAAAGATTTAATTTTAATTCAGAAATTCCAAACAACTAAATAACAGAAAAGAAAATTGCACTTATTTGTTAATGAGATCATGATGCTTTGCGACAGATTTTTTTTTAACCTTTCCCACAAATTTTTCTAGCCATTTTTAGTTTTTGTTAGTCTTTAAGCTGCAGAAAATGGGTAAAAATCGCTAACAACCAGATTGGAAACAAGCGGTCCCTTCAACCAATAAGTATACTAAAAAAGCAAAAGAAACAAAAAACCTGCAGAACATAATGTAAAAGATAAAAATAAATTATAATTTCAGTACATTAATTAAGAAAGATAACTGAAGCAATGTTTTAATTAATATAAAATATAATATCAGGCAAATACATTTACTTCCATTTTATTTTTCTTGCATTTAGGGCAACAAAATCGTTTATTATTTTATGTGTAAAGATTGTGACACACTGAATTTTATAGAAAGTAAATTCAGGTTGCTTAATCTCTCGATTCATAGTAGATCTTAAGTAGTTATTTTGCTATTTTATTGTTACTGGAATACTTATAAATTATGTACGCTGTCTCCATGTTTTTGTAATTCCTTGTTTTCCCAAAGTTAAAATTATGGAGCAACTAAAGGATTTCTAAATGATCCATTTTATAAAAGTTCTTATCTAATGGTGGAAATAAGGTTTTCGCATTTAAAACCTCGCTTAACAATTCAAGTCAGCAATAAAGGGCAAGATCCAGGCAATATTAACAGATTTTCGATAACTGATTTTAGATTCGTACCAGCCAGAAACTCAAATTCTTGTTTTACATTTCTCAGTTTCTCAAACCTCCAGTTCAGTTGCACGGTTATAGTGTCTCTACGTAACACGAAATCCTTCACATTCATATAAATTTCCACTTTCATCAGAAGCTTCGTAGTCAAATTGTTCTGCGAATTTTACGTTTTCTGTTTTGTTCAAATAAGGACTCTACATTTACAGACATAACCAAATCTTCGCTTTCTTATTCAAAAATTTCCTCTCTTATTTTTTGAAATGTGTTTTTTAGTGTTTCAATCAGTTTGCTGGCGATCGAAACTGACAGTTTTTTTTCTTCCTTTTTTTCATGAGAATAATATTAACTTTTTCTATTTCATTTAAAATGCTGTGTCAAACTAGTAGGCCATAAATAAAGGGAAATTTCTTTATTTGCTTTATTAAGCCTCCTGAATAAGTTTACTGATTTTACTTCATTTCTATAAGGTCTTCCAGAGCTTTTAAAATCTGTGGCAATTGTTTGTAAACTGTAGATATAGCTTTATTTTTTCATGACCATAGAGTATCGCAATGTTTCTTTAAATAAACTGATAAGTGGGACATAAGTATATCCCATCTTTCAGTAGAAGACAAGAAAAAACAAACACATTTTATGCAGTTCCGGACATTTTTGGACATACACCAGCAGCACGAACTCAAAGTTTAGAGAATGTGCAGAACATGGTAAAAAATAGACGAATTTATTTACTTCGACGATTCGAGCTTACACAACATTATATTGGGAAGCCATATTTGCACCATATTACAACATTGAGCTCTGAAGGGTTGATATTGGTATTGTTTATGACGGTCGATTATCTACAAGTTGGATATAGTAAGCCGGAGTAGGATGGGAGTGTCCTCTGTAAGGTCTTTCTAAGAGAACCTAACCCGTATTAACGCAAGGTTCGAAGAAAACTACGGACAATTTCGAACGATTAGGCTGACGTGCACGATTGGGTCGCACTCAGCACCTCAAGTCTGCCGTCTTTGAGAACAGAACCTCTCGTGCAGCTGTGAATGTCGAGATTGTCGGACATTAGCTTAACTTAAATTTCTTATGTTTTTTCCTTTTTTTTTTCTTTTTTTTGACTTGATGTAGTCAAGAAACCTTTCCACGAATGAAAATTTTAAATTTTTGGCATCGTATAATTTGCGTCATTTGTTCTTTGTGAGGTGTACTGGATTCCTAAACTGGACTGTGTTTAAAATTCAGTAACTTGCAAATGGTTACAATTATTAAAAGAAATTCTTGCAGTAGAGTTATGTAAGATATTAGAAGTATTTTTACTGCGGTTCTCGGTTTTAGTTCCAAATAGCAGAGATAGATGACAAGGAATAAGCACTCAATGGAGGTCTAAACTGAAATCCCCTAGCACCGTGCGAAGGAAGAAGGTTAAATATATAGAATAGGCCTCTAAAAATAAGATTGTATTGGAGAATGAGACCCACTCCATAGACTTAGCCTCCTCTTTTCGCATCAGTGTTGGGCGATTTCGGTTTGGCCTTGATTGAGCACCTATGGCGCTAGATGTTGTCTTTATAGTGCTTGTGTGGTTATACATTGCTCGCATAATTGCCAATTCAGTATAAACTTGATTGATTTTCACGAATATGGTTTAATAAAGTATACTGCTGTAACCTGAATTAACTATAAACTTGTTTAATTCTTCAACAAATCATCGATATTTATGTTGTAATGTGAAATTGTAAAACTGCAGTATAAGAATCGAAAAAGTCATTTGTAACGCGAGCAGCTAGTGGATTTGGTCTGCCCCTCGGCATTGCACTATCACTCTAAAGCATAAGCTGAGTTCCCGAGGTGGTCATCGCTGCTTGCAGTGCCATCTATAGTTGCTATTTGGAACTAAAGTCGGGAATCGAGGTAAAAAAATACTGACATTTTACATTACCTTCCCGCAATTTTTTTTTAAAAATAGCTGTCACCATTTACAGGTTATTGAATTTTAAAAACAGCCAGTCCATTTTAGGACACTCGGTATATGGAGTGCGATCAAACGAAATTGAAAAATACCTTGCTCTATTAATTTCTTCTACAATCGTTTTTCTTACTTCATTGAGAAGAAAGTTCATAATTTCATCCTGAATATATTTTGCCATTTATCTTTTTTACTTTCAATAATTTTCACTTTAGCTCTTTTCAAATTTGCTGTCAATTATATGATTTAATTTTAAACGTCTCTCAAGTTTCTTTTAGCGAATGCATGCATTCCTGTGTTCTAGAGCATTTTTATGCTCAGGAATTTTAGGATTTAATTTCTTCCACATGAAAAACCCACAATATGGATTGGCTAACTTTGGAGGGCGATCATGATAATTGGTGAATAATAAAAAGAGAAAACAAAATATAGTGATTCCCTTAATTAAGTTATCAAACAAGCAGCAATCACCGTTAATAATTTCTCCACTAGGTATAATTTTCTTAAACGTTCGTTTAGAAAATTGTAGTCCTTATGCAATCGCAGATTTCATGTAATCAGCATTTTCATGCTGTGCTGGACCTTTTTTTAACAGCAAAGTAATGACCGAATGACTATAAGAATGATCCCATAGTGGAATCAGAATAGGTTAGCAATTCATATTCACTGAGTGTGGCAGATGGCAGAAACTTTCGTATACGATGTAAAGGGCCCGCAGAGTGCAAAAGTTTAAGAAACACTGCAATAAAATATCACAAAAGCCTATTATAAAATCATCAGATCTAAAGAGCTCAATGAAAAGTAAATGTGAACAACGCAATAATTTTGAAATGAAAAATGTACATACTTCCATTGGGAAAAATATTCCTGATAAGTAAATATATACATTTAGTTTTACAAAAATATAGAATATCGAAGAGTGAAAAAAAAAAATTCCAATGAAAATGATCGACGACAATAATAATAATAATAATAAAAAAAAACGGAAATTGGTAGTGCAAATTTGGCGCCCCTAAATTTCCGCGCCTGGGGCGACCGCCCCCTTCGCCCCCCCTTCACACGGTGCTGTTTGTACATAACGCTAAATATTAAAAATAATACGTTTATTAAATATTTGTAAATAATTTTAATATATGGCACTGTGAAAATAAATGTCATTTTAGCACGTCGTCATTTTAATGTCGTTCGAGCACGCTATTTAAGATACTTAATTAAAGTTGAGATTGCTAACGCCCAATCATTCTCATGACGCTCTTTAGAGTATAGAAAAGTTTACTCAATTTTAACGGGATTTTTTCTTTTAAATATTATTTATAATGAATTATTAATTTTGAATATCGTACTTATATTATTTATATCAAATTAATAATTTCATATTTCCAGAGCTCCCACTCAACTTGTGTAGTAAAAAAGGGGACCAAAAGGGAGCACATATTTTGTAAAAAAAAAAGATCAAAAGGAAACTATTTTCGCAAATCGTAAAATAAAATAAGCAAGGAAACCCTCCTTTCCTTCAATTGTCACTAATTAATAAATGTTCAAAGTATAATTTGTTATAAAGAAAACGCTTGATCCGATTCAAATTCTGAAATTCATTATCTTAAAGCCATTGTTATTGGTAGAGGCTACAAACCTTCTAAGACAGATTGAATTTCACGAATTTTTCCACGACTATTTAAAGAAATTTGCGTGTTTTTCGGGATCCTTTGATGAAATTTATATGTTTTTCACTATCTCTTGACGAAATTAAAGTTTTTAAAATCTTTTGACGAAATTAGTTTTTTTTTTCGATTTTTTGACGAAATTCGTGTTTTTTTCCGCAATCTTTTGACCGTTTTTTTTTTTTCGCAATATTTTGATGAAATTCGCGTTCTTCTCGCAATCTTTCGACGAAATTCACGTTTTTTCGCGATCCTTTGACGAAATTCGCGTGTTTTTTTGATTTTTTGGCGAAATTTGCATTTTATTGAGAGACCTTTTGCTGAAAATCGCGTGTTTTTTGCCACCTTTTGACGAAAATCGCGTTTTCCGCGATTCTTTGACAAAAATTGCGTTTTATTGAGAGATCTTTTGATGAAATTCGCGTTTTTTTCCAAAAACGCTATCTTTTTACAAAAGATCGCGCGATCTTTTTACAAAATTCTTGTTTTTTTTCGCGATCCTTTGCCGAAATTTGCGTGTTTTTCGCGATCCTTTGCCGAAATTTGCGTGTTTTTCACGATCCTTTGTTGTAATTTGCGACCTTTTGACGAAAAACGCGTTTTTGGCTATTCTTTGACAAAACTTGCGTTTTTTTTCGCAATCTTTTGAGGAAATTAGTCTTTTTTGCGATCTTTTGACCGTGTTTTTTTCGATCTTTTAACGAAATTCACAATCTTTTGAAGAAATTTGCGCATTTTCGCAATCCTTTGACAAAATTGGCGATTCTTTTCGTGATCGATTAACGAAATTTAATGGTATTTTTTGGAATATATTTGCGAAAAGCGCGATGCTCTGCTACATGCCAAACATCGGAAAATTTTAAATAAAAGTCGGTTAAAAGTGTCAAAAAACGGACTTTACGGACCTAACAATGAAAAAACGGACCAATACAGACTTGAAGCAAAAAAACGGATCTAGTGGGAGACCTGTAATTTCGGTACTTGTGGTTTTTAAAATTTCAGTTGATTAATTTTTTGTTGCAAAATCATTCGCGATATACCAAGGTGCTACTGCGCGCCATATGCCGGAATTTAAGCTGCAAATTTCATGCAATTTTAGTGTAGTTTTTCGTATTTATATTTAAATTATATTAATAATTTCGAATTTTGCATTTAAATTATTTATTTCTAATTAATAATTTCATTTTTATGATTTCTTAATTCTTCTTATTAATGTGTTTCTGTTTAGCTTGCCATTCGCGATTACCGCGGAAATTTCACATGCGGCGTAAACCCTGGTCGAAATATACATTCGTAGATGGTGTATAGCCCGCGGGCTATACAACGATGCAGCTCCGCGGCTTATACACAAACTTTTTTATGGTACTGCTCAATTTAGGGGTGCGGGCTATACACCCGAAAATACGGTAATTTAAAAATAAAAAATAAAGAAAAAGGAGAATCTTGTTGACAGCAAAAATATTTGGCAGGTGCAATGGCAGAATCAGAGCGAGAGATAAAGGAAATGCCAAGTTATCGCCAATCGCCAATGTCAGCAGGGTTGCAAGGCAGTTTGAGGGTCCACCATATCCCAGAATCCTTAGCTTTCTTCAGAGCTTGTCAGGCTTGTTTTATTATCCTTCTATCTAGACACCATAGGCGTAACTAGAGGGGGGCCAGGCTGCGTATTTCAGAAGTGCACATTCACAAGGCGACCGGGACAAATACTGTCCTCCGATTGGTTGAATGAATTTCGCCACTACAGCAAATGTTTGTTTACTTTCACAGAGCAGTTCTGCCGCCTATAAATATGCAGTTATCTGAACTAAAAACATGCTAAAAGATAGTTACGATAGGATAGATGTTTTAATTTAGGTATAAATTTTAATTGTAGTCAGAAATTAGTTATTTATATACAATTACATACCATCTTTAATAATTTCATGCCAATTGCATGTCGCCGATATGCAATGCTACTTTTAATCTCAGAATATTTTTTTAATATATTAAAATTATGTGTTTAAATGACTTTTTTAAACATAATTGTACTGCAGTAACATGTGATTTTGACAAATGAAATTCTTGATGAAGATAGAATTATTTAGTATATTAAAAGTAATTTAATTTAATTTTATCTATTCTTAAAAAAAAAAACGCTTTCACCTAAGGGAAAAAAAATTGCTTCCATTACTTATTATCATGTGACTTTCACACCATAAGTTAAGGCATTCTTTCTTTTTTTTTTTTTTTTTTTGTTTAGCTCTTATTCAAATTGATTTCACTTACTTTTTATTGAATGTCACTTATTTAGTAAGTTTGCTTTCATTTAGTGGTTCTGCCATCTATTGAGAAATATCTTAACTAATAGCGCACTATTTTTTTTTTTTAAATTAAAGTATATATTTTAATATTTTTTTTATGCGTTTAATTTGTAGTCAAAAATTAGTTATTTACATGCCACATATAAGAAATAATGCATGCCAATTGCATGTCACAGATAAGCAATGCTGCTTTTAATCTCAAAATATTCTGAACAGATTCTCTTAAAAAATATATATATATACTTCCATTACTTATTATACAATCATGTATTTTTCACACCATAAGTTAAGGAATTCGTTCTCTCTGTTTTTTTTTATTGAATATTACTTATTTTATTAGTTAGCACTTTCTTTAGCAGTTTTGTCATGTATTAATATCTTAACTAATAACATGTTAGTTTTTTTTTTTTTTTTTAATTAAGGTATAAAATTTAAAACTGTTTTATGTGTTTAGTTTGTACTCAGAAATTAGTTATTTATATGCTATATGCTTGATTTTATGTCATCTATAAGCAATGCAGCATTACATCTCATAACATTCTGAACATTTTTTTTAATAGTTTAAATTTAAGTCTCTACATTGAACCTTTCACTTCAGATTAACATGATTTCAGGAAATGAAATTCTTGATGAAGATAGAACAGTTTAGTACATTAAATGTAGTTTATTATTATCTGTCTCTTGCAGAAAAATGGCCTTTCTCTTAAAAAAAGAAATAAAAAACTACACCTATTATTTACAGTCATGACAATATCACATTATCAGTTGTAAGCTTTTATTTTTTTTCCACTTCTATTCAAATTGGCTCCATTTACTTTACTTTCAGGGAAATTAAATTCTTGATGAAGAAAGAATTCTTTAGTATATTAAAACTAGTTTATCTGGCTATTCCAGAAAATTAGCCTTTCTTGTTAAAAAACACTCATTACTCTCAGTCATGACAATATTACATTATCAGTTATTTTTCCCCCATTTGTATTTAAACTGGCTCCACTTCTTTACTTTACTCCCCCCCCCCCCCATACCCATGCATGAGGAACTTTCAGCATAGCCTGTATTTATCCTCTAGTATGAAGAAAATCGCATAAACCTACAAATGACAAAGTTGACTGCAGAAGTGTAGTGAAGGGTATGTATACAGACAGTGTTGTAGTCGTAAAAAAATCAGAAGGTATACGCTATAGGCAGAGGGTATATGCTAGAGTCATGAACATTCATGGATACAGTATACACCAGTGCTTTATTTGAGAAACAGAGGGTATATGGAGCTTCTAAAAAAATCCAAAGGGTATACAGCATATACCTCCGTATATCCTCCACTACACCCCTATATACACCATATACCTTCTGGATTTTTTTAAGAAGCTATGTACACCCTCTGTTTCTCAAATAAAGCTATAGAGCGTATATCCTAGCCATGAACGTTCATGACTCTATCGTATGCTTTCTGCCTATAGCATATACTCTCTGCGTTTTTTATGATTACAACGCTGATCGAATGTGATTCTATCATATTTATTTGAATATTCGGTAAATCTAATAAGAATGGTGCAGGTCAGAAGCATCACCTTGATCAGGAAGCCTCCCTACCTGCCTATATGTGACGACTTGGGAAATTTGAGCCCATTGATTGAAAATTCTAATTTCAGAGATCAGTTTTTCTTTCTTTTTTTTTTTTTTTCTTTTTTTGGCTTTCAAAAATTTTTGTACATCATTCAATCTGGAAATTTTGCGATTCAATTTGGACATTTTTGAGTTCTTCCTTCTAAAAAAGATCTTTTAGCTATGCCTCTGTGCAAGGTTTTTTTCAAACCATAAATCCTATCCTTTGTTTACATGCACTGTTCACATTAGATTAGCCGAATAATATATACTTTTTTATAGAAGAATGCATTATGATGAACACACAAATGAATAAAATTAGAAATAATTGATTTTCTTCTCCTCAGTTGCAGTTGTTCTAATTTGATAATTTAGAACTTATAGATTTTCTTACTTATTAAGATCTTTTTATGTTCTTTAAACTTTCCCTAGTTAGAACAAATAGATCCAGAACATATTTTACATTATTGAGAAAATTTTCTAGATGTATTAATTAGAATAATCTAATATTTGTCAAAAAATGGTATAATAAACTTATTCTTTAATTAAATGCTAAATATTTTGAATTTTAATTACATAATTCAATTACAATTGATAAATAACAAGATGAAAAAGTTTTAAATTATTTTTTATTAATATTGCATAACTTATAAAAATATTTATTCGTTTTCTCATAAATTTTATCGAAAGTAAATAAAGGAATTGGAAAAATATAATAACATTAAATGAAATTCTCTATATTTAAATATAAATGCAATTAAATAGATCTTCTGTTCATTAAAAATTTATGTGACTTATGTACTATATGAATATTTATTCTATGACATTTTTATTTTAACACATTTAACATGATCAATAAAATTCAGAGATATTTCCATTTAGCCATCAAGAGAATTATTTCAACCTTATAGAATTTTACATAAATGACAAAAAAAAATTTTTTTTCTTCAAACTAACTATTAGAAAATACCATTTAAAAATTACCGAATATTAAGTATATTCTGTCGTGATTATTTTTAACATAAATGATAGTTTTCCTATTTGATGATCAAGTTAAAATAAGATCCTCCCCCCCCCCCCCCCATTTATATAAAATTCTATGTATATAAAGCTTTTAATTGTGTCATTATTTATAATTTTTAGCAATATATCATTTTATTAAATTCGGTATTCGGCCAAATATTCATTTGAACTTGTAACAAATATTAAGTATTCGGTGATTCATTTGAACTTGTAACAAATATTAAGTATTCGGTGCATCTTTGATATTTAATATTTTTATTACATTTTGTTTCCTGTAGCTTGAATGATGGCATTCATAATCACGAGAAAAAGCAAATGTAGAAGGTTTTTTTCTGACGCAATTTTCGCAAATTCCAGGACGTAGTCAGCCACTTTTGAAAGTCCTGTTCACCAGATAACTCCATTCTTAATGAACAAGAGCATTCTTTTTTCGGTAACATACGCACTTTCAGTAAATTTAAAGTCGAAATTAGGTGTCAAAAGATTTATTATATCACCGCCGAGATTTTTAAAATCATTTCTCATTTCTGCCATAATGCAAACGTAAACAAAACAAAATCGGTTGCCGGTAGTGACGAGTTTCATTCAACCAATCAGAGGACAGTATTTCTTGCGGTCGCCTTGAGTGTGTTCAAGAAGCACGCGCGCGAGCTCAGGAGGAAGGAACATGGAGTGGGTCTATATCATGGATGTAGTGTGTTCAGGTAGTGTAATTGTATACGCGTAGTGTGTTCAGGAACAGATCATGGATTTGATTAATTAAGGTGCTAATTATAAAGATATTTTGTTACAGTAGAAATGTGTGCTGGATTGCCGAATGCATAAGGAAGTGGACTCGAGACTAGGGGTTCTGGGTTCGAATCCTTCCGATCCCGCATTGTGTCACAATTTTTTTGTTTTGTTTTGTTTATTGGTTGTTTTATATTTTTCATAATGAATAAGATATTTTTGATGAAGATATATTTTTTATGTTTATTATACAGAGGCACGTGTATTTTTAATATAATAAAATACTTATTTAAATGTGAGAAAATGAGGTATTTCAAGATGAAAGTTTTACATCTGAACGCCTTTTAAATATTCAAAGTTTCGTTTCTAAGTATGTATATGTATAATGATATAAACATTAAGCAAATCCAAATGAAAAAATAATATATATTGCACGTAGGATAATTCCTTGATTTTTTTTTGAGTACTTTACGAGTGAACTTTTATCGAGACTAGGCTGGAAATCATATTTTACATTGAACATTATAAAAATAAAATGTAATAGTTGTAGATTATTTTAACTAAAAATATCTGTACACATATTTTTTAAAGAGATAAAATATATAGGTCTGCTGTCTAGTTTTGTAGTGAATAAAGTATGATTAGAATAAGTATTTTGCTTATACTAACAGAATTTTGAATGCCATTTATTTCTCATGTTTTATGATGTATTTTGGTCTGTTATCCACACGGTATTAAAATATGCAATCATAAAATAAGAAATATATATATTAAAACCTTCTCTAAAAACTGTCTAACTAACAGTGCAAATTCCACTGAAATCCATCCAGAATAGTAGATTACAAACAAATCTCATATGTTGATATCGCAATCTTGGTTTACTAACTGCATTTTATTTATCACGGAAGATATAAATCAACTGATAAATCATTTTTAAATAAATAAAAAGAAAATTGTTAAAAAGTTAAAATTTTTAGATCACCAGTTGAATTCTTAAATTGTATCAATCAACCTACCAAACAAAGCAAAACCAATAACACATAAGCAGAAAACGCACAATCACGTGATCAAATCGCCCACACAATTTTTTTGAGCAGCTCGCGCGGAGTTTGTGTGCGGTTGGTTAACTAATTTTAAATGCCAAGTGGGCTAAAGTAGATAAAGAAGGTCACGTGATGTTTTTCCCGACTATTTTAGATTTTATCTGAGTGAACATAGGCATGTATTCCTGTTACGAAAACCATGTTTTGGAAGAATAAAGAAATATAGTCGTTGGTTTTACCTTTTTTGAACCATAAAAATAATGAAATAATTGAATTATGTTAAAATTCCTTTCTTCGATAAGACCTACTCCATGGCATAAACTTCTGAGCGCGCGCGCGGCGCGAAGTGCACATCTGAACACACTCCTTGAGTGTGTTCAAGATGCACGCGCGCGAGCGCAGGAGGCAGGAACATGGAGTGGGTCTATATCATGGATGGAATAACACGTAGTGTGTTCAGGAACAGATCATGGATTTGATTAATTATAAAGATATTTTGTTGCAAAAGGAAAGTGTGCTAGATGGCCGAATGGATAAGGCAGTGAACTCGAGACTAGGAGTTCTGGGTTCGAATCCTTCCAGTTCCACATCGTGTCACAATTTTTTTTGTTTTGTTCATTGGTTGTTTTATATTTTTCATAATGAATAAGATATTTTTGATGAAGATATATTTTTTATTTTTATTATACAGAGGCACGTGTATTTTTATTATAATAATAAAATACTTATTTAAATGTGAGAAAATGAGGTATTTCGAGCTGAAAGTTTTACATCTGAACGCTTTTTAAATATTCAAAGTTTCGTTTCTAAGTGATTATATATGTATAATGATATAAACATTATGCAAATCCAAATGAAAAAATAATATATATTGTGCGAAAAAATCCTTTTGCACGTAGGATAATTCCTTGATTTTCTTTTTTTGAATACTTTACGAGTGAATTTTTATCGAGACTAGGCTGGAAATCATATTTTACTTTGAACATTATAAAAATAAAATGTAATAGTTGTAGATTATTTTAACTAAAAATATCTGTACATATATTTTTTAAAGAGATAAAATATATAGGTCTGCTGTCTAGTTTTATAGTGAATAAAGTATGATTAGAATGTTTATAAATTTTCTACTGAAAGTATAAGTAAGTATTTTGCTTATACTAACGGAATTTTGAATGCCATTTATTTCTCATGTTTTATGATGTATTTTGGTCTGTTATCCACACGGTATTAAAATATGCAATCATAAAATAAGAAATATATATATTAAAACCTTCTCTGAAAAACTGTCTAACTAACAGTGCAAATTCCATTGAAATCCATCCAGTATAGTAGATTACTGTGGCGACGCCATCTTGCGCGGTCAATAAAACGAGTTTCTCGCAGGAAGCGGCCCATTTCCTGCAATTACAAACAAATCTCATATGTTGATATCACAATCTTGGTTTACCAACAGCATTCTATTTATCACAGAAGTTATAAATCAGCTGATAAATCATTTTTAAATAAATAAAAAGAAAATTGTTACAAAGTTAAAATTTTTAGATCACTAGTTGAATTTTTAAATTGTATCAATCAACCTACCAAACAAAGCACAACCAATAACACATAAGCAGAAAACGCACAATCACGTGATCAAATCGCCCACACAATTTTTTTGAGCAGCTTGAGCCTCGGCTTGAGCGGAGTTTGTGTGCGGTTGGTTAACTAATTTTAAATGCTAAATGGGCTAAAGTAGATAAAGAAGGTCACGTGATATTTTTCCCGACTATTTTAGATTTTATCTGAGTGAACATAGGCATGTAGTCCTGTTACGAAAACCATGTTTTGGAAGGATAAAGAAATATAGTCGTTGGTTTTACCTTTTTTGAACCATAAAAATAATGAAATAATTGAATTATGTTAAAATTCCTTTCTTCGATAAGACCTACTCCATGGCATAAACTTCTGAGCGCGCGCGCTGCGCGAAGTGCACATCTGAACACACTCCTTGTGAATGTGCATTTCTGAAATACGCGGCCGGGCCCACCCTAGATAGTTCCAGTGCCCACCCCAGAAATTCAAATTCAAGTGATAATGTTATGATTGTGATATAGTCAAAATTTTAATTTCCGAATATTTGAAAGGTTACACGAAGAAATATATTATATATTTCTGATTTGAGAATTAATGTAATTAAAGCAGTGCACTCGCGTATGTGAATGTGTGTGAGAGGGGGTGGAGGCGTGCCAAAGAAGCAACAGTTTAGTCCAGAGCCCACCAAATCTGAGCGAAAGTTTTCTTTTCTGCCCAGAATTAATGAGAAAAAAATCATTTCTGAGAAGTCCAGTTTACTAATCTTTCAACAAGGTCATAAAGTGTCATCTGCTGTAGTCAGAGCAGGTCGGGGGGGGGGGGGGCAGGGGCCAGGATTGCATGCAACTTTATCTTTATAAAATAATGACTGAATTTTTTTCTATTTTCGTTGGAACACTCCGTGTTAGGGAAATTTACCACGGGGGACAATTCTAAGAAGTGATAATTAACCCCCACCCCTTTCGGACAAATCCGGATATAGTTGTCAAATCGTTGATCCATTAATTTTCCAAGAGGATCTATGAGGACACCTTGGCAGGGGGCTTCCTTTGAGGATTTGCTATTTCCCTCTTGTAAACGTGTGGGGTAATTTAAGTTTCCCTGCATAATTATCAGCTCACAAATAAATTCTGTACTTTAAAATACGGGAACCTTTTTTGTGTTATTGCCATGAGGCACTTTGTTTCAAGTTCCAGAGTGTAATTTTGTGAGTAATTTTTTTCTTACCAGATCTTTGATATTTTGTATAAGTGCTTGTTGGAATGTTATGTAACACAAATGAAATTGCCAGAAAATTGAAATGAAAGCTTTTTCATGTAAATTTAATTTTTGTTTTTTTATTCTTGGTAGCATACATTTAATAGGTTAACAGATGCGTATTAAACTCTCTCGGAAAAACTTATCATCATTTAATTTCCAAACATAAAAATTATTAATAATATTTAAATATTAAACGCTAATAAATAATGTATCAAATCTTAAAGACATCTTGGTGTTTCAGTTTTACTATATGATAGAATATCTCATAACATCTTCAAAAAAAAAAATAATAATAAACAAAATTTTGAGAAAATATAACATAACACCTTCTTCCACGAAAGTCTTTAATTAATGTCGTTTGTTATTTAAAATATTGGTAGAGATAGAAATTGGTCAAATCTAGTCTTTTTTTATTTAAGTTTATTTAGAATTTATATTGTTGTAGTAGTTATCTTTGAGGAAAGAGTAGATGCTTAATGATGAACACAACATATTGAGTTAAATTGTCTTAGAATCTTTCATTAGGTAATAGAATTTCAATTCAGCAACAGCACCAATTTAGATACCATTTCAGCCCATGTCTCGGTCTGGTGAAATACAGAGAATTTTTTAGACGATCTGGGAATGACATATATTTCTGTAGTTTTAATATCATGTTCAGATTAAAACACATTTGCTGCACCCGACCTGATTTATTGACTACTAGCTGCGTTGCCAGGGGACCGTTATAGTACTCAGGGCCGAAACTAGACTTTCTTTGCATCCTGGCCAAACATGGACTTTGGCGCCCCCCCCTCCCCTCCTCAGCAAAGTATATTTACAAAAAGAATTTTACTAATTTTCTAATAACTGACTTAATTTAAAATTTAGAATATGTAATCATAAAATATGAAATACTGAACTACGTAATCTGCTTTGTCAAATATTGATTCATTAAAAAGTACCCAGGGCCGAAACTAGACTTTTTTGCACCCTGACCAAACATGGAATTTGGCGCCCTCCCCCCCCCTCCCCCTCCTCAGCAAAGTATATTTACAAAGAGAATTTTAATAATTTTCTAATGACCGACTTAATTTAAAATTTAGAATATGTAATCATAAAATATGTAATACTGAACTACGTAATATGCTTCGTCAAATATTCATTAAAATCTTGTAAACGAAATCGAAAATAATTCTGCTTTAAACAGGCCATATCATCCTTAAATTCTTCTATGCTTTGGCATAATCCAGACAGGGCTATTTTAACAATGCCGTGTTAAGGGTGTTCTCAAATCCAAAAGGGCAACTTTCTGACATAAGTTTTAATTTATTTTTGTTCGGAAATGCATGAAACTAGAAGGTGTTATTATGCAGAAACTATGACATCGAGCTGTTTTTTTCGTTTTCCTGTAAACGCAATAGATCTTACAGAAAATAATGACAAAGTTGGCATTTTGAACCGAACTTCCGAACGAAGGAAGAAAATCGAGTTAAAGGGGAGAAAAATGCCGTCTCACGTGATCAGAATCGCTGGAAAAACAGTTCAATTCCAATTCGCTTCCATGGGCAGGCTTTCAAATGTTATATCTTTCCGTTAAAAAATGAAATTGTAAATGTGTCAAAACGTTTTGCGCTTGTTGAGCAGAGCAGTTAAGAACAGCCTTAACATCCTTGAAAGTGAAAATATGTCATCTAAGTGGTGTGTATACCTCTTCACAAGCGCGGATCCAAGGAAGGGGGGAGATCGCCCCGATGCCCCCCCCCCTCCTTGGATCAAAAAATATAAATCCACCGATTATCGCAAATTTCGACAAATGGTCACCGAAAAAAATCAATTTCGTCAATCGTTCGCAGGTCAAAGGATCGCAAAAAACGCGAATTTTGTCAAAAGATCGCGCAAAAATGTAAATTTCGTCAAAAAAGCGCGAGAAAACGTGAATTTCGCCAAAGGACAACGAAAAAAAACTCTAATTTCGTCTAAGGACCACGAAAAACAAGCGCGAATTTTGTCAAAGGATCACAGAAAAAAAAACCGAATTTCCTCAAAGGGTCGCAGAAAAAACGAGAATTTCGTCAAAGGATCGCAGAAAAACGCGAATTTCGTCAAAGGATCCAGAAAAAACGTGAACTTCGTCAAAGGATTGCAGATAAAAACACAAATTTTGCCAAAGGATCGCAGAAAAGAAAGCAAATTTCGCCAAAGGATCGCAGAACAAACGCCAATTTCGCCAAACAATTGCGGAAAATACGGATATTTCGCCAAACAATTGCGGAAAAAACGCTAATTTCGCGAAAGAATCGCACAAAAAATGCGAATTTCGTCAACAGATCTCGGAAAAAATGCGAATTTCGTCAAAGAATCGCGAAAAAAATACGCGAGTTTCGTCAAAGGGCCGCGGAAAAACGCACAATTAGCACCAGGAGGAGATTCCTCAAGGCGCGCACCCACGGGGGGATCGATCGGCGCGGTCACCCCTCCCCCGCAAGATATAAATTCAACTCTTTTAACGGCAGTTTTCGCGGAATAGACAAACAAGTAAACGAAAACCAAACACTTTTCGGGTGTCAATGGTAAACCTCACTGACGTTTCGGCAATTAGTGAGCAAAATAGGATTATGTCCTGTCAAAAGGCACGTGGCGCCATAATTTTTTACACTAATGGGTTGAGGTGGGGGACGATGCCACTTCGTGTACCTTTTGTTGAATCTCTACAACAGAAATTGACAACGTTATGCGGATCCCTTTAAAGTGTGTAAACTTTTTCGTTCTTTCAAAGAAACTGCAATTCTAATTTCTGTATAACGATATTTTTGAGGAATGCTTTATTGTTTGAGAAAAGAATGGGATTCATAGCAATTTCCAAAGAAAGAAAGAAACACGAAAATGAAAGGTCTTTTGAAAAATTCAAGCATCTTAATGTTTTCTGAAGAAAACCACTAATGTGTAAAAAATGTACTGTTATTGCCACCCACATTGGTAAATTTCAAGGGGTTTTTGATGAACGAAAAAAAAGGATTATGTCTTTATGTCCTAATCCTAGTCAGTTAAAAGCTAAAATGCGTATGGTGTGTTGATTTCTCAGAAACCAACTTGGTAAATTTGTTCTTTCCTTCTTTTCCCCGATCGACCCTCCCCCCCAGTAGATGCGCGCCTAGGGGAATCTCCTGCCGGTGCTAATTGTGCGTTTTTCCGCGGCCCTTTGACGAAATTCGCGTTTTTTCAGCGATTCTTTGGCGAAATTCCGCGTATTTTTTTCGCGATTCTTTGAAAAAATTCGCGATTTTTCGACGATATTGGCGTTTTTTGCGCAATCCTTTGACGAAATTCGCGTTTCATTTGCGATCCTTTGATCTGCGAACGATTGACGAAAATTATTTTTTTCGGCGACCATTTGTCGAAATTCCCGATAATCGGTGGATTTCTTTTTTTTTGGGGGGGGGGGGGGGGGGACCCCGTGGATGCGCACCTGGGGTAGACCAAATAAAAGCAAATAATCCGGCTTTAAATGCACCTAAATAACTTACGCGATTGGGGGCCTGTGCCCACCCCACAAAATAGTTCTAGTTACGCCTATGAAAAACACTCATTTCATGAAAGGATTGTGGAAAAAACAGTCATTTTGTCAAAAGGCTGCGAAAAAAACATGAATTTCATCAAAGATGTGCAGAATAAACGAGAATT
This sequence comes from Maratus speciosus, assembly GCA_963932465.1. NCBI lineage: Eukaryota > Metazoa > Arthropoda > Arachnida > Araneae > Salticidae > Maratus > Maratus speciosus. Next base: position 98,399,557 of record OZ010787.1, read on the forward strand.
TCACCATAAACATTAAATTATTGGATTTTTGGGTTTGTAAATTTTAACTGATTGTTTGTTTTTTGTGTAAGTATTTTTAATTTTTTTTATACATATTTTTTGTATGAAACTCCCCTTTTTTCTGAATCGCCGTCTCATTTATTGGTATTTATTTATATTTATCTTTTTATTTTATATTTAATAAATTTTTTGGTAGTTGTGAGCGAAATTTTACCGGCATTCGTAACAAATTTTTGAAGATCGCGGAAAAACTTCGTTTTTAAATCTTTATGTTACTTATATATCCATGTTTTTACATCATTTTCTATTTTTTGGGCAAATCATTGATTTATAAATAACAAAGATTTAAAAATGATGTTTCTCCGCCATCTTGAAAAGATTTTTGGCAAGATTTTGAACAATTTTTTTTGCCAAGTGGCATTCTTTCCTGAATTTGTCAAAGAAACACGAGAGGTGTAATTCGTGAAAAGGGCGCAGTAAAAAGCGAATTTTTCAACAAATCCCGATAAAAACACTCATTTCGTCAAAAGGCTGCGAAAAAAACACGAATTTCATCAAAGATATGTGCGGAAAAAGTGAGAATTTTGCCATAGGGTTGTTGGTAAAAGCTCTTTTTTTCCCGCATGAGGTGGTTCATATTTTCTTCATTTGAAGGTTGACTTTTGCAAACACAATTTTTTTAATGCTTTTGAGGACTTGCCACTAGAGATGGGAAATATTGTTATTTTGGGTTAACAGGTTACATCATTCCACAGTAGCACTGGTAACAGGTTCCAACATCCTGTTATTTTTTTAACATATAAACAATGGAGGATATTCCAAATATGGGTTTGAGGCTGAAAAAAGCCACGTGATACCGGTAATTTACCCAAGGAACTTCTAACTGATAAGAAGGGAAGATACTACTACTTTGCTTCATGAACCGTTTCATTGGCTGGTGGGGATTTACATTACACGTCTACGGAGGCTTCCCTTCTTTACGATAGAAGTTTTTACCTTGACCACGTGATCAAAATGTAGATGGAATATCCTCCATTGCTAGATATGCTTCCAAACGACGTTTTAATATAATGGTTCGAAAATAAAACTTTGAAATAATTTCGGCATTGATTTCTGTTAAGAAGAATGCATTCTAAATAAAATATATTTACATACTATTGTTAAAAGATATTGCAGCAAGAAATGTGTAATGATCCATTATACGAAATTACAATCAGTAAAATGGCTAAGCAATTTTATTAGACTAACCCAATAACCATAAAATATACTATCAATAAATATTACTATGTCTTTCAATATGCTTTTTTAAATTGGTAACAGTATCCCGGTAATTTAAGCATTGCCCGCAGAAGTCGCAAGTAGCAATTTTATTTACAGCATCTTTTATAGTAAAATGTTTCCACAGTTCACTAGTCCTTGCTCTTTTACATGGACCCATTATTATTATTATTTTAGCTTCTATTTTTTAACAAGTAACTTTAAAAATCTATATCTGAATCATATTGTCAAATATAGCTCAGTTACACATTAGCAATTGGGAATAGGAAGTACGATGCATTTCTCTGAACATAGAGTTGCACAGATTCGAGGATTTAAAAAAAAAAAAAAAATAGAACAACAGCACCCCACCCCTGATCGATATTCCAAACTAAAATTAAAGAATTATACATAGAAAATAAGTTAAAACTGGTGTGAATGACTAAGAACAAACAATCTTCTTGAAACACCATCAAAAATTTGTAAATGCGCTAGGCCTTTCGAAAGATCTGAGTCTTTCTTCGTCAGGCGCAAAAAAGACGGTGTGGACGTCTTTTTTGCGCCTGACGAAGAAAGACTCAGATCTTTCGAAAGGCCTAGCGCATTTACAAATTTTTGATGGTGTTTCAAGAAGATTGTTTGTTCTTAATTATACATAGTTTAAATTAATTAATATACAATTTGGTGCGTTTTTATAGAATAAAAGTTACAATACAGCTGCAATACCCATTGAAAGTGGCATACATAGGATAATAGCGTCCCACTCCTTGTTGAGAGTTCAAAGCCAAAATTAAATCGTCTCGTTTTCTTTATTAAAAAACATGTGGCCGCCCCTCCGGGTGGTTCCGAACTGACCCCTTGAGTGGGGGAGGAGACCGGAAGCCCGGCCGAGTTCGTTGTGCACGAATGCGAGGGGGCCGGATGGGGACGAGTCGCTACCTCCTCGAGAGACCTGCGGTCGACAGGCCAAGGGTCCGGTAGCCACGGGTAACGGACGTTGTGCATGGGGCGTTGACCCTTCGGGGTTGTAATAGGAACGTACCCTCGGCACCCAGGTTCTCTGGGCAAGTCGGATAGCGACGGCCCATAGGTCGATCCCGGTGCCGGTCTTAGGGCCGGACGGTGTCGCCGGGCAAAGACTAGCCAAAGCGATAGGACCCCATCCACCAATTGACTAAGAGAAAGCCTGAGGTGAGAGAGCGGGCTTTGTAGTGGAAAGTCCTTGGTGCTCGCTAGTGACGACGGGGCTCGCGGGAACGCCATGCAGGGACTCCTGGAGCGACCGAAGGGCGAGGGTTTCGGACAGCGCCCAAGTTACTTTTTTGACTTGGGTGGCTCATCCCGCCAAGGACCGCAGCTGAAGCAGTTGTGAGCCGACCCTAAGGTGGGTAGGGTTTGGTGGTGCCCCCGTTGACCAAGGAGCGGTCGCGTGGGGAGGCCAGTATGGCTCTGGTTGCTCCATGTCGTGCCGTGACCCTTGGGAGGGGGTCGGCCGGCAGGTCCACCCTCGAATGCTATTCCCGCAGGGAAACGGGCCGGAGGCTCGCCGGTAACGCGACGGCGCTTCGAGCCTCGGAGGAACTCTCTGACCGACCTAGGTCTTGCGTGTCTATGCGCGACTGGAGTTTTCTTCGCCCAGTGGTGAAGACCTAGAGGTGTCTCCACCTAATTTTCGAACGCAATAACATAGGTAGCGGTCGATCACTGAACGGGGTCAGGGGCATTCGTGCCTGGGTACCCTCGATGACCGTGAGGTAAGGCAGTGGTGGGCGGGCTTCTGCCGGCCTCCGGTGGCTTCACCGTCTTCGGGCGGAGTCGAGTCGCCGGGGGCGGGTGGGACTCCGTTCCATCCTACCCCCTAGCGAGGCGGAGTTTATTCCGTCTAGGTGGAGCTTTCCGTGCCTTCCTGGGGTCGCTAACGGCACCTAGTCTGGGCTCTCTGGTTCCCGGCGTGATCCGCGAGGGGTTCCGTCGGTCGAGCCGGGGAGTCTGGGCGAAAAGCCCGGAGCTGGGTCGCTTTACGGCCGGAGGGACTTTCCCCGTCCTCCCGGGTTTTCAAGTTAGGGGCCTCTAATTAACTTTCCTATCGGCTGGCCCGCATAAATGTCTTTGCCGGAAAATGGTATTTGATCTTGTGGGTCTTCCGTAAAGCAACTCCGGTTCGGGAAGCCTCGGTTCAGTTTCGTGGGCCCAGCGTCTTTATAGGCGTCTGGCTCCTGCGGACTTGCGGGGTCTGCCGGATCGGGTAACCAAGTTTAGGGACCACTTTGTTTTTCTAGCTGGGTGGTGAGGACTGTCGCAAGTGGCCGTTCGTCTCTTCTTGGGAATAGCCGTCGTTGCGTGCGCTGGGCAGCGCGTCGGCTTGGCCGGAGTTTGCGTGGGATTCCGCTTCGTCGGGGCTTGTCTTGCGGGTGGTTCCCTGCGTAGGCAAATGGGCTTGAAAGAGCCTGGGACCGGAAGGCGGTCCCCTTTTTGGGGGGCACCCACCGTCTTATCAATAAACATTACAAATATTAAGTTTTTGCAATTGCATACCATAGATACCAAGAGCATAAACAATACATTGTAACAGTGCCACTTGCATGGCGATTTATACAGGATCTAACGGGCAACAATTTATACCAATTCACATATATCTAAATATGAAATTTCTGAGCATATTAATTTGGAATTCTAGCACCCACAAACTTTGTGTAACACATACATGAATAATGATTCAAAAATAATCAAATTATGTTTAGGACATCCCCAAACGTGTAAATCCATTAAAAGTCGGAAGTAGAAAATTTTCATGAACCATTCCTTTTTAGTGAAAATATGAAGGAGAAATGTGTGCAGAAACGTATATTCAATATATCTAAAAAAAATCGTCTTTAAATGCAATATATTCGTGTTAAAAAAATTAAGTGTACAAGCTACAATATTAATTTTAAATATCTTTACTTTGCATTACATTTGAAATTACACTTACATTACAAATGCGTTTTAAATTAAATAGCGTTTTAATCTTTTAAAAAAATCATTTCTTTACTGCATAATTTAGCGTATATGATTGTTCGATTTTGTTAATATATTTGCCATTTATGTTACGCAAATGAGAAAAACAATTATTTCTTACCCCTCCCCCCGAAAATACAGCAAAATTCGAGTTCACAATCATTAATTTTATAAAAAGTACCTTTTTGAAACATTTGAGTAAAATGCATTTATTTATAATTTTATGTCTTAAAAATTTTAATTCTGGATTTTAGATAGAAACTATTTTAAAGGTAACAAAACAATAATTTGCCACATTCAAATAAAATGCTTGAATTTATATATTTTTTAATTGATTAGCGCGTTTAAAACGTGTACATTAGAACTTCAGTCACATTTATCGGAATTCAAACCAGAGATTGGAAATGAAAACCAACCACAGAACAGTTAATTCCTTAATATTCTCTAATTCATTTAATACGCTTTCATTACGCATCAGTAAATGTATTTCTTAACATACAAACTGATCATTTTAACGCTTCGTATGCATTTGAATAAAGACAGAAAATAGCACATCTTTGAAATTATTTATCTGTGACTTTTCTGCGGTTAATTTAACTTTTGCGTATTTTTAAACATTTTGTTACAACAGCGTTTTAAATGCAAGAAAAACACTGAGCAATAAATATAATCTAAGGAAGATTTTGTTTGTGTAAACGATATTTGACTAAAAGTTCTCTGTTCATGTTTTTGATAAGGAATGAAAGAGAGGTTTTTATTCACGGTTGTTAATGAGGAGAGGAAAAATAGGAAATTATTTCGCCTCTTTTTAAATATCGGAAGGGTTGAATTAGAAACATTTGTGAATTTGGTTTTGAAAGAAAAGGTGTTTTATAAGACAACTGAATGTTTAGTAGTTGAGTCTATTCATACAGTGAGGTTTATATCTTGCAATAAGCTGAAAGTTTTAATTTTTTGTGAACATTTTGCGGAAATAAGTTTCATATTTTATTTAAATAAATAAAATAAATAATAATAAATAAATGTTCGAAAATATGTTTTTAGTTGAAATACAATTGCCCAGATCAAAAATTAGGCAAAACGTTGATGGGTTTTATAAGTCAAACTTGACATTTTTTATGAAATACTAAATGAAAACAATATAATATATATATGATGAACGAAGAAACGATTTCAAGCATGAGTTTTTTCTTATAATCAACTATTTATTTCAGTGTTTCGTACTCTATGTTGTGCTATCAGAATCGGAGAAGTGTGTGACGGGGGTGACCTAGCATCAGGGACCAAGTCGAAAAAAGCGTTTAATTAATGCTGTAAGTTATTACTATCCATGCATTAGTGATTGATAAAATGCAAAAAAAAAAAAAAAACCATTTAGCACCACACACCTAAAAGAATTGGTCATAACTCAGGGGTGAAAATAGGGTCATGCTGGGCGCCAGCGTTCGAATCAGAGGGTGGCCCTGTTGGGGGATATTCCCCCTCCCCCGGAACAATGAGATGTCCCCCCAAAAAATTTGAGACTTTGCGTTTTTAATTATCAAAAAGAACAATCCCCCCGGAACTCTATAATGCCCCCCCCCCCAAAAAAAAGCCACAGAAATACCTCCTGGAGAAAATTGTTGGGCGAACGTCTCAAAAGAAACGATTGAGGACACTTTTAGTGAATGTAGTTCTATTTTAGAGGTACAAAATTGAAATCTTGATTAAGGCAAGTAAGCGAAGACGATGTCATTTAAAACCATATGTTATTTAATTAACAGCGACTTTTCGGTAACATATTAATGCAATATTAGGTTCCAACGTAGTAACACTGTTATTTATCCTAATACGATAAATAATGCCCATCCCTACTTGCCACTATCTGAATAATCATGCATATCAATCACCTGTTTAATTGAGTCTGACTTAATGTTGTAAACTTAAAATGACACTTTCCCGTCATTTTTGACCGGGCCATATGCTAGTCAATAAGTAGTCACAGACCTTTACAACGATATGTCACATGAGGGGTCTTGGCTATATTTAGAAAAATACCCCCGTGGGGGCAAAGTGGGGGGCGGGCACAGGAGGTGCAAAATATCAATAAGTAATCACAGACGTTTCCAACGATATGTCACATGAGGGGTCTTGGCTAAATTTAGAAAAGTACCCCCGTGGGGGACAAGTGGGGGAGGTGCATAACATGAATAAGTGGTCAGAGGCCTTCTCAATAATATGTAAAACATGAGGGGTGTCAGCAAAATTTAGAAAAATGCCCCGGTGGCAAATTGGAGAAAGGGGCACGGTAGGTGCTTAATATGAATAAGTGGTCACAGGATTTTCTAATGATATATCACATGAGGAGTGTCGGTAAAAGTTAGGAAAGTACTCTCCCCAGAGGGTCAATTACCGCATTCCCCGGAACGCAACCCCACTTTTTGAAATTTCATATATTATAAATAATATTTACATGATGGTTCTGTAAAAAAATCCGATCTAAAATGATGAAAATGCAAAAAAGTTTGAAAACTACCCCCACAGTGGGAGAAAAATTGAGGAGGGGGGACGAAAGTCTCATAATATGAAAGAGTTATCCGAGAGCTTTCCGATGATACATCACATGACGGGTTCAAAAAAAGTTTGAAAATTGCTCCCCCGACCCCCCCCCCCCCCCGTGGGTTCACTCTTTCGTCCCGGAATTCACGCAGCCCCCCACTTTCAAAATTTTTGTGTTTAATAAATAATATTTACCGGAACACTCCATAAAAAAAATCCACATCTAAAATGATATTTATTATAGAAATCGCTACGGTTTTAAAATTTTTTTCGCCCCCTCCCCACCCCTAAGTTCAATTTCGGGGGAAGAAAGGTTCATAATATGAAAGAGTGGTCAAAGGGCTTTTTGATTGTATGCCACAGGAAGAATTCGGTAAAATTTCAAAAAATGCACCCAGCATGGGTCCACTCTCACGCCCCCCGAAATCACCCGACCCACCTTCCTTTTTGAATTTTTTATACTTAATAAATAATTTTTATCGGAGGGCTCCAAGTATATGACACATCTTGGTAGGGCTAAAATAAGAAAAACAATTAAAATTAGGACTTCATTTCACATCTTATTGTCATGCCTTTTTCTCTATCTCTTCCCTTGGTACCTCTCGATAAATCTTCTCATATCTCTTCTCTGCCGAGGACGAGAAATTGATTTCTCGTTCTCGGCCAACATATGAAATGTTGGATAGCGCGAGAGATATCATCGAGAAGCTTCTCAGAGGGAAATGTCGAAAAGCGCGAGAGAAACCATCGAGAGGCTTCTCATCGGGAATATTGAAAAGCGCGAGAGAAACCAACCATCGAGAAGCTTCTCATCAAGAATGTTCAAAAGTGCGAGAGAAATAAACCATCGAGAAGCTTCTCATCGGGAGGCATCGAGATGCCAGAAAAATCATCGAGATGAGATTTGCCGAAATGCGAGATAGAAATGAAGCTTTCAGAGTCAAACTTACCGCATTTCTGGTTTAAGTCATAATTTCTCGAAGGAATCGATCTGCTTATCCAATCTCTTTTTAGATCACAGGCTATCAAAGCCTGAGAGCTTATGTACTCGCCGGTTTTGTATGTATGTATGTATGTAACGCGATAACTCTTGATAGAAAAGCCCGATTTGCTTCAATTTTTTTTCTATGTTCATTCTGATAAGGCGTTTCCCTGATTGGTTTTGGGGGTTCATTGGTTAAGGATATAGAGGAAAAGGGGCGCTTCCTCCCTTAATTTAGATAAATGGGTTTTTCACGCAGAATTATTCGATTTGCTCCAAATATGGTATACCGGTTTATTATGTTAAGGAGCTTCCCTGATTAAATTTGGAGGTTCATTAGTTAAGTATAAAGGGGGGGGGCTAGACCCCCCCTAATTTAAATAAATGTTTTTTTCTTGCAGAATTATTCGATTTGCTCCAAATTTGTTATACCGGTTTATTATGTTAAGAAGCTGCCTTGATTAGATTTGGAGATTCATGGGTTAGGTATAAAGGGGGGGGGGTAGTCTCCCCCTTGATTTAGATAAATGTGTTTTTCATGCAGAATTATTCGATTTGCTTCAAATTTGGTATATCGGTTTATTCCGGTATGGCGCTTCCTTCATTAGATTTGGAGGTTCATTGGTTAAGTATAAAAGGGGGCAATTCCCCTCCCTTTAATTTAGATAAATGGAATTTCATGCAGAATTATCCAGTTTACTTTAATTTTTTTCTATGTTCATTCCGATAAGGAGCTTTCCTGATTAGATTTGGAAATTCAATAGTTAAGTATAAAGGGGTTAAAGGGGGGGGGTAGACCCCACCCCTTAATTTAGCGATATGTTTTTTTCATGCAGAATTATCTGATTTGCTTCAAATTTGGTATACTAGTTTATTATGTTAAGGAGCTTCCCTGATTAGATTTGGAGGTTCATTGGTTAAGTATAAAGGGGGAAACGGGTGATAATCCCCCTTCATTTATTTTTTGATGGGCATTATTCTTTGAAATAAGAGTATAATATTTAATTAGTGTGAGTAGCCTGTGAGCTCAATGCCTTCAGTTTAACTGGGCATTTTTCTTTTTGTTGTTGTTAACCAATATGGTTTATGAGGCATAGTGGTTTATGTATTCAGTTCTATATAGTTCTAGTTTCAAACTTTACTGTTGAATTTAGTGTCATTTTGCCCCGAATTTTCAATGTTTCTCTTATTTTAGCTCTGCCAAGTTGCCCCATACCTGGAGCCCTCAGATAAATACTATTCATTAAATATGACAATTTCAAAGTGGAAGGTGAGTGAATTCCTGGGAGCGCGAGAGTGGACCGAGTGGGTGGATTAATTTTTAAACTTTTACTGAACCTCTCCTGTGACATATCATCGAAAAGTCCTTTGGCCACTCTTTCATATTATGAACCGTTCTCCTCCCGGAGTTTAATTCCGGGAGGGGAGTGGGGGAGGGAGCGGTGAGGGGGTGAATTTTTTTTAATTGTAGCGATTTCTACAATAAATGTCATTTTAGATGAGGTTTTTTGAAGGAGCCTTCCGGTAAATATTATTTATTAAATATAAAATTTTAAAAGTGGGGGCTGCGTGATTTCCGGATATTTTCTGGGAAGAAAGAGTGAACCCACGTGGGAGGGGTGGATTTCAAACTTTTTTTGGACCCGTCATGTGATATATCATCGGAACGGTTTCGGACCACTCTTTCATATTATGAACCTTTCTTCCTCCCTCCTTAGTTTGGCGCCCCGGGAGAGGCACTTTTCGAACTTTTTTGAAATCGTAGCTTTTTTAAACATTTTAGATCGGATTTTTTTACAGAGCCCTGCGATAAATAATTTATAATATATGAAAATTTCAAAGAGAGGAATGGGCAGGGTGTATTCCGGGGGCCACGATAGTTGGAATCCTGGGGGTTGGGACTCTTTTCTATCTTTTGCCGACATCCCTCATGTGATATATCATGTAAAGCTGTATGACTACTATTTCATTTTATATATCGCCTGCGCCCTTCCCCTACTTTGCACCCGCGCGGGGGTACTTTTCTGAGTTTAGCCGACACCCCTCATGTGATATTACGTTGTGAAAGTCCTGTGACCACTTATTCATATTATGCATTTTCTTTTACCCTCCCCCTCCCCCACTTTACTCCCCGCGGGGTTTTCGTTTAATATATTCCAGTAGAAGGCTTTCTATAAATGGGGAATTTAGAGATCTGATCTCAAATGACGTAGAAAAATCAATAAAAAATATTGATCCCATTTACCATCTTTTTAGTTCATGTTTTTGTCACTAGGTTGTGCTTTTGATTCTTATTTCTTTGGTCATTTTGGTGTTAATTGCCGAAAAATTCTAATTTTTTATACTTAAACTCCCCTTACCACTTTATAGCTACTTGCGTTTTTTCAACCAAGGGCCGCCCTCATATGACTTTTCCAGTCTTGTGGCTCCGTTATAGCCTCCCTTTAATTTGTTGTTATTTTATTCCATCTGTTTTCAGTTACCATATATTTAATAAAATATGCCTTATAAATATGTAAAAGCAATGATTTTAATAATCAATTGCAGAACATCTCGATTGTAGATTCTCGAAAGTAATCGATAACTGTATCGATTGTGTTTTTTACGATGACGATTTTTTTCGATTGGTAAATTTTCGAGAATCGCCCTTCACTAGGTCACATAGTTTTTGATAAAGCGCATTTTCCCGTTACACACAAATTTCGATTTGCGGGCATTCTGCAAAGGTGTTGAGGAGCGTTGTTGGTACCTATCGTAGCAGAAGTATAAAAGCATTGTTGATATTTTTTTTTAAATCTTCGGTAATTAGACGAGATATTAACCCTTAAAGACACGGACGGTTTGGACATACATAATGACATGGGCGGCGTACTTTATGTACAGTCGTGGAAAAAAAAAGTAAACACCCCCGACTAATTCCTCGACAAACTATCGTAGAAGAAAGTTACTGGTACCAAACGATTGGAAATAAAGTCTACTTTTAAGTGATATATATATATAATTTGCTTATGGGGCCATCTACATATTAAAACGAACCATAACTTTCTTTCTTTCAATAGCAGTATACAATTCTTACAGCATATATAAACTCTACACCCTTCAATTAGTCTAAAAACAAATTTTTATGCAATTCGTACCATAAGTTTCGGAGAAATTAATTATTTTAAAACGAGCGTATTTTAAGGGCTGTATCCAAATTGAAGTTCTGTACTCGCTTGTTAACCGAGAGAGCTCCCTTCTTGATCAAGGCACGTTAAGCAGTCAATCAAGCCCGTTAGATTACAGGATAGCATAAGAAATTTCAAAATATTTAGTCACTTCTATCATAGACGGCCCCTTAAACCATCATTTTGCCGTTTTTTAAGCATAATTTGAAAACTACTTGGAAGAAAAATGTGAAATTTTGGATTTCCATAAAGCACGACTTAATAAATTTGAATCCATCAAAATGGTAGGTCGCAATTCGTAATTTTTTTTTAATATTAATTTCATAATTCATATCAGAAAATTATAAAAATTGCAAATTCAACGTATTTATGTTTGGGTATATTAGTATTATTGCTACACAAAAAATTAGAACATTAGGATCATAATTTCAGAAGTTATAAATAAAAATATGAAACTGTAATTTAACATTAGAAGCACTCAATTTTGAATGTTTATAATTCAAAAACTTATCATTCAAATGACTTGAAATTTGGTGTCTAGGCATAGTTTGAACCAAAGATTTGAGATATCTCGTTAAAATTGGGTATTGCCATTGAAAAAAATGAAGTTTGGGTTCGTTTTAATATGTAGATGGCCCCTAAGCAAATTTTACATATGTCATTTAAAAGTAGGCTTTATTTCCAATCGTTCCGTACCAGTAACTTTCGTCTACGATAATTTGTTGAGGAATTAGTCGGGGGTGTTTACTTTTTTTTTTTCCACGACTGTACCATCGTCTTTGAAAGTCAAGATAACAACTTTAAGGGTACATTTATGTAATACAATGTCCAGTAGCAATATAAAAGAAATAAACGACAAATTGTTAAAAACAGGCTAATTTAATTAGAATTAATCGCATAAATATGGTGTAAATCGCGACTAGATTGAATTGAGTAGATCTCTCAATACGCCTCCCGTGCCTTTAAAAGTTAATTAACATTAGAAAGACTGAGAATTTTACTCAAATTTTAGAAAAATATTTCACACCAGAATTTTTATTTTAAATTATTAACTTATCCACTTAATTAGTTTTAGGTAGCTTTCATTACAAAAAGCTACCTATTGCAGCCATTCGGAGGAAAACGATTCCAAAAAATTTTGGTATATTTTCACCGATCATGACCCCTAGACCCGGAAACCACCCTCCGTTCAAAATTGATATATATATATATATATATTTATATATATCCATATATATATATATATATATATATATATATATCTGATATTTGTCATACTGTAACTCTCGTATTTATGAACCGATTTGGATAAAATTTCGTGTGTACATAGTACATACCAATGTCTCGACCGAGTTCGTTGGCCAGCTTCATCCGCCATCTTGTTTCAAAATGGCGACCATTTAAAAAATTTTTAAAAATTTAAAATTTAAAATGAGGTACAAAAAAAAATTAGACATTAAAAAAGATTTTTTTTCTTATGTGTTTGGGCTTGATACAAAGATTCTGGAGCATTTTTAGTTTCGTCTATATCTTAAAAAATGGCAGAGTTATAGCACTTTGAATTTCTAGCATGGCTGACATTTTGAAACGATCTGATTTTTGTCACGCGATAACACACGTATTTATGAACCGATTTGGATGTGACACGGAATGTGCATAGTACATAGCAATGTCTCGACCGAGTTGGTTAGCCAACCTCATCCACCATCTTGTTTCAAAATGGCGACCATTTAATTTTTTTTTAATTTAAAATTTAAAATGAGGCACAAAAAAAATCAGACATTGAAAAATATTTTTTTCTTATGTGTTTGGGCTTGATACAAAGATTCTGGAGCATTTTTAGCTTCGTCTATATCTTAAAAAATGGCTGAGTTATAGCACTTTGAATTTCTAGCATAGCTGACATTTTGAAACGATCTGATTTTTGTAACGCGATAATACACGTATTTATGAACCGATTTGGATGCGACAAGGAATGTGCATAGTACATAGCAATGTCTCGATCGAGTTCGTTGGCCAGCTTCATACGCCATCTTGTTTCAAAATGTCGGCCATTTAAAATTTAAAATGAAGTACAAAAAAATTAGGTATTGAAAAATATTTTTTCTTATGTGTTTGAGCTTGATACGAAGATTCCGGAGCATTTTTTGTTTCGTCTATATCTTAAAAAACGGTTGAGTTATAGCACTTTGAAATTCTAGTGTGGCTGACATTTTGAAACGATCTGATTTTTGTCACGCGATAACACGCGTATTTATGAACGGATTTGGATATAACTTGGTGTGTACATAGTACATACCAATGTCTCGAACGAGTACGTTGGCCAACATCATCCGCCATCTTGTTTCAAAATGGCGGCCATTAATTTTTTTTTAATTTTAATTTAAAATGAGGTACAAAAAAATTAGAAATTGAAAAAGATTTTTTTCTTACGTGTTTGACCTTGATACAAAGATTTCGGTGCGTTTTTTGTTTCGTATATATCTTTAAAAATGGCTGAGTTATAGCACTTTGAATTTCTAGTATGGCTGACATTTTGAAATGATCTGATTTTTGTCACGCGATAACACGCGTGTTTATGAACCGATTAGGATATGACAAGGCATGTGCATAGTACATAGCAATCTCTCGGCCTAGTTCGTTTGCTAACTTCATCCGCCATCTTGTTTCATAATGGCGGCCGTTTAAAAATTTAAAAAAAAAATTATTTTAAAATGAGGTGCAAAAAAATTAGAAATTGAAAAAGATTTTTTTCTTATGTGTTTCAGCTTGTTACAAAGATTCCGGATCATTTTCTGTTTTGCCTTTATCGAAAAAAAAAAGGCCGAGATATAGCAGTTTGAATTTCGAATGTGTGTGACATTTTGAAAAATCTGATTCTTTGTCTGCTACAGCACTCGTATATATCAACCGATTTAGATATGAGTGAGCATGTGCACAGGAATTACTAAGGTCTCGACCAAGTTCATTGGTGAGCTTTGTTGCACCCATTATGTTGTTTTAAAATGGCGGGCTGTCACCGATAATTCTGGTTAATATAATTATTAATATAATTCGGGATATCACCGAATTTGGCGACAAAATATAAATCACTTTAATAAAACCAGCTTTGATAACGCTGACTAATTTCGCGAAATTCTCATTCATATTCAATATTGACAAAAATTAGTATTTAATCTTCTATAATCGGGTTCCACTAATTTGAGCTCCGTGTGTTTGAATAATATAAGCTGGTTTTTAAAAAATAAGGAGTATGGAAGCTACCTCTTCCTCCCGGCACTGGCCGGAAGGGCTTTTTTTCTTTGTATCTTTTAAACTAGTTTTATAAAAAAAAATTTCTGGTTCGAACTGAGATATATTCATTTGGTAGCAGTCAAAATGACTGCTCGCGGGCTTTCTAGTGTTAAAAACCTATCTGGAAAAACGCGGCTCGGACCAAGGCGACGTTGCTTAATGATGGGTTGGGTTGAGTTGATTTTTGACGGCCGATTATCTACTCTTGGGATATAGGCCCTAGGGGAAGTGCCCTCCGTGGGGGTCTTTCTAAGGGAACCTAACCCGTATTTACGCATGGAAATCCAAGGTTTCGAAGAAAACCACGAAAACTCCGAAAAGGTTAGGCCGACGGGCGCGATTGGGTTCGATCCCAGCACCTCCCGTCTACCAGCTTCAAGAGCATAACCTCTCAGCCACTGGTGAGGCTCTTAATGATGGGCAATTCTCGAAAATTCGACAATCGAGAAAAATCGTCATCGTAAAAAATCACAATCGATACAGCCATCGATTAATTCCTAGAATCTACAATCGAGATGTTTTACAATCGATTATAACGAGAGAAGTTAAAAACAGAGTTTGGAAAAGCTTAGCTATTATTCTGGCCGAAAATTTCATAGTAGTGATAGGGCTTGCTCGATAATTCTGCTATCGCAATTATTTGCTCCTGATTTAGGCTTAAAGGGTTACTTCAGTTAAGACCCGCTCGCTAATGCTAATCTTATGGAAGAAATTTATAAAGATATCTCATTTGAATTTCAGTATTTTAAAATTTTTTTTTTTGCATTGGAATAAATTCCCCTTTCTTCTTTATGAAACTGCAATGTCCAAATCGCTAACTATGGCGCATTTGATGAATCAAATAACCTTCCCACTTTTTCGATAACTCCAAAAAGTTTGATACAGTTTAAAGTTCCCCTAAATGTCAAATGCTGTGGAATTTCCCCATTGATCGAAAACAAAAGTTTCTTTCGAAAAACGTAAGGATAGCAAGATAAAGATACCTGCTAAGAGGGAACCTGTCTAACACGGAAACTGTTTTCCAGTGCCTATCGATTCCAACATGACTCTTTAAGTCTGTATCGAAATCCAAAGTAGCTACTTTATGACACATTTATAAACTCATTTTTTATTTTAGACCCATTAGCTAGAATCGATTAGCATTTCCCTCTTTTCGATAAAGGCAAAAGGTTTTATAGAAGTTACCTAAATGTCTAAAGTGTGTCAAATGCTGTGGAATTACTCCGTTTATCGAAAACAAGACACCTTTATCGAAAAACGTAAGGACAACCAGACAAATATACCTGCTAAGAGGCAACCTGTCTAACACGGGAATTGTTTTCTAGCGCCTAGCGATTCCAACATGACTCTTTAAGTCTGTATCGAAATCCAAACTAGCTAGTTTCTGACACATTTACTAACTCATTTTTTTTATTTTAAGTGCATTAGTTGGAATCGATTAGCATTTTCCTCTTTTCGATAAAGGCAGAAGGTTTGATACAAGTTAAAGTCCCTTAAATGTCCAAAGTATATCAAATGCTGTGGAATTTCTCCGTTTATTGAAAACAAGACAGCTTTATCGAAAAACGTAAAGATAACCAGACATATATAACTGCTGAGAGGGAACCTGCCTAACATGGAAATTGTTTTTCAGTGCCTAGCGATTCCAACATGGCTCTTCAAGTCTGTATCGAAATCCAAAGTAGCTAGTTTCTGACACATTTACTAGCTCATTTTTTATTTTAGGCGCATTAGCTAGAATCGATTAGCATTTTCTTCTTTTCGATAAAAGCAGAAGGTTTGATACAAGTTAAAGTTCCATAAATGTCTAAAGTGTGTCTAATGCCGTTGAATTTCTCCGCTTATCGAAAACAAAGAAGTGTTATCGAAAAATAGAAAGGTAAACAGACAAATATATCCGCTACTAGGGAATTCTATAACTAAAATAAAACTTCAGTGGACTTCATTTTTGGTATTTCGGATAATTTTAATCTTCCAATCCTTACCAACGTGGTATTAGATGATGGGTCTGGAAAAGATAGAAGAAACGTCCCTCCCCCCCCCCCGAAGGGGCATTAGGCCCCAAATTGATAGTAGGGCAGACCAACGATGGAAGTTAACTTGATGTAAGAGAGGACTAGGGGAAGTTGAGAATGATAAAAAAACCAAACCATTGAATAAGAAAAAAATTGAAGAAAAAGAAGAAATGGTAAAAGAACAAGTGAAGCGTGTGATTAGAGCCAGACAAATGAAGAGGGGCCCGATGGGCCACAGCTGGTCCAGAATGAGTGCCCAAATGGTCAGAATGGGTCAAGAACTTAGAGAATAGTATCTACAATGAAGAAAAACAATGAGACAAAATATTATGAAAAACAGATGAAAAATACCAATAGCCTGAGGCTAAAAGTAAAATGTTTCACTGGGCAGCGCCTCCTCGTGGTAGTAAAAATAAAATTGATACTAGAAGATAGGGGAGAGTGAAAAGACTTTATTTTGTGAATTTTATATTTTTTGGACAAACAGTATACTAAAGGTTTGAAGAAACAAAACTTTAAAGCACCCTCTTGAGGCGAAGAAGGAAGTTAAAATTAAGAAACATATGTCCATATTTTTTATTCGATTTTAGACACAATTTGATGTTAGTCTTATAATTTTCCTAAAAGTGGAAGATACCGTACCAGAGTACGAAAAAAACCGCCGCTAAATATATTCCTTTAGAGCATTTTAAGCCCAGGGGTCTAAAATTAACGGTGGATTGACAAAACAAAGGTAGATTTAGAAAGGTTATGAGATTACTCTTATTTTAATATATTACACGAGTAGGGTAAAATAATTTTGAAAAATCCTCCTTCCTGAGGCGACACTTAATATCTTGAAAATATATAATCTGCATTGCAGTTTTGTTATTAACAATAGCATTCTAATATTAAGAGATATGGGACAGCTTAGGAGGGCTAAAATAAGAGAAACATTGAAAATCAAGGACAAACTGGCGCCAAATTCAATAGAAAAATACTATATCAACAATTGAAACCAGAACTGATAACTTAAACCACTATGCCTCCTAACCCATATCGGTTAATAACAAAAGCGAATGGAAAAGAACATGTCCTCCTTTGGGAAATTATGACTTACACCAGAAGCGCGGTAAGTTTGACTCTTCTGAAAGCTTCCTTTCTCTCTCTCTCGCACTTCGAGATATATTTTCTCGATGCAAACTGCTTGTTTACCTTGAGACATCTCTGCTCGATCCAAACTTCTCGCTTACCTCGAGATACCTCATCGATTGTAACTCATCGCTTCCCATTGTCACTTCTCGTTTCTCGCTCTCGGTCTCTTTTCAACATTTCATATGACGTTGTCAAGAATGAGAAATCAATTTTCGTCCTTTCTCGAAATGTTACTCTCGATGATTGTCATTTCACGTTCGGCCAAGAAGAGATGTCCAGGGACGAGCTGGAGGGAGAAATTAGCATGACAATGAGCTGTGAAATGAAGCTCTGATTTTTATTTTAGCCCTACCAAGCTGTCACATACCTGAAGTCCTCCGATAAATATTATTTATTAAATATAAAAATTTCAAAGAGGAAGGTGGGTCGGGTGAGTTCCGAGGACGTGAGAGTGGACCTATGCGGGCGCAATTTTAAAAAAAATTACCGAACTCTTCCTGTGACATATCATCGAAAAGCCCTTTGACAACTCTTTCACATTATGAACCTTTCTTCCCCCGAAGATGAAATTCAGTGAGTGGGGAGGGGGCGAACAAATTTTTAAAACCGTAGCCAATTTATATTATAAATTTAAATCTCATTTTAAATGTGGTTTTTTTATGCAGTCTTCCGGTAAATATTATTTATTGAACATAAAAATTTTAAAGTGGGGGTTGCGTGAATTTCGGGGCGAAAAAGTGGGCCCACGGGGGGAAAGGAGGGGGAGAAATTTTCAAACTTTTTTTGGACCCATCATGTGATATGTCATCGGAAAGCTCTCGGATGACTCTTTCATATTATGAGACTTTCTTCCTCCCCTCCCCAATTTGGCCCCCACTGCGGGTGTTAGTTTTTTCCGTTTTTATCATTTTAGATCGGATTTTTTATGGAGCCCTACGATAAATATTATTTATAATATATGAAATTTCAGGACACTTTTCTAAATTTAGCCAAGACCCTCATGTGACATATCTTTGGAAAGGTCTGTGA
This sequence comes from Maratus speciosus, assembly GCA_963932465.1. Classification (NCBI taxonomy): domain Eukaryota; kingdom Metazoa; phylum Arthropoda; class Arachnida; order Araneae; family Salticidae; genus Maratus; species Maratus speciosus. The sequence goes on from OZ010787.1 coordinate 98,417,970, forward strand.
CTCTTTATTGATGCTATGCACCTCCGGTGACAGTCCCCCCCACTTTGCCCCCCGGGGGATATTTATCCAAATTTAGCCAAGACCCTTCATGTGAGGTATCGTTGGAAAGTTCTGTGACTACTTGTTGATGTTATGCACCTACGGTGTCCGCCCCCCCCAATTTGCCCCCCGGGGGGCACTTTTCAAATTTAGCCAAGACCCCTCATGTGAGATATCGTTGGAAATGTCTGTGACTACTTATTGATGCTATGCACCACCGGTGACAGTCCCCCCCCACTTTGCCCCCCCCTGGGGGACATTTTTCCAAATTTAGCCAATACCCCTCATGTGAGATATCGTTGGAAAGGTCTATGACAACTTATTGATATTATGCACCTCCGGTGGCAGTCCCCACCTCACTTTGCCCCCCCCCCGGGGGATATTTTTCCAAATTTAGCCAAGACCCTTCATGTGAGGTATCGTTGGAAAGTTCTGTGACTACTTGTTGATGTTATGCACCTATGGTGTCCTCCCCCCCCCACTTTGCCCCCGGGGGGCACTTTTCAAATTTAGCCAAGACCCCTCATGTGAGATATCGTTGGAAAGGTCTGTGACTACTTACTGATGTCATGCACCTCCGGTGACAGTCCCCCCCACTTTGCCGCCCCGGGGACATTTTTCCAAATTCAGCAAAGACCCCTCATGTGAGATATCGTTGGAAAGGTCTGTGACTACTTATTGATGCTATGCACCTCCGGTGACAGTCCCCCCCCACTCTACCCCCCCTGGGGGACATTTTTCCAAATTTAGCCAATACCCCTCATGTGAGATATCGTTGGAAAGGTCTATGACTACTTATTGATATTATGCACCTCCGGTGACAGTCCCCACCTCACTTTGCCCCCCCTGGGAGCACTTTTTCAAATTTCGCCAAGACTCCTCATGTGAGATATCGTTGGAAAGGTCTGTGACTACTTATTGATGTTATGCACCTCCGGTGACCGCGCCCTCCACTTTTCCCCCACGGGGGGCACTTTTCTAAATTTAGCCGAGACCCCTTATGTGACATATTGTTGGAAAGGCCTATGACCACTTACTCATGTTATACACCTCCCGCACCCCTGTCCCCACTTTGCCCCCACGAGGAGGTCATTTTTATAAATTCAGATCCAGACCCCTGATGTGACATATGGTTGGAAAGGCCTAAAGACCTGTGACGACTTATTCATATTATGCAACTGCTGTACCCCTCCGCTCACGTTGACCCCTCCCCCAAGAGATCTGGTCCGAGGCTCGTTCGTTTCGAGATTATATTTTTTTACAAGATTTTGTAGTGCGTGCACACCACGCCTGCTATACGGTACCTTATATAGCGGGTAACCTGTTCGTGATTTCATATTACAAGATTACGTATAAATTAAAGGCCCCGATTAAAGGAGGGGTCCGCTAGCGGGCGAAGTCACCTAGTCTTTATTAACACCGACTCATTCCAGTTCACCAGCAGGCGATTCTTGATAAATGTATGACGTATATATTATATAATATATGATGTATAAAAGCAATTGGCAAACTGGAGTCATCGAGAAAAAAATTACGCAATCGAAAAATATCGAGAGGTCCATACAATCAAGAAAATCGAGAAAAACATCTCGTTATCGCCCATCACTAACGTTGCTACTTTGCGCTTAGCCATATGCCAAGTTGATACTCTGTACAAGGGTATTGTTTTAGCTGCACTGTAAAAAGAAAAGTTTATTACGATGCTGAATTTAGTTTAATGAAATGCCAAATGAAATTCAAATATGCACTACTTTTATTGTCAATGCCGAATTAAGTTCATCATAAACAGATAAGGATAAGATTTAAATAAGAGTTACACAGAATAGCAATATGTGATATTATTTAGGCTTCATATCTCTTTGGATTTTTACGGTATACCCATTCATACTTTTCTAGTATATATACAGCTATACCAAACTCTACCTTGTATAGTTTTTTACAAAGTCTTATTTTTCTTTTAGTAACGATTTTTTTAATAATACAGTTAATAATTCATATATTTATTGTACGGAACCCTCTGAGCGCGAGTAATACTCGCACTTGACAGATTGTCTCTTTTTCCTTCCTTCCAAAAATGGAAAATGTCTTTATTGTTCATGGAAAAGGGGGGGGGGCAGTATCTTGCTACAATCTGAGAGAAAAAGAAAAGTTACCCTCTCTTAGCAAAGTCAATAAAAAGATATAATAAAACACGGTGGCACTTGGGACAATGTCATGGTACATCTGGTTAATGTTTTTGTTCACTTTCTCACTTATGCTGCTGAAATAAGGAGACTAGGTCGTTACATTGACCTAATTTTCCATAGTATGTTTCATTTTACTTGAGCACTTATAAGATGAAAAGGACAAAATGTATACACAAATACTGAATATAAACTTACACTCGAAGAAAAAAATCGACACAATATAATATTTAAAAGAACACACTTGAGAAAGTTTCTCACAACGGTAAAAGGAACACTATAAAACACAATATATACACCTTTTCTCTTCTTTTTTTTTCATCTATGCAATTTTCTGCGTCCAAGATTTCATATGATCGGTCGCAGTAGACGTCTGATGAGGTCCATCATGATGGCCTACTATTCGGACCTGGTATCTTTCATTGGTTGTACTGCTATAACTTGATATGGCCTGAAAAATTTAGGTCGCAATTTGAGACCTGTCCCAAATCGTGTACGTTTTATTGCGACTAAATCACCAACGTTATATGTTATAGCCGATTTTCGTTTCTTATTTTATTGAATGCGGATGATCTCTTGCTGCTTTAAGATGTTTGTTTTCGCTACGTCTTGTAACTGTTTTTTATGATCCATTTCGTACTGAATAAGTTCAGCTTCCAACAACTGTTTGATCTGTAGTTCTTCTTTATTTTTCATTTTGACGCCTGTGAGGAGCTTGAACGGGGAAAAACTTGTTGCCGTTGACGTGGTACTACAGTAGAGTGCCGATTATCGGAATTCCAATTAACCGAACTTCCAATTATCCGAACAGCTTATCTCTCTCCAAAATATTTATTTTTAAACTGAACTTCCAATTATCCGAACAGCCAATTGCTCTCAAAAATTTTTTTTAACCGATATCCAATTATCCAAAGACCCCATTTCTCTCATCCCCCTCCCCCCTTCAGATTTAGCATGCGAAATCAAATCCACGATTAGTGTATCGTTGGGAGCCGTAACAAGAGAATAAAAGGCTTGGGGAAAGGCGGTGAAATGAAAAAAATTGAAAACGAGTGCTCTGAAAATGACCCAGGTCCATCAAATAACGAAGACTTTGAATGTTTGGAAGCAGCTAGGAAATGGCTCGAACGGCAGAAGAACGCTAATCCTATTCAACTAACATATTTAAGAAGAATTAGAGGTATGGCTTACGAATGGATATGGATCCGAACTTTTGCTTATCCGAACTAGGGTAGGTCCCGACTTGTTCGGATAATCGGCGCTGTACTGTATTTATGATTTTTTGTACCGATGCTACATGTTTATACCATTTTTTGGGTTCAGCTAATGATAGTTTCGTTAGAATGGGGATGAGTGTGGCATGTTGTCTTTCGATCTGGGCGCTACCCTTGGGACTACTGTTGTAATTGAGTGGTGTTCTATATTTTCCTGTTCACAAAAATTTGTAAAGTCAGAGGATGTGAAAACTGGACCCTTGTCTGTGATGATGCGCCTTGGGTTACCAAATGTAGTTTGTTGGAGCTTAAGCTTATCCAGCGCATCGTGCGCTGAAGTAGATTTTACTGGGTATAACCAGAAAAATTTTGTAAAGGCGTCAATTACTGTAAATATGTGTTTATAATTTTTATTTATTGAAGGTAATGGGCCTAAGAAATCGCTGTGATATGTATCAAGGGGCGTGTCGCCTTTAGGAATCGGGTGTAGAAAACCAACCTTCCTTTTTCCCCATTTTACGGGAAGCCAAAATACAGGGGATGCAGTTCGACACAATGGTGCGCGTGAGCTCGGGTAGTTTAGGGATAAAGAAGTTCTGGGATACGATTTCTTCCGGGTTTTTTTCGCAGAGAAATGTCCTTTATTGTGTGCGTCTTGGACTATATTAAGCTGCATTGTTTCTGGGATCACCAATAAATCTCGGTCTATGTGAATTCTATGTAATATGCTGTTGCGTGCTACGATGTCGGGTATCATGGTTTCGTGTGCTGCTTTTTTGATGCTCGAGATAAATAGATCGTTATCCTGCACTTGCATGCTTTTTATTGTTAATTCGTCGTATTATGTGCATAACAGGATAACGGCTTAGTGAGTCTACATGCTGCATTTTCGTAGCTGGGCGATGCTTTATTGCAAAATCGAAGTCTTGTAAAAATAAGGCCTAACGTGCGATTTTTGGTGTGAGATCTTTCTTATCCATAGTTTTTTGTAATGCTTGACAATCGGTAATAATACGGAATTTAGTGCCACGCATATACACGCGGAATTTTTTAAGTGCTTCGATAATCGCTAAGACTTCTAACTCGTAACTGCTTAGCTTCTCTACCTTGGGGTGATTTTTTTTTTTTTTTTTTTTTTTTTTTTGCTCATAGAGTGAAGCGGGTGGAAATGACCGTCGGTCGACTTTTGCATAAGTGTTGCGCCAAAACCATGTTTACTGGCGTCTGTATGTACTTCGAGGTCCGAAACTGGTACAAAAATGTGTAGTACTGGGCTGCTAGAAAAGTTGCGGAGTGTGCGCTTGCCGCTGGTCTGGGCCAAATTCAAAAGTCACTGATTTTCGTAAGAGATCACTCAAGGGACGTGCGATCGAAGCGTACCTTGGTATGAATTTCCGGAAATACTCTGTTAGGCCAAGTAGCGATTGTAGTTGCTTAACATTTTTAAGGGAGAATTCTGGGAAATTTTGGACTGCTTTGATTTTTAGCGGGGAGGGTGCCATGGTGTTGTGTTCGACGATGCCCCAAAAATTCTATTTTTCGCTGTAAGAACTGGCATTTCCTATGTTTATCTCTAATCCGTAGTCAGCAGCAGTTTGTAAGATTCATTTCAAATTGTGGAGGCCTTCTGCTTCCGTTTTTGCGGGGATCACATGATCGTCCATGTATAAAATTAATACGCCTTCCATAAGTAATTCGCGGAATACGCATGCGAGATATCTCGTGAAAGACGCGGGGCTGGAGCAGATTTAACTGATCCAATATATCATCAATGAGAGGCAACGGAAAACGGTCTTTCACTATTTTTTTTTTATTTAATTTCCGAAAATCGATGCATAAATGCACTGTATTATCTTTTTTCTTTACTAAGACAGCTGGGCTTGCGTAATCACTACATGATGGTTTGATAATGCCGTCTCGTAACCACTGGTCAATTTGTTCGCGTATTATTTCCTTTTCAGTAAGAGACATTCGACGCGGGCGTTGATATACAAGTATATCGTATGTTAGGACTATCGACATTTTTAACTCGGTGGACTTCACTTTTGTTGGGTGGTACGTTTTAACTAGGGTGGCGACGTTCGTGCGGATATTTCTATCAACGATGTGGTTTAAGTCTATTTCGTCTTCTATTTCGCAAACGCTGATACAATTAATAAATACATCGGCTTGTGGCGTTTTAATGAGTCAGGTTTAGTTCCCGTCCTGGTTGCACGTGAGTGTACCTTGTGTAATGATGTCTGTCCCTATAATAAGACGGGTGGATATTTGGGACGAATCCATAACATAAAGTGTAGTCGTAAACTGGATTTCATCTATTCGAATATTCGTTTTATAAGGTCCCAATGGGGTGAGACTAGTGCCTCCAAATTCTCCTAGTTGTATCGCTACTGCTTGTAGGTGGGGGGGGGGGGCAATTAATTGATAAATGTCAGTTCTTAGAGCGGTGATGTGGCTGCCAGTGCCCACGAGAGCCTCTGCTGCTACAACCGCTATTTTTACTAATTTCGTCATATTTGTATGAGATTTGTGTAGGTCTAATGTGTGATATTATTTTCTCTCGTTTCGGCGCGGAGCTTTAAGGGTGGGGGGGGGGGGAGCTTGGTTTTTGTGGTTTGCGGTCTGCGGTCTGCGGTTCGTTCCCGCAGTTAAAGTTTTTATGGCCAAATAATGAACATTTAAATCACTTAGGGCCTCTATTTTTATTGGTACAATTAACGGCGACATGGCTAATTGATCCACAATTATAACAATAAATTTGTTTTGGGTTCTGGGTGGTGGTGCCCGTGATGTGTTCGGCATAGAATTTTGTATACGTGGTTTGGGTCCACGGTTAGATTGGCTAATTTGGTCATAAATTAACAATTGTTGTTTGAATTGGGCCAAATCAGTGCATCCGAAAAGTATCACTTTATTTTGGGGGAAGGCGTCAATACCCTATCTATATTATAAAGGACAAACATATCTGTGTGTAACGCATACGTCATTTTGCGAATGGCAACACTTTGAAATTTAAAATAAAATTTTGGTTTTGCAATTTTCTTTACTGCAAATTTTTAAACTTCTAACCGTCGCACATTTTAAATTTTTACACCGTTATATGAGGAAAAAAATGCTCTTTTAAATGCAATTTGTTTGAAAGCTGTATCTCAATTTATTTTTGAGATATTAATTTTTTTGTAGTTTTTAATATCATTTTTCTAATCGTGGCAACAAAAGAACCCCATTTCTATTGAAAGTCATTGAAAGTAAACGGAAAATAGTCGAAAATAGGAGATACTGTATATTTTGTTGTCATTTCCCATAAAACCTGAAAAAAAAAAAATTAAAATGCTTGCTATGTCAGCGATTTTTTAAATTTCTAAATATCGCGCATTTTCAATTTTTACGCCGTCAAATAGAGAAAAAAACCTACTTTCAAATGCAATTTGTTTGAAAATTGTATCTTAATTGACTGAGTTATTATGGTTTTGAAAATAACTATCCGCCCGTGGCGACCAGTTGGTCTCCCTTAAATGTATCCTAGGTATCATGCCATGTAATCCCATTGTATCATGTTACTTTTATTCATAATTTAATTTACTTGCTCGATCCTTCGCCAAAGAGGAAGATTCTGATAGAGAAATCAAGAACTCGGTATTTTTATGTTAGTCGGGCACAGGTGATAAATCGCCAAACATTGTACCCGTTTTTCATATTTCATGATTAAAATATAATCCTTTCACTCATTTTATTTAAAATGGATAGCTTTAATTTAAAACTTAAACGTCTAAAATTCATGACTTTCACTTAAAAAGAAAATCTTTAAAAAAGAAAAAGAATAAATAAAACCATAAACGATTTAATTTCAACATCAAAGCATTGTTTTAATTTACCCCTCGAAAAATAAAAAAATATGTTGGCGAGTTAAAAAATGCCATTGGCGAGAATTGCGCCCAGCTAACATTAAGGTACAAACTCTTTCTGATCATGGTAACTTTTATGTAGTTTTATTCGAAAAAAATATTTTGATTAAATAGGTTGCCAGAAAGTACGTTGCCAAATTTCTTTCCTCGCCATGGACCTTTTCTCTATTTCGCCAAGTACCTATACTGGAAAATTACCTTTATTTATTTATTTATTTATTGTATTTTAAATGAGATGAAGTCGTATGTTTGTTGTTCGATAAATAAATAAATAAATAAGTAAAAGACGGCACAGATGTCATATACGCACCACGTTGGCGCGACTTTTTTTCTGACGCCAATGTCATATACGCACCGGGGTACTTAACTGGCGCCAAGGTGTCGTTATTTTGCTTGATATGGTAACCCGGATGTTGTTGTTTATTTATTAATAAATTGTTTATTTACTTTTTTTTATTATATAAATTGTTTTTTCTATAGTTATTAATTAAAATTTTTTTATTTATTGTTATTTCCTTTTGAAAACTATTACACAATAAAAATAGCAAATAAAGCCTTTGTGCAACAATATTAAAAAGCAGAAAAACCAACGTATAAAATGCACAAATAATATATGAAAAGCAGCAAACAGCTGTTTCGAATCTACTAGCGAGATTCTTCTTCAGTGCAAAAGGAACAGCGTGCTAGAAAAAGCAAGGCTGAGCAAAATCATAGACAGAGCATTAGACATAGATAATTAAAGCCAGCGCGTCTCTGTCTATGATTTTGCTCAGCCTTGCTTTTTCTAGCACGCTGTTCCTTTTGCACTGAAGAAGAATCTCGCTAGTAGATTCGAAACAGCTGTTTGCTGCTTTTCATATATTATTTGTGCATTTTATACGTTGGTTTTTCTGCTTTTTAATATTACACAATAACCAATGAGATGCGTTTCATTCGGGGGTTGCCATTAAACAATTAACAAATAATTGAGATTTCTGTGCCACATGCGATAGCGTAATATATATATATGTAGAGAGAGAGAGAGAGAGATTTTCAAGTATGAATTATTTTTAAATGTATCTCTATCACACGTAGCTCAATTATGAAATATTAATCCGCTTGCCTTTAAAACAATGTAAAAATGTCAGCATTTGTTTCCGTCTAATGTCCCATAACAAAAATAAAACTTCCTCTATAGAAAAATAAATAAAATAATGTAAATAAGAAACAAATTTAACAAACATGGGATTGAACCACGCGCTTAAAGCACTGAAATGATCGGAAAGACTGCCTTAAGTCGCAAAATCTTGGGCTAAGAACTCCTGGCATGTGAAAGTAACGCTTTTAATAAATTTTAAAACTTTATTTGATTGCATAATTGATATTTTTCATATAAAAATTCTTTTTTATGTTAGTGGACAATCTAAAATATATATTACATGTAAAAAAATAATAATTAGACTTAAAAAAAAGAATTGTTTTTACCTATACTATGTAACCCGAGGAGCTCGGGTTCGATCCCCTAGTATTATATAATGGATGAGGGACCCGTCGTCAATGTTTTCGCAATTTGCCATGCCTCGCATATGCAAAAAGTATTCTAACAAACCTTCGTTGGATCAACGATAGCGGGTTGCTAACCTCTGGTGAATGTGGGCCGGCACACAGTGGGACGTTTTGATGATCTAGGTGGACAAAATCCATTTTTCCGATTATCTCGGAATTTGCCAAAACCGTGTGTATTGGTACCTGAAAATCTGTATTTTCGAGATCCGTACTAGTTTTGGCGTAAAAAATTAGAGGGGTCGATTAATTGTGACCCTAAAGTATTCATTTGCGCAGTTGGTTTGAGGCAGTTTCAAAAGTTGCACTAGCTTTCTCTGACTTTGAAAGCACGTCATGACTATTCTGTTTTATTTGAAAGCACGAGTTTGCTGATCTAATGTCACAGCTTAGTCAACGTCAGATTTAACCTATTTTTGCTTGAAAATAAGTGATATTAAACCCGCTTTACCGCCTTTTTCTAAAGTTGAAATTCTGGATGATCTTTGATGTTTATAAATTTCATCTTGACTTTTAACAAATTATTCAGCAATAAGCATTTGTTTTAAATCACAGCAATAAGCATTTTTTTTTTTAAATCACAGCAATAAGCATTTTTTAAATCAAAGTGCTGTTCCTAAAGTATTGAAAAATTAAATAATCTCCTGCAGATAGCTGCAGATCAGTAACTTTTTATTAATAAACAAGCATCATATTAACTTCCAGTGCATGTATGTATGTTTAGTTCAAAATTCTGCAAGTCAAATTTTATTCACTTTTAATTATCCTATTGAGTCGAAACAATAAATACGTGTGTAATTTAAATGACAATGCAATATTATTATGATTTAAAGAACGTAGAAGTTTGTTTAGAATACTGTTTCTTCAGGGCTTCACAAAAATTTAGGTTAAAACTTGCACGTTAAATTTAAACCAATTTCAATAATCTGATTGAGCTGAAACTTTGCTCAGGATATGTAATTCTGTCAATGCAATATTATTATAATTTATGGAACTTAGTAGTTACGCTTTTTTTTACAAGGCCACATAAAAGGTTAGTTTCAAATCTTGCAAGACAATTTTAAACCCCTTTCAATTACCTGATTGAGCTGAAATGTTGCCTACATGTGTTTTTCCGATGTCAATTCTATTAAATTATAATTTGATGAGCGTAGAAATTATGCCTTTTTTACAGGGCCACACAAAATCGCGGAAAGATTGTTGCTAAAAAGCAGAAATTTTAATTAAATTTCTACAAAATTACTATAGGTTATTAAGATACACAATAGCATTTTTTAAATTGAAAACAAAGTGCGTAGCAGAATTTCTTTTACAGGGATACATAAAAAATTCGAATACAATACCGTCTATATACAGAAATTTTATTTCAAATTGAATAAAATTTATATAGGTTATTTATTCACCCAACAGCATTTTTTCAACCGAAAATAATTTTGGCAGCATTTATATATTTTACAGGGTACCACAAAACATTAAAGTTTTATTAATATGATTTTATTTTTAAAGTTTTATTTTTCAGGATGACTCACAAATTCCTCGAGAAATTCTGAGTAGACACAAATGTAAAAAAAGAATGAATGTTAACTTACATGTGTGCATTAAATTGTTTTTACTTAATTCTAAAATAAATATGTTTAACGCATTATTTGTAATGCATTATACAGGGTGCCCACTAAAGTCCTTCCAACGCTCTTAATTGCCGAACGGTTGCAGCTATACTCATAAAAGTGGTGTCTAGGTACAATAAAGTGGCTATGCTCTACCAGATGACACAGCTTCCAGCGTCACCTGGTGCAAAACAGCTGAGTTAGTATTCCTATCTCGAAATCGAGATTCATGCTCAGAACGAGATTAATTTAGCATTCATGTTCACAAGGCGTCCTTTCGAACTAAATCGATGATGCTCTACAAATTTGTCATTCACTTTTATCCCATATTTCGAACCGTTTTTGCGATAGGAACGCTAATACCGCCATTTTGCACTAGGTGGCGCTGTAAGCGGCCTCATCTAGTAGTGCATAGTCTCTTTACCATACCTAGACACCACGTTTATGAATATAGATGCAGTCGTTCGGAAGTTAAGAGGGTGAGAACGGACTTTAATTGTCACCCTGTATTTTTCTTTTAAGACATTGTTGTTAAATAACCAGCTATTTATCACTGTTTGATTATTTTATTAGTGATGCATTAAAAAAACAGCAAAAACTAATTAAACTTCAGCGAAATAATTTTGTCCACCTAGATCGGCGAAACGTCCCACTCTGCGGCAACGAGGAATGTCCAAATTCTACCAGTTACGCTTTTTTGAGTGCTTTATAGGATGTTAAATTGGGTTCACTTTGCGCGAATAGTAACGCGAGTCCCTTCAAATCTCGTTCGACGAAAATAAATTTCTGCACTTCTGAAAATTTGAAGGATTCCACGAGCGCTTCGAAGGATGTATGCTAACCAAGTCGATCCCACATGTCAGGGAATCAGGTTCTTATTCTTGGTACTTATTTAATGTAAATTATTAAATATATACACTATGTGCAATACTGATTGAGAGTTTCACAGACAAGGTCGGTCAAATGCGCGACCGTAACCATGGGTAGCTAAAGTCGTCTGATGATGACAAAAGATTTAAGGCAGTATTTAAGTAGAAATACCTGCTGAGCAAGCTACTTTCTCACAAGGGAATTGTGCAACGTGGCTAATTATGTGGCATACCAAAAACTGTTGACACAATGCTTTCCCTTGTGAGACAATTCTTGCTGTCTCAATGCCATTAACTGCTGAGCCTGACTGTTGCTAAGCGTGTGCTGTTTCTGGATGAGTCTGGATGCATCACTGCTCTCGGTCAGTGACCCAACCCGTCTCTTACTCGACATGTATGTATATATCCATATTGTACTGCAAAAAGTCCAATATATATGTACCCGTTATTATTCAAATGTATAGTTTTTCATCTTAAAATAAATTTTGTAAATTCTTTTGAGAAATCAATTCATCTCGAATCAAGAAGCGCAAGTGTCAACACCCAACCCGATCCTGAAACAATTAAAGTTAACCCGACTCGAATCCGACACGCAATGACATAAGATTAGGTCCAAACCGCGAGTCGGGTCAGGTTCCGTTTGCTCGACCAGAAGCAGAACTCAATTTGGCATCCAACCCGACCCCGACAAAATAATTTTCGTCATCCGTATTCTTAACCGAGCCCAAAATACTTCAAACCAAGCCGACCGTAAATCCACAATTAGTGAAAATTGGTCCACAATTTAATATAATTATAAAAAATAGCATATGATCATAACTTCAGAATAAATTTTATCTTTTATGTTGAAAAATAAACATATATAAAGAGTCATCCATGGATCAAATATATAGATTTTTATCCGAAGGAATTTGACAATTGGGTTCACCTGAACCCAACCTGAAAGAATCAAAATTCAATCAGAAATCGATTCATACCCGGAAGAATTAGTTTAGTCAATCCGACTTGCAAAGAAAAGAAATGAGCTCCAACTCGAACCAACCCAACCGGGCCGAAATTCTAAAATCCAAATATTTTCCCCGACGATATTGAATTTTGACCCCGAGGGGGGGGGGGGATGCATATGCCCCCTGGATCCCCGTCTGGCGCCGTCCTTGTTTGTGACTGAACATGCTGTGCAGACTTAGCTTGAGAAATAATTTGAATGGAGAAGGAAAACATAGGGTTGCTGCAATAAGTTGCACCAGAGAATGGGGAAAATTTTGGTCTGAAATGCAAGACTGACTTTATCATTGCAGAGGATGACAAGATTCCGCCTTTCTACCATGCCACATCGGGTAAAAACTGGCTCCATAATTTCACTGGTTTTGGTAGCTTGTGCAACTGTTGCCTTAATGAACCTAATAAAGCAGTCAAGAATTTAAAGAAGGGGACACTCTTGCATAAACCGACTGGACCAAACATCCTGCCGTCCTGGATTTCACTGAAAAGCGTGAGGTGGAATACGGGGATTGCACTTATGCTCTAAAGAGAAAGCTGAGTTCCCAGAGTGGTCATCCCTGCATTGTTAATAGTTTACAGTTCTTATTAAAATACTAAGGAAATTTTTTAGATATATCTTTATTTTGAAAAAGACAATCTCGTGAAATGCTGTTAGGAATTTCCCATTTTTTTCTCTGAGCCCAATTTATAGAATATTTTGTAGTATGAAACCAAGCGCTGATGTTGTACTATGAATTAGTATTATGGAAGATCCAAAATTCTTTACAGAAGGTATTCCAAAGGAAGGTACCATTTGACATTTTTATTTAGATATTTTAATATTTAACTTTGAAGAAATTTTGGTACTTACCGATTCTTCTTCTCACACAATCAGTGTAACTGGCAGAAAAAATAACAAAGATATACAGGGTGTCCCAAAAAATTTTTAAATACTCTTTAATTTTTTTCTGTCGGAAATATGTAGGCAATGTAAATTACAAAACTTTTTAAATTAAAGAAAGGATTAAGATTATAGTAGTGTGTATTTGACAGTTCCACGGTGTCTGCGTTCCTGCGTTGTGGAGGTCTGTTGTGGTCTGTACATGTGGAGAACTCTGGAGGCGCACCGCGCGCGTTGATAAGACTCGGTGGTGGAGGAAACGCATTTCGGTGGAGGAGATAAGAAGGAGGCGTGTTAGAGTATGCTGTCGGGAATTGATAAGGAGTTGCATTATAATACGCGTGTATTTATTTCGGAAAGTGAATGAATTAGCGAGACTTTGAAAATATTTCAGGAAACTTATTTAGGAGGTAGTGTCTTACAGTACAAGGGTATTTTATTTATTTTCGAATTTTTATTTTCTGATGTTAGAAAAATATTTGAGAACAATTTTATTTTGAGAATTAAATTTTAGAGGTGTTAGAATTATTTTACGAATTTTATTTTCAGGTGTTAGAAAATTTATTTGGAGAATTTCATTTTCGAACTTAATTTTTATTTTTTGGTGTTAGAAAATTTTCGCGAACTGAATTTTATTTTAACGAAACTTTATTTTTATTTTACGAATTTTATTTTCGAACTTAATTTTTATTTACGGAAGGTAGAAAATTTATGCGAAATGAATTTTATTTTTGAGGAGATAGAATTATTTTACGAATTTTATTTTGAGAAATGAATTTATTTTCAGGTGTTAGAAATTTTTTGAGACGAATTGCTATCTTACTTATTTAGCGGAACTTTGAAAATTCGCGGAAAATAATTTTTCTTTTTATTTTGCGAGCTGAATTTATTTTTCGAACTTAATTTTTATTTTCGAACTTAATTTATTTTTCAGGAAAATGCTTCATGTTTTGAAAACTTTTTTTTTTCGTATAAAATGTATGAGTGTTAGAAAATTTAGAGGATATGTCTTAGAATAGACAAATATTTTGTTTTGGAAATGTACTTAGCGAGTTATAGGTGCTGCCATCTTTCGTTTGAAATGTAATTTAGCTGATAATGTGAGATTTTAAAGTGGGAATTCGCGGGAAAAAATTATGATTTTTATATTGGAAATGCATTTAGCGGAGATACTCAATTTTCAATGGAAGACTTTCTGATGTGTGTTGTTCCAGAAGAGATATTTTTGCATGATATCCGTGTTAATTTTTGAGAAACTATTTGTTTTCATATAAAAATGAAACGGGTAGGGGAAAAATTTAGATTTAACTAGCGGAGAATTTTTTTTTTATAAATAGGCGTACTTTTATAGAAGCATACATGTGAGAGATGTGGTAGTATTATCATGAAAAATGGAATTGTAATTCAGCATATGATATGAGATTTCGCACTGAGTAGTGCTATTGAAAGAAGTAAACATTTAAGTTATTCTTGAAAATACATATGCAAAAGAAATGAAAAACATTCATTTCGTTTATCTAAAAAGTTCTTGAAAAATAGATTCATTAATGTAAACAGATGTATATGTAAATTCAAATTTTTAAATGATTTTTGATAAATACCGTTAGGTTCGAATACGGTAAAATGGAATCACTATTTCATATCTTTCGGGTGTTAACTATGCCTTCGCAATATTCGAACAATTCTCAGCAACCCTTTCTCATTCTTTTTGTGGAAAAGGGTGAAGCCGCAACTTGTCATTCAGTCTACGTAGACTAATAGGAAAAAAATTAAAGTGTCTCTCTCAAACGATTAGAAGAATGTGCGTTATTTTCACATGCTTATCATTCAATAGAACACTTAAGCATATCGGTAAACTGAATTGAATAAGGTGAAACTAATATTCACGGTAATCACCTTTACTGGAAAATGCCGCTATCAGTTGTCAATAATAAATGAGCTGACTCGACACGATCCAGATTAAATAATTGTATTAATATATAAAGATAAGAAATCACATTTTCGTAGCTATAGCACACACGCTAACAAGCTAGAAGCGGTAAGAACAACAACTGAACGTTGCCAATTCAAATCGCATAACTTTTTCTCAAAAGGCGCCCCACCAGTGGCTGAGAGGTTCTGCTCTCGAAACTGGTAGACGGGAAGTGCTGGGTTCGATCCCAATCGCGCCCGTCGGCCTAATCGTTCGGAGTTTTCGTGGTTTTCTTCGAACCATGGATTTCCATGCGTTAATACGGGTTAGGTTCCCTTAGAAAGACCCCCACGAAGGGCACTCCCCCTCGGGCCTATATCCCTAGTGTAGATAATCGGCCGTCACAAAATCAACCATCAACCATCTTCTCAAAAGGCTGTTGTCACTTAACACACTTAACAAATTTAACACAGTATACAAGTTAAACATGCAGTTAAGTTATACATATAATAATAACATTTAAAATATTAGGATTAACATAATTTAACACGCCCTCTTGCTAATTATACTATTTTAAATTATTAGAGTCTTCAATTTAACTATTTAGGAATTATAAGTGAGGGCATAATAATACACAATATAATACTTCTTCGATACACAATATAGTGCATAAATTAACACCTTACTTGTTACACTGGTAAAAGAAATGAAAAAAAATATGCAGGAGGAAAGGGTGCAATATTTACAGTTCATCACTATGTCCTTATGTAATACAGTTCATACCAATGTCCTTATATAATACAGTTCATAGCAATGTCCTTATGTGTTACAAATCATACCAAAATTGAACTTGGACAATGTCTTCTTAGACACTGGTTTTGTCAATAAATCTGCATAGTTATTTTGGGACGACACATACTCAAACTGTATCACTTTGTTGACCACTAAATCTCTTAGGAAGAAATATTTAATTTCTATGTACTTGCTTCTTTCTGATGTAACAGGATTTTTCGCAATAAAAATAGCACCTTGATTATCAACATAGACCTTCTGAGGAGTATTCACAAACTCCACACAAATCTCTGTGAGCAAGTTCTTGAACCATACACTTCTTTCGCCACGTGATACATTGCAACATACTCTGCCTCTGTAGATAAGGCAGTGACAGTTTGCTTCTTGCTTGACCAGGAAATGGGTGCACTAGAGAGAAAAATTGCATATCCGCTAAAAGATTTTCAATCAGTTTTGTCGCTGGCCCAGTCAGCGTCTGAAAAGATTTGTAAGCCTTGGCTATTCTTCTTGAACCTAAGTTTCTTGTGCATGGATGCTTTAAGGTATCTCAGCATATGCTTGATTCCCCTCCAATGTTCTTCGCTTGGCTTCTCATTAAATTGACTCATATATGTGGCTGCATACGCCAAGTCAGGACGGGTGCCACATACCAAGTGCAGGAAACTTCCAACTGCTTGTCTGTAGGGTATTCTGCTGCTTTGCTTTCTTCTTTAATTTTCTCCCACTGATAGTCATCGACATGCTTGTATTTGATGTTTGGATCCAAAGGTGTTGCTGCGGGTTTGGCTTCTGACATTTTAAATATGTCAAGGATTTCAGTAATATAAGAAATCTGATCTAGAGTGATGGAACCATCAATATCTTTGTCTATCTTCATTGACAAGATTTGGCTGGCTGGTCCAAGATCCTTTGCAATGAATTTTCTTTTGATGGTTTGCTTAAAGTCTTCTATATTGTTCAAGCTTCCAATAATAAGCAGATCATCTACATATACACCAATGATGAGATCCTTTTTTGCATTGTAATATATGCAGGGGTGTGCATCAGATCTTTTAAGATCACATTCAGTCAAGAATTTATCTAAACAAGAATTCCATACTCTGCCAGATTGTCTGAGACCATAGAGACTTCTCTTTAGATGGCATACTAGATTTTCTTTGCCCTTCACCACACAACCTACTGACTGGGCCATGTAGATAGATGTCTTCCTCCAATGTTCTATTAAGGTACGCAGCTGTCACATCCATTTGGTGAACTTCAAAATCTTTTTCCGCAGCTATGGCAAATAACAGGCGAATGGATTTAAGCTTGATGACAGGTGAGAAAATGTCTTGGAAATCTATACCGGATAGTTGAAGGTAGCCCTTTGCCACTAATCTGGCCTTAAACTTTACTCGTTTTCCAGTGTCATCCTTCTTCTTGCGGAACAGCCATCTGGAAGATATTATCTTCACACCAGGTGGTTTGGTGGTAAGCTCCCATGATTGGGCTTGGGTGAGGTTTGCAATTTCTTCATTCATGGCTTTTTGCCACTAGTCTGCTTCAGGAGATTGCATGGCTTCCTTTACTGTTACCGGGTCTCTCTCATCCTGCTGGTGTATCTCTTGTTCATTATAGAGATAGAAATCTTCAAGGTGTTTGGGGGATTGACAGGTCTTGCTCCTTCACGTCTCTTGTCTCTGAAAGTGGGATTATCTGTCTTCACTTCGGCTTCAATGTCATGTTTGTCGGGCACTTCTATCATCTCTATAGCTGATCTTGGAATGTTTTCAAGTTGTTGGCAAGAACATTCTTCAGGACTTGGATCCTCTAATTTTTTGTCTGAGTCAGACAATTGATTTAAATAACCTGTGTCAAGATTTGGTTGCTCTTGAATTATATCTTCAACTTCTGCTTCAGGTGTGTACAAGTAGCGCTCTTCAAAATTTTCAATACTGAGTATGACTTCTTCTGTGGGATTATGACAATTCTCAGTTTTCAATGGAAAAAAAATTTCTTCAAAGATAACGTCTCTGCTTACAAAGAACTGTTTTTTCTTCAAGTCATACAGCTTGTAACCCTTGACACCATCTGGGTATCTCACAAAAATACATTCCACAGCTTTTGGGACAAGTTTGCCTTTTCTTGAGTATGAACGCACATGGCTGCAAGCTCTGCATCCGAAGACCTTGATGTGGTCTGTTTTGCTTTCTGAGGCTGTCCATAATCTCTCAGGGATATTTCCATTGATTTGATCGCAGCAGAAGGGCGTTTGTTGTGAAGATAGGCTGCAGTAGCTGCTGCTTCTGTCTAAAATTTGTGGTCTGCTCCAGATTCAATAAGTAAACATCTTGTGGTGTTTATCGGGATTTGATTTAATATTTTTGACAAACCATTCTGTTGTGGCGTCTCAGGCACAGTACGTTGTCTTTGAATGCCGTGTGCAGCAAGGTACTTGTCAAATCATTCAGTTCGGAACTCTCCACCATTGTCGCTTCTGAGGAATTTTATTTTTTTGTTATGAAGATTCTCAACCATGCAGCGATAATCTTTGAATTTTTCAAATACTTCAACCTTGGTCTTCATGGAATACATTTTGGTATAGTGAGAAAATTCGTCAGTAAATGTTACAAAATAACTTGATCCTCCAAAGGATGTGGGAAAAAATTTCCCAGCAACATCAGAGTGTACAATTTCTAGGAGGTCTTTTGCTTTTGTACTGGCAACCTTTGGAAACTTCTTTCGCTTCATTTTCCCCTGAATGCAGACAGAGCAAGGTACGTTTGCTGTCAATTCTTTGTTTTTTTCAACAGACACTAAATCTTTGACTGTATTATAATGCGGGTGACCAAGCCTGCGATGCACCAGTTCAATACTTTCTGTTTTTGTTAAAGAAGCAATTTCTACCTGTTTTTCAATAATGTAGAGTCTTCCTTTCTTCTTAGCTGATAGGAGTGTTTTGCCATTGTTGTCAATCACTCTGGCCTTGCCATCTGCGAATTCTACCTTCAAGCCTTTTTCTTCGATTCTTCCAATAGACATCAAGTTTCCTCCTAGTTTTGGGACATATAGGGCATTTTGAATGGTAATGTTTCTTTCTTCACCTTCTTCATCTATCTTGAATGATATATTACCTATTCCGCTGACATTTATTTTTTCTGAATTTGCGATTTCAACTTCAGATGAATATTGTCTAAAGCTTGACAATTTTCTTCGATCTGAAGTCATGTGTTCAATGGCTCCACTGTCTAGGATCCAAAAGTTTTTCCTCTTTGATTCATCTTCATCTGCAAAAAGTGCAATACTGGTCTTGGGGTCAACTGCTATTTTGGCACTGTTTTGGTTTTGTTGCCTAGCCTCTTCGCAATTTCTTGATATGTGCCCCCATTGGCCACAGGAAAAACATTTTGTGTTTTTTCTTTTATCAAATTCTGCTTCTTCATTAGGTTTTCTTGGCATATATTTCTTTATTGGTTTTCCTGCAGCAGGTCTTCTCTGGTTTGATGCAAAACTTCTAGTGTGGAGGAGTGGAGGGCTTGTTCTTCATGGCTTGCATTGGGTAAACTTTCATTTCTTGCTATCCTTTTTTCTTCAACTAGCAATCTGGACTTCACCAATGTAGTTGTCAGGCTTGCTTCATCTTTTTCAAAATTCAGAATCAGCGATTCATAGGCCTTGGGTAGCCCTAACAGCATCACTAGAGCGACTTCTCTGTCTGTGAATGCATAACCTCCATTGGATAACTTCCTGTGTAAATCCATCAGTCTTGCTAGGTGGGCTTGCACAGATTCATTAGGCTTCATTATAATATTGAAGAATTCTCTCATGAGTTGTAGCACGTGTGATAAACCGAACTTGGTATGCATTTCTTTAAGACAGTCCCAGGTTTCTCTAGCTCTAATACAGTCTCCAATGTCATCCAGAAAGGTATCTTCAACAATAAGAAATAAGAGAGTAAGTGCTTCGTCATTTTTCTTTCGCTCTGCTTCACTAATGTCGGTTCCATATCCCGGTTCTACTGCTTCCCAACATCGCTTCTGCACTAAGATATCTCGGGAACGAATACACCATGTGTGATAGTTATCGCCGTTTAATTTCGGCATTTTATAATCTTCTGAGGCCATTTTGTACCTTTTACACGTTAAAATCTGAATAAAAGTCCACCAGGAAATAATCTTCGTCTAGCGGTAAGGAAGTTTACACACTTCGTTTTTCAACGTGGTTTGGCGTAAGATTGGCTTCGGTCTCGCGCTACAACTTCAAATAAATAATCTTCCATTCTGGGTCGCAGTCAGCTTTTTTAAACAGAGCATCGTGACTGATAACGTATCAATAACAAATGAGCTGATTCGACACGATCCAGATTAAAACATTTTCGTAGCTATAGCACACACGCTAACAAGCGAGAAGCGATAAGAACTGTTGTGGTGAGTTACAATTCAACCCTGTGTACCAAAACAAGCAACAACTCAACTCTACCTATGTACACCTATGCACCTGTGAAAAACTATGCACGATTGAGCAGCGTGTCAAATCTACTGCTGTCGTGGACTATGGTACATTTGCAGCTCGTGCTCCTTTTTCGAGACAAAAAGCTGCGAGGAATATTGAAAATATTTCTGAAACTGTTCCTAGAGTTGATATTAGACCTAGTAAACAAAGCATTGCTTTAAATGTGGATCTAGTACACATTTATGTAAAGACCGTCCAAAGAAAAAATTCAGTGATAAATATCAGCCATCAAAAAGTAACAAAGGTGCATTTAGTGCTAGTGAAAGTTTTACTCAGCCAGATATTTGGATTTGTGATTCAGGTGCTTTTCACCACATGACTGAAAATAAGCAGTATTTTACAACATATAAACATTTTCCCGTGCCCATTGAAATTTCACTCGCTGACAAAAATAAGATCTATGCATATGGATCGGGTAAAATAAATATTGAAGTATTTATCCATGGCAAGTGGTATGATGCACACATGGAAGACGTGTGGTATGTTCCGGATGTGCGAAGGCACCTCTTTTCTGTCCAACAGGCTGCCAAGCATGGTGTGGAGGTTAAATGATTGATAAGTGTGTTTCTTTTTACCGCAGTAATGAACTTGTTGCTGTTGGATCATGGACAGATGGTACATATGTTATGTCCATGAGAGTCGTTATTCCAGCATGTCCAGCTGAAATAAGCATTGCTACAGAATCTGAAATTTTGCAGTTGTGGCATGAGCGCCTCGGTCATCAGAATAAACGACATGTTAGAAAACTGTTAATTGATATGAACATTCATGTGAGTCATGCAGTAACAAATGATTTCTGCGATGGATGTGCTCTTGGCAAAGCACATAGAAACCCTTTCAAATCATGACCCTATAGAGCCACGTCAGTTGGGGAAATCATTAATGCTGATGTAAATGTCTGTAAGATCCTTTAGTGGTGCACGCTATTTTGTGTCTTTCAAGGATGACTATAGCAAACATGGTAGAATTGTCTTTGTGAAAAACAAAAGTGAGGTGAGTTCCTGCTTGAGTATGTTTCTTAATGAAGCTACCAATCATGGTCATGTTGTGAAAGAATTGCGTTGTGATGGAGGAGGTGAATTCGACTGTGGTGAAGTTCGAAAAATCCTTGCTGAAAGAGGTACAGCTTTGAATTTAGGAGTACCATACACGCCTGAACTAAATGGGACAGCAGAACGCGAAAATAGGACAATTGTTGAACTTGCTCGCTCTATGCTCTCTACGTGTGGATTACCTCGATCACTGTGGGCCAATGCCTGTGAAACAGAAGTGTATCTACTAAACCATTCTGGGGTATCACCAGAAGAAAACAAGAGTTCTCATGAGCTTTGGACTGGTCAACCAACATTTAAATTGCATCATTTGCGAGTGTTCGGAACTGAATGTTATGCTCACATACCGTCTTGTGTGGTATGTCAACAAAAGAGATGGCTATAAAATCTATTTACCTTCTCAAAATAAAATCATAAAATCTCGTGATGTATATTTTAAACTTGAACGTCTCTGTACAACTCCTGTTACAGTAGAGGTGGAGGAAGACTTCTCAGAAGTGTGAAGAAATTCAAGAGGGAGACTCCTCTGAGAAGTGTGAAGAAATTCAGAATGAAGAAACCAATCAATCAGAAGAAAATCCTGAACTTAGAAAATAGAGACAACGGAGCATGCCTACATGGATGAAGTCTGGAGAATTTATTCTTGCAAATGTAGTTGCTGTAGAAGAATCTGAAAATCCCTCTACATATGCTTAAGCTCTTTTTTCAAGTGAAAGTGACTTGTGGCTTAATGCCATAAAAGAATAAATGTCTGCCCTGCATGAAAACAAAACATGGGAATTGGTTGAAAAACCTAAAGGTTCCAAAGTCATCAACTGTCGATGGGTGCTGAAGAAGAAATTTAATCCTGATGGTACTGTGGAGCGATACCGAGTACGTCTTGTAGCAAAGGGCTATGTCCAAAAAGCTGGTATTGACTTTGATGAGACATTTAGCCCTGTCGCAAGATACGACACTGTAAGATCAATTTTGGCAGTTACTGCAAAAGAAGAATTGCACTTAAAACAGTTTGACGTAAAGACTGCATTTTTATATGGAATACTTCAGAAGGAAGTCTTCATGACATAGCATGAAGGTTTTAACGATAATAGCGGGGGAGTCTGTCTACTACATAAAAGTTTATATGGACTCAAACAAGCTCCTCGTTGTTGGAATCGGTGCTTTGTAAACTTCATGAAGGAACATGCATTGGAAGTTAGTACTGCTGATCCTTGTTTGTTTATCAGACATAGAGATAAAAAGAAACTTTTTGTTGTTATTTATGTTGATGATGGCCTCGTTGTTGGTTCTGACAAGGTTGAAGTGGAGGAATTTATTAGTCAACTTTCTCAAACCTTTAGATCACAATAGGTTCTCTTAACCAATTTCTGGGCATGAATATAACAAAATTCGATGATGGTTCAATTTTTGTGAACCAATATGCTTATGCACAGAAAATACTCGCAAGGTTTAATATGGACTGTGCTAATCCAATATCAACACCAAGTGATAGAAGTGTTCCTGATGACGAAGAAAATAAACTGATAGGAAAAGAAATTCCTTACCGTCAGGCTGTTGGTAGTCTCATGTACCTTGCTATTGCAACAAGGCCTGATTTATCATATGCTATCAGTACTGTCTCTGAAAATCTTGAAAACCCTAGGTCATCGGATTGGTGTGCCGTAAAGCGAATTTTCAAATATCTTAAAGGAACTGTCTATTTTGGTTTGCTGTATAAAGCAAAGTGTAATGCCAGTGATCTTGAAGTATATAGCGATGCTGATTATGCAGGAGATATGAAAACGAGACCCTCAAGGACTGGCATGATTTCTAAATTTCCAGGGGGTGCCATTTCATGGATGAGCCAGAAACAGAGAAGTGTGGTGTTATATACAAAAGAGGCATAGTATGTTGCTGAAGTGAAAGCGCAAAAGAGTTAATATGGCTGAAACGCTTGTTAAGTGACATAACAACTCTAGGACCTCCTTCCATGTTAGTGGACAATGCCAGTGCTGTGAAGCTCGCAAGGAATCCAGAGTTCCATAAAAGGTCTAAACATGTTGATGTGCGGTAACATTTTGTACGTGAAAAATTCATTGAAGGTGAACTGCATATCAAACATGTTCCCGGAAAGATGCAGCTAGCTGACATCATGACATAACCTCTGTCCTGTGTCAGGTTCAAAGAACTTCGTCTTTTGTTAGGACTAGTTCAATTTAATTTAGTTAATATTTAAATTAATGATATGTAAGTTGTACCTTGTGGAGGAAGTGTTGTGGTGAGTTACAACTCAACCTTGTATACCAAATAAGCAACAACTCAACTCTACCTATGTACACGGTTGTTGTCATTAGATGTAGCTTGCGATTGAAGAAAACGTGATTAAACTTACACTGCTTGCAGCCCTTTGAATTCTTATTAATTTGCATGTAGCTTTTTGTTTCAGCCCAGTAAGAGAATCTGTTGGTAATAATAACTGAACGTTGCCAATTCAAATCACATAACTTCTTCTCAAAAGGCTGATGCCACTTCACAAATTCAACACAGTATACAAGTTAAACATACAGTTAAGTTATACATATAATAATAACATTTAAAATATTAGGATTAACATAATTTAACATCAGTTGCATGTAGACATTTAGTCTACCAAGAATAATAGAGCAAATTTAAAGAGTCCCTCATATGCTTAGGAAACGACATATTATATTTTCAACAATTTTAGCAAACAATGAAATATTTAAACAGGATGGCAATTTTGAAAAGCGAACATGATGATTTTTACTTTTGAATTGATTTGAGAGGAAAAGATTCTTTCTTTTAAATCAATGGACGTTTGAAAAATTTTGCGGAAAGATTTTAATTTCGAGAACTTAATTATTTTTTCGATTTAATTTTTCATATATATGCTGTTCGAGAATGAATGTATAGTTTTAGATATGTTATACATGACTTGCGTTAAAATTAAATTTGTAAATTGAAATAATAATAATAATAATAATAACATTGAAATAATAATAAAAGCATTGAAGTAATAATAATAACATTGAAATAATAACATTGAAATAATAATAATAACATTGCTAATCCAATATCAACACCAAGTGATAGAAGTGTTCCTGATGACGAAGAAAATAAACTGATAGGAAAAGAAATTCCTTACCGTCAGGCTGTTGGTAGTCTTATGTACCTTGCTATTGCAACAAGGTCTGATTTATCATATGCTATCAGTACTGTCTCTGAAAATCTTGAAAACCCTAGGTCATCGGATTGGTGTGCTGTAAAGCGAATTTTCAAATATCTTAAAGGAACTGTCTATTTTGGTTTGCTGTATAAAGCAAAGTGTAATGCCAGTGATCTTGAAGTATATAGCGATGCTGATTATGCAGGAGATATGAAAACGAGACCCTCAAGGACTGGCATGATTTCTAAATTTCCAGGGGGTGCCATTTCATAGATGAGCCAGAAACAGAGAAGTGTGGTGTTATATACAAAAGAGGCAGAGTATGTTGCTGAAGTGAAAGCGCAAAAGAGTTAATATGGCTGAAACGCTTGTTAAGTGACATAACAAATCTAGGACCAGTGGCGTGGCGTCCGGTCATCGCTGGATGCGGCGATGACCAAGCAATATTTTAAAACTCTTAATAAGCTTTTAAAACTCTACGATCCAGTTTTAGCAGAACATTTGGAGTTCATGTATAAGTGAAAGTAAGATTTAAAGTTTCTTTTTTGAACATACAACCATTGAATTTTAGAGTTAATAATTTTTCACCACAAACTTAAATAATTGCGATGACCACCGAAAATTTTCACGCCACGCCACTGTCTAGGACCTCCTTCCATGTTAGTGGACAATGCCAGTGCTGTGAAGCTCGCAAGGAATCCAGAGTTCCATAAAAGGTCTAAACATGTTGATGTGCGGTACCATTTTGTACGTGAAAAATTCATTGAAGGTGAACTGCATATCAAACATGTTCCCGGAAAGATGCAGCTAGCTGACATCATGACAAAACCTCTGTCCTGTGTCAGGTTCAAAGAACTTCGACTTTTGTTAGGACTAGTTCAATTTAATTTAGTTAATATTTAAATTAATGATATGTAAGTTGTACCTTGTGGAGGAAGTGTTGTGGTGAGTTACAACTCAACCCTGTATACCAAATAAGCAACAACTCAACTCTACCTATGTACACGGTTGTTGTCATTAGATGTAGCTTGCGATTGAAGAAAACGTGATTAAACTTATACTGCTTGCAGCCCTTTGAATTCTTATTAATTTGCATGTAGCTTTTTGTTTCAGCCCAGTAAGAGAATCTGTTGGTAATAATAACTGAACGTTGCCAATTCAAATCACATAACTTCTTCTCAAAAGGCTGATGCCACTTCACAAATTCAACACAGTATACAAGTTAAACATACAGTTAAGTTATACATATAATAATAACACTTAAAATATTAGGATTAACATAATTTAACATCAGTTGCATGTAGACATTTAGTCTACCAAGAATAATAGAGCAAATTTAAAGAGTCCCTCATATGCTTAGGAAACGATATATTATATTTTCAACAATTTTAGCAAACAATGAAATATTTAAACAGGATGGCAATTTTGAAAAGCGAACATGACGATGTTTACTTTTGAATTGATTTGAGAGGAAAAGATTCTTTCTTTTAAATCAATGGACGTTTGAAAAATTTTGCGGAAAGATTTTAATTTCGAGAACTTAATTATTTTTTCGATTTAATTTTTCATATATATGCTGTTCGAGAATGAATGTATAGTTTTAGATATGTTATACATGACTTGCGTTAAAATTAAATTTGTAAATTGAAATAATAATAATAATAATAATAACATTGAAATAATAATAAAAGCATTGAAGTAATAATAATAACATTGAAATAATAATAATAACATTGAAGTAAGAATAATATTGAAATAATAGTAATAATAATAACACTGAAATAATAATAATAATAATAGCAAAAAGCAAAAGAAATATTTCGTTGATTGAAATATAAAGTTTCTCTTTAGACTCGATATATATATCGATATTATATATATATATATATATATATATTTTTTCAGTGTTCACTATATATTCACATATCTGTCGATGTGTTAGATCTTTTCAGAAAATTAACTTGATTTTTGCACAATGTTTGTGAGAAAGAATTTTTCTTCTAAAGGAATCTTTATAAAATGGTACGATTCGACTTAGGAAATAATTTTACTTATTACATAAATGAATTTTTAAAACTTCTGCTTGAGGAATAAATTGTGCTAGACTTCAAACGAAGAAAAGTAGCACCACATTTTCAGGGTAGAAATCTCGTCTTTGTGTTTTATCGAACTTGAGAGCTCTTAAATGTTAACGAAATGAAGATAGAAATTTTACTGTACGTTTTAAGCCCTTTCTGGAAATTAGAATTAAAATTAATGAAAGAGTGTTATCAGTATGTAAAATTTAAAATAAATTAATCAAAAATTAATGAAATTAAACTTTCATTGTTCTATATGTTTAATTGAGAATGCAATTATATTTTTTTCTTGAGAGTTATTGCAAGTTTAAGATTAAATAAATTCGCTTTTAGACATTCTGCGTATTTTCAGTAAGTATTATATAAATTTACACGAATATTCTAAATCACGAAATTTCTAAAAATTTCTGTTACGTTAACGAACCAATCATCTTACGTGATTTAGGTCACGTGACTAACAACATTTTTTAAACCAATCATGTTTGAGTATTTATAATTTTAAGCACACGCGCGCCCTCTATGATTCTATAAATTTGCATGGCACGAGATAATTTCATCATTCTGTGTACTGCCATCAACTTGTAAGGACATTGTCAAGTGTTTCATTCGATTTAATTTAATTCGAAATGGAACGAAGCTTGCAATCAACTTTGTTAAATATTGATGATGTTTCCAACACGAAGAATCAGCCTTCATCAGGATTTCATACTCAAGATTTGGAATTTTCATCGTCATCTGTTTCGAATGATGTGAAACCCTATTCATCAGTATGGAAGAAAGAGAAGTTACCCTTCGTGTGTACTACTTGCAACCAAGCCTTCTTTCGGAAGTTTTTGTTGACTAGACATATGAAATCTCACTTCAAGAAAAAAAACATTTGCTTGTGATTTGTGCGAAAAATCATTCGTGACTTATTAATTCATAAGAAGATTCATTCGAAGATCCCTGTAATGTATAAGTGTGATTTATGCAATGACGTATTTTCAAGAAAATATGATTTATTAAAACACAAATCGATCCACAAGAACCCCAAAAACAGCATAGTTGTGATCTCTGCAGTGACGTGTTTTCGAGAAAGTATGACTTATTAAGACACAAGAAGAGCCACAATATGATAACATGCCTATGACGAATGATAACATATGCCTATGCATATTGAGGAAGCCTTTGCCAAAATGAATAACTCCTTTGAAAAGTTCACACAGCAAGGTACAGGATGGATGCTAGATAAAATTTTGAATTTAGAAGTGTATTCAGCTAAACTTGGCATGTATTAAAACTTGTATACCTTGTTTAAACTCTGTTTACTTATGTACTGGACATTGTAACTTTGAAAATAAATATTTTGTGAGTGGAAATGCTTCCAGTTTGTAATTTTTTTTCACATATTAACATACTTTACTCTTATCATATACTATGTAAATTACTTTTTAACATTTGAATTTGTTAGAAAGACAAAAACTGGGTGAAATGTTCAAAACATTTGATCTATCATTTATAAATCTCTTACATTGCAAAATAAAATTCATTTGAAAAATGAATACTAAAAGATTAGAATTCTTTAGAGATTAATTCAATATACCTGAAATTACTTGTTTGATATTTATATACTTCAATCAGCAACTCAACGTGCAATAAGAAAAATAAAAGATGGCGTATTCTTTATCAGTTAAACACGAAGACACGTGTTATTACATGACTTCCTTCTATTATGAGAATGGCTGATAATGCACACACTTCATTCATTATCAGCAACGTCAGTAAGCTATAAGAATAGCTAGATTATCGTAATACATAGCATTGCTAACCGAAACTTGTTTGAGTCTGTTTTTTGTTACCTCGCATGTAATGTAAGTTAAGATTATTTTTAATTACTTAGATAGTTAAAATCAACAATTGCTAATTGTAATTAGCCCATTAATTGATTTGTATAATAATAAGTGATTTATTTATATATTTTTTAAATTCATTAAGTATTGATCTTAGAAATAACTTAATTTGCTTTTTAAAGCGAACATCCTTAGATTTAATTCACTTAGCCTTTAAAATTTTGTTTTGCATGATGGAAATTAATTCAAAGTATTGAACGACGTATTTGTGAGACGACTCTTTTCTAGAAAATGAAATTACGTAAAATGGTTTCGCTGAAAGTTTTCTCTAACCTAAACATGTTACATAAAACGGTTGTCATATGACAACAATCGCTAGATTATGAATCGCTTTTCATGTGTTTTTCTGATTTTTTTAAAAACGGTGTGTTTTCAAATGACTTTTCTGAAAGTATGTAAAGTGTTTTTACATTCGAAAAGTTTTCGCTAATCTAAACATTTTTAATCAAACTGTTGTTATATATAAAACTCGCTGTGTTAGGAATTTCTTATGTATTTTTCTTGAACCAGTGTTAGAGGATATTTTGTCTCTCTCAGCGGAAAGTCAATTTAGATTTCATTCTCCTTTGTCTCTTAAACTATGTTTGCTTTGCATATTGCAAATCATTTCAAAGTAATGAAAGTTGTATTTGTAAAATGATCCTTTTCTAGAAAATGGAAAAGTATTCGTGAAATTATTTAGCTTGTAAAATTTTGAAAGACATGAAAATGACTCGAAGAAATTATTTGACTTGTAAAATATTTCAAGAATTAAAATTGATTTCATTGCGCGAAGTTGAGTTGAAAAATGTTTGCATGACTCGAAGAAATTATTTGACTTGTAAAATATTTGAAAATGTATCCATTGAAAAAGAACTTGGCTTCTTGAAATCGTATGCTTGATTTCTAAAATTTTCATGAAAAATGCAAGCTTGATAGAATGAATAACGAAAATCTTTGGTTTCTTTGCAGTTTTTGAACACTTTCAAGGAAGAGAGATACAATGAGAGTACTTAGTTTCACGCGAACATATGCACGTTTCCTAAAAATTTTATGAAATATACATGTTTGAAAGAATAAATGATGAGAGTTCATGGTTACCTCTTGTGAACTCATTCGTGAAAAATCTTTCTTAATACTTCACGAGTCTTGAGTGTTGATAGTTTGTTTTGAAAATCGATTTAATGCCAGGATTTTGTAGGAAAAAAGAATGAGAGTCCTTGTTTTCTAAGTAGATTTGTTTGATTAAAGCTCAAAAATGGTACGAGTTGAACTCATCCGTGGAAGAAAGATTGGTGAATATCCTTAAGTTTTTGAAAAAATACATGAATTGAACACTTGTTTGGGAGAAAGAATGATCAGAATCTTTTGTTTGTTGGAAGGCTTGGTTCATTTCTTAAAAGTTTTTAGCAAATGCATGGTTTAAACACATGCATGAAAGAGAGAACGATGAGAGTCCTTGATTAATTCATGAGAACTAATATAGAATAATCGTTAGTTGACAAAACAAAGTTTTTGGAAAAAAATAAGTTAAAAAAATTATTTAAGAAAAAATTAAGTTATAAAAAAATTTGTTAAGATAAAATTAAGTTAAAAAAAATTAGTTAAAAAATTTAAAGTTTAGGAAAAAAAATTTAAATTAAGAAAAAAATTTGTTAAGATAAAATTAAGTTAAAAAAAATTAGTTAAAAAATTTAAAGTTTAGGGAAAAAAATTTAAATTAAGAAAAAAATTATGTTACGAAAAAAAATTAGTTACGAAAAAAATTACGTTAAGAAAAATATTACAAGGTTGAATGTTTGTAAAATTTGATTGTTTTCTGCTTTAACTCGTAACATGGGGGTTGTATATCAAATGTTTTGAACATTTCACTCAGTTTTTGTCTTTCTAACAAATTTAAATGGTAAAAAATAATTTACATAATATATGATAATAGTAAAGCATGTTAAAATGTAAAAAAAATATATATATATATACAAACTCGAAGCATTTCCACTCGCAAAATATTTATGTTCAAAGTTACAATATCAAGTACATAAGTAAACAGAGTTTAAAAAAGGTATACAATTTTTAATACATGCCAAGTTCAGCTGAATACACTTCTAAATTCACCATTTTATGTAGCATCCATTCTGTACCTTGCTGTGTGAACTTTTCAAAGGAGTTATTCATTTTGGCAAAGGCTTCCTCAATATGCATAGGCATGTTATCATTCGTCAACTCCAGAGTTGCTCTTGAACAGAAAAAGGGAGTAGCATAGTCCATTTCACCATCATGTGCTAAACGACTTACAACCACATGAACTGTTGCATACAATTTAAATGAGTTTTTCTGCCATCTGGTAATTTAATTCATTCAAAATATCTGCTCTTATACTATGTATTAAAAAATACGTGTAAGTCTTTATCATTCTCTTCGTCAGATGTGAGATTAATTACAGAAAGCGAATTAAGATCATTTTGACTTTGAAAATGCTTCACCTTTTTCATATAATGCAGCTTTTAAAGAAGAATAAGTTTGTTTGGGTGAAACCTTATGTAAAGTGCGTTTATGTGCCAGTAAAACACTTTTGTTAGAAAAACTTTCATCACATTCATCACATGGATATTTTTGGATGGGCTTCGTATGAGTCTTCTTGTGTTTTAATAAGTCAAATTTTCTCGAAAACACATCGCTGCAAAGATCACAACTCACAGGGGACTTTAAATGAATCTTCTTATGAATTAATAAATCATATTTTCTTGAAAACACATCACCGCAGAGATCACAACTATGTTGTTTGGGCATCTTGTGGCTCTTCTTGTGTCTAAATAAGTCATGCTTTCTCGAACACACGTCACTGCAGCGATCACAACTATGTTGTTTGGGGGTCTTGTGGATCGGTTTGTCATATACGTAATAATAAGTCATATTTTCTTGAAAATACATCATTGCATGAATCACACTTATACATTACAGGGATCTTCGAATGAATCTTCTTATGAATTAATAAGTCACTTATTTGCGCGAATGATTTTTCGCACAAATCACAAGCAAATGGTTTTTTCTTGAGGTGAGATTTCATATGTCTAATCTACACAAACGTCCGAGAAAAGGCTTTGTTTCAAGTAGTACACACGAAGGGTAGCTTCTGTTTCTTCAATCCTGATGAATAGGGTTTCACATCATTCGAAACAGATGACGATGAAAATTCCAAATCTTGAGTATGAAATCCTGATGAACCCAGGTAGCACACGGATATTGGCCGATGTTCCTACCAATATCGGCCAATATTTTGAATGTCAGTGAATGTCGAACATCCAATTTACGACATTCGCCGATATTTACTGACGTAACTTAAAATTAGTGTTCAAAATAAAGCATTTACAAGAATTGTTTGTATTGTTTATAACATTGTAATATAGAAATAATATGCTGCAAAATAAAATTTAACATGTTTGCGTTTTTTTAAGAAACATAATTTTTTAATACTTTATTTTGAATATCTGATTGACATTGGCCAATGTTGTAAAACTGATATCGCAGTTACAACATTCAGCGGTATCCAGCGACATTCATAGGAACTATCGGACATCTACAAATATCTGTCGACATCCGTATCCAGCGAAGTTCGTAAATGTGAACTGAAGTGAACGAACGGACCTACAATATTGCTTGGCTTTCGCGGTAAGCCTTTTGTCGACTCATCCATATTTTTATACAATAGAAGCTGTCTGTAAGTTTCATTTTTTCTGTTTGACAGCTCTTTAAACATAAATATCAGAAGCCCTTTAACAAGGATCGTAAACGGTAAGTAATGTCATTTTTTCTTATTTCTTTAAAAAATAAAATGCATGTATAAAGGCATGTTCTGTAACGTGTATGTTTTAATATGCAATTTTAAGTATCATATATCAGTGGTCGATGTAGAGTTTTTCCCTTGGAATGCGTTTTGTGAAATATAAAGTTATTTTTATGATATTTATTATACTTTCGTGAAAACTAGTATTTTGTAACGAAAAATGAAAATGCAGTTAATCAAGTTCTAATCGAGACTCTTTTAATGTCTTGTGTAAGTTTTCTTTAGTGAACTTCTTTTAGACCTAACAAAATTAAAATAATTAATGAAGAGTATATTTTTTTGTGAAGGGACTTACTTAATTTTGTGAATTTCCCAAAACCCCCAAAATTTTGCCTGGATATTCTAGCGCGATGTAATAATGTATAGAATTAAATTACAAACATTTTCAGGTATCTCTTTTGTAATACATGTAGCATGAGCGGATTAAAAAATATATATATATAGAAGTCCAATTATTTTCATTGATATACCGATATTAGGTGTACTACTTTGTATAAAAAACTCAGTGTTTCTGATCATTGTGGTCTTACGCTTTACAAATAATTTTAAAAGGAAAAGAAAACTGATATTGAGGATTTTTTTTAAGTCAAAACTTATAATCTCTGCATTGTTAGTTAATTTAAATTATATTAAACAAAAACATAATTTGAAGAAGAAATTAAAAAAAAAAATATTTCCTACATTGTTTAAGCCCGAGAAGGGACAGATATTAAGTTATTTCATTCAATTAGTTCTACATTTAATGTTAAATTTTTGTAACAAATTAGTTAAGGCAATTGAAGATTAAAAAATAAAAATAAAATTCATACAATATGATACTTAAAACACCCGAAAAAATTAGATTCCGTTCAAATGAAATCGAAATAAATCTTAGACTTCTTCCATTTTTAATTGAAAATATTTGTATTGCAGATTTTGTATTATGTTTATGAGAATTGTGCATAAAATGATAAGATGCATGCAAAATACAAAACTTAACTAATTTGTTACAAAAATTTAACATTAAATGTAGAACTAATTGAATGAAATAACTTAATATCTGTCCCTTCTCGGGCTTAAACAATGTAGGAAATAAATTGTTTTTTTAATTTCTTCTTCAAATTATGTTTTTGTTCAATATGTCAAGTTTTTTAATAACTACTGCACTCAGACGAATGCATTTCAAAATTAATAGAGAGTATCATCATCAGGCTTTGATGTATGCGGTATTGCATCACAATGTGGGATGCAGTTTACCAATGTGTAATTCAAAATGTTTCACCACTGTAGTAATGCAGGTTGCGGTAGTTTGGACAAAAACTTTTAATCTGAACGTAAAAAATCTATAATCACAACATAAAATATTAACTTCACTTAAATTTAGATACCCTATTTCCCACTCAGGAGCGCTATGAATGTAAATGTAAATTGTGTTGAATCCTTACTACTAATATTTAACAATATTATAGCTGTGATACAGTAAAAAATAAAAGTTTTACTTAAATTTTTAAACCTTACTCTATAAATAGTTCTCATCTGGGGAAAAAGAAATACATTTTAAATTTAAGTTATTTAATTCCCCACTAAGTTCGCTACCTGCGTAAAAATAGCTATCCAGTAGAAACTTTTTACTAAAGTATAAACTTGACCAAAGCAAAAACTTATTCTGAAAATATCCATTTTATTTCCACTATGACGCCATATTCACCTTTTTAATTTTTGAAAACAAAAATTATCTCAATTTAATATTTCACGTGAAAATCTTTCAACTAAATAGAAATAAATTATTATTATGGCTTTAGAAATTTTTGCAACAATGAAGTAAAAATGTTACATTCTCTATGAAAAATGTCAGTTGATTTTCAATGAAAAAAGCGAAAATTGGAATTATTAAGAAAAATATTTGAATAATGTAAAAAAAAAAGAATTTGCTCATGTTTCTCTCTGGGTTATAATTCACCCATATGCAAAGGCCTTTTACCATTCGTTTTGACCCTGACATCAGGCAAACTTTTTTTACACTTTAAATTTATAATACCATTAGAATTAGTAAAGAATAAAAAATTAGTGGCATCAGGGACGAAAAGGTGGGAAGAAAAAATGAAAAAGTTATGATCTCCATAGGCTTTTCCATGTTAAATTAACATTGAGAAGTGACACTGGAAATAAATAAGTATTGTGCTGCTGCGCAATACTTAAATAATTTCCAAAATCCAAATTAAAGTAAAAATACATGATGATGTGCCAATAGGAATTTCTTAAATTATTTTTTAATTAATAATTATTATATTCCAGTTTTTTTTAAATATTAATCTATCAACAATATTTAACCATTCTCATGGTCTCATTTCCCAATATGGATCAAAATTTAATTGTAAATAACAGAAATACTTCAAAACACCCAAAATTCCAGTGGACACACCACAAAAAGTAATAGATATAAATTGTTTTTTTACTGTATTTAGAACCAGAATTTAATGAAAGCATACTAATGAAACAAAATAGTTATTTTCCGTTAAATTTAACAAAATTAGGATATCAATAATTAACTGTTTAAATTATGATTATCACAAGATAATATTTTGGTTATTTGATTAATATTTAATTTTTAGAACCAGAATTTAATGAAAGCATACTAATAAAACAAAATAGTTATTTTCCATTAAATTTAACAAAAGGAGGATATCAATAATTAAATATTTGAGAATTATTAACTGTTTAAATTATGATTATCACAAGATAATATTTTGGTTATTTGATCAATATTTAATTTTCAGTTTTAAAATACTAAATGACAGGGGGATTACAGTTATCAAGTTATTGAGACTGTGTAGGGTTTAGAGGGGTAATAAAAAACAACCTGAAAAAAAGTTTTGAAATATTAATGCATATATTTGTATATTTCCAACTATTTTTAACAGTTAAAACACCCAAAACTATTTGATATATTACTTGTAGTAACTAGAACTTCTGTAACTTAATTTTTTTAATTTAAATGGGTAGAGATTGAGCCCTATGACCGCCTCCCCCCCCCCCCTTTTTCTACTATGTCCATAAACAATAGTATTCTCTGCTCCCTTATTTGTTTTATTAATTGCCAGATTATAAAATATGTAAGGCAGAGTTATGATTTTTTTTTTTTAATTATTGAAAATTTTATTTACATGAAATTAAAAGCAGCTTTTTATAAAAATTTTGGTGTTATTATATTCTGGTAAGTGCAATTTTTAAAAATTAAATTTGATTACTTAGGTTGTCAGTTAACATATTTTATGCACTTTACTGAAATTGCATTTTTAGCAATGTCTATACGGTGTGTCCATTACTAGAAATTGGCTAATTAAGCATTCAGTATTGAACGCAGGTCTTAACCTTAAAAATGAATGAGATTTTGTAAATGGCCATTATATAAAATTCAAAGTTTTCTACTCCTGTCAAAATAAAAACATGCAAATTTTGCAAGAAAGATAAAGAAGATATACTATTAGACTATTTAATAAATGAATTTATTAAACTCTTAGCATGTTCATTATGTTTTTCATTGAAAAACAGTGGAACTTTGAAACGTTTTTTGCTTCCTGATTGGTTTGATTAAAAAAGTGTCAACAATAATCCAGGTTATAAAACATGCAAGGGGAGGGGAGGAGGGTTATGAAAAAAAATATATATGCTAAATTTTTATTGGTTATGTTTTATAAAACAAAAACATTGAAGGGTGTCCATTACTGGCACATCTATCCTAGTTTCTTGAAAGCCATTGATTTTTAGGTTTTTTTCACAAAACAATAATTTTGGTTTGAAATAATCCTGAATTACTTTTCTAATTCATATTTAACATTAGATAGAATAAAATTTCAAATGTTTTGTAAAAATATGCTCAGTATTGAATCTATCTGCAGATTTTTTTCTATTCGGCTGATTAGCTGGCTTAGCTTAATATTTAGTAAATTTTGCTTTTGACAAATGTCATTTTTTAAAAACTGAATATATGATTATTATTTTGCATAGCTGAATGATTATTTAATAATTGGTTACTCTATGAATGCTCTCTCATCCTGTTTTAGCACTTCACCATCATACTTGATCCAGTTTATTCACCTGTATCTGTGGGTTCTTGAATTTTTCTCTGAATTGAAAATGCCAGGTATGAAAAATATTAAACGTAAAGCTAAGAAGCAAATTGAAAGTGCATTGCTTCAAGAACAAGTAAATGATTTGGTAAAATCTGCAAAACTGCCTCGTTGTGAAACTGATGCTGTAGAAAGTGCAAATCCTGTTAGGTAGCTTAAATTGGGTCTTTTAATATATAGTTTTATTTATTTTTATATGTATATTTTTTACATTGATTTATTATATTAAAATGCATCATTTTCTTTTGACTAATTTATATTGCTTTAACCCTTTGAGCTCCGGGTTATTAAAATTTTAAAAATACGCTTGAAAAACACTTAAAATGTGATTAGGAGACTGTCTGAAATTGAACTATGTGATTAAAAATTTTTTAAAATACCCCCTTTAGGCTGGGGGACGTGGGAAGTTTTTCCACCATCAGAGCTCTAGGGCATTCATTTCAACACGCAAATACAAGAAATGACACCGCAAAGTTATTCTAAAATTACTACAATTGCTAAAATTTCAACATATTTTAAGCAGTTACATTGTTTAGACAAATTCTAAGACTTTTAAAATATTTCAAAAAATTATTAAATGAGAAAATTCAAAATTTTAAAATTTTAAAATCATAATATAAAAATACAAACAAAACATAAAATATGTCAAATTTATATGAAACTGATGTTAAAAATATTTAATTTTTGTTTAGAAATATTTAAAACATAATAAACTCGTCAATCTGCTAAATTAAACACAAATTTAGATTCCTTGGAATTAAATTATATGCATCTAAATTTGGGTTCTGAAACACTATCTAGTATGTAATTTGCAGTGCTGCCATCTAGTGACAAATCACATTTTTCAAGTCCTTAGAGCTCTGGTGGTAGAAAATTCTACCTTTACTTATTTCTATCCCCTGTAATTATTTAAATTTTCAGTTTCATAATTTGCATGTAACTATTATTAATTGTTTGATGTGTCGAAGAGAAAAAAAAGTTATCTCCTTTGAAAAATATTTCTTTATAATGCTTGAAAAATGCAAAATTTTTAAACCTTCAAAATTGGAGTATTTTTAAGATTGCCTTAAAAACCTACTAAATGTTTGCAGAGAGTAGTGCTGCCATCTAGGTTTGAAGAAGACAAGTAAAATCTGAAAAACCCAATTTTTGCTTTTAAAAAAGAGTCATTTTGAATGAAATTAAAAGACTTTGATTTTATGTGGGTGAAAATTCTCCCGGCAGAGCTCAAAGGGTTAATAGTTCTGATAACCCGAGTCTCTCTAAAAAGAGTTTTTTGTCTGAGGAATCGCCAAATGATTTTTCATCTGAGGAATCTGAGAGCGATTTTTCATTTGAGGAATCTGAGAGCGATTTTTCATCTGAGGAATCTGAGAGCGATTTTTCATTAGGAATCAGCGAGTGATTTTTTTTACTCATCTGAAATACAGGACGATGCTCTTTCTAGTATAAATGAATTTAGTTTAGCATCAGCTTCATCAAATGAATCTTTGAGAAATAAACTTAGGTATTGGTCAGTAAAATATAAGGTAAAAAATAATGCTGTAAGTAGTTTATAAAAATACTAAAATACTATCATCCAGATCTTCCTACTGACAGTAGAACCTTAAAGCAAACATGCAGAAAAAGTGACATTAAAAAAAATGGAAAAGAAGAATACTCCTATTTTGGCATTAAGTCCTATCTTAGCAAACTGGATTTAAAAGAAATTTGCCTGATGAAAAAATTATGCTGAGAATAAATGTTGATGGATTGCCATTATGTAAAAGTACGAGGTCACAGTTTTGGCCTATATTAGGTGTAGTGGTTTCGAACTTGAAACTGTCCCCATTTGTTATTGCTTGCCATTATGGTGAATCTAAACCAACATCCTTGGACACCTTTTTAAAGGATTTTATTTCTGAGGTTAGGGATTTGAAAGAAAATGGGTTTATGCATAACTCTACATTCTATCACTTTGATATTTTAAATTTTAATTGTGATGCACCTGCAAGAGCATTTGTTAAATGCATTAAAAATCATAATTCATATTATGGTTGTGAAAAGTGTCTGCAAAAAGGAGTTGTAGTTAATGGACATGTAAAATTTTTGGAAATAGACAGCCATCTACGATCAGACAGTGATTTTTTTTCTTTGGCACAACCGCAACACCATGTTGGTAAAACTCCACTTCTAGACATAGTTTTTCCAAATTCAGGATTAGTATCAAAATTTCCACTGGACTGCATGCATTTAGTTGATTTGGGAGTAATGCGTAAATTACTTTTTTATTGGATGCGTAATGGCGAAAAGAAAAAAAAGGTAGTCTTCGAATTAGCCAGAAGAATGTGGACCAAATTTCTGAAAAACTTGCTGTTTTTACAGATTTAATGCCCCATGAATTCAGTAGAAAACCAAGATCCTTAAAATTTATTGATACGTGGAAAGCGACTGAATTTCGTCAGTTTATTTTATATTTGGGCCCTATTGTCTTGAAAGATATTTTACCAACAAGATTGTATGTTCATTTTTTATGTTTGCATGTTGGAATTAGTATTTTATCTAATCCTATTTATTCCAAACAAGAAGCATATATTGATTTTGTGGAAAAACTTCTTAAATCATTTGTTGAAGATATGAAAATGATATATGGCGAAAGTTCCTTAGTATATAATGTACATAATCTTATCCATATAGCAAATGATGTTAGGTTATATGGACATATTTCTAATTTTTCATGCTGTTTTCCATTACTATTTTTTCCTTTTAACCTATTAATAAGTAAGTATATGTCACATGTTTCTTTTGATACACATTTGTGTACCAATTTTTCAATAGATGTAAGTGGCCATCATGTGAAGTTTTTGCATTATATAGATCATTGCTAAATTTACTTTATAAACTTGATGCAAATATGCCTGCACACAATCATTCACTGTATTACTCATTTTCAAAAATTTGTATTGTAATAATAGCAATTATTTCATTAAAAAGCTGAATTAAGGAGATAAAGTTGATCAAATTTAGTTAGTATTCTAGAGAATAGCAATTTTTTACAATGCGAAAATACAGTTGCTTCTTAACAGAAAAATTCATTTTTTACACCTGAGAAGTTGTGCATTATAAAGATCTTCTACTGTGTATGTATATATATGATAAAAATTAGTTTTTAATGTAATTTATTTCCGAAATTAACTTGCAGGTATATGTAGTGGAAAGTTTGTCTAAAGGCAAATATTATATGAAGTCTCTCATTTTATCCTTGCATTTTTGGCTTATATGCCTATTGATCCCCCTTTTCTTCAAATATTTGTCTTAATTCACTAAATTATTGAGCACTTACAGAATAGAATTCAATTCAATAAGTCACTATCCTTATACTGTGTTTATGTTTGATTCTAGGATATCCTTAAAAATAATTTTAATCTTACTCTCATGATAAATAGAATATCTTGCATAAATTAAGGTGCCAAGAGCCACTAGTAATAGTAAATTTCAGGCAAACAATCAAATTTAAATGATTTGTATTCAAAGACAAAGTTTGAGATCTATTTCTCTATTTCTACGATGTGAATTATTCATATGTGTAGATGCTTTTTTCCCCTTGTGATTTAGACTTATTAAAACTAATAGTGTTTTTTATTTCTTTGTAGCTGCAGCTTCTTTAAAATTTAAAGGAGCTGAAAGGGAAGACTTGGCAGAGATGTTTGGGAAATCATTAGCTGGTGCTTCGGACTGGAATAAAAGGAAGATTCGGCCATCAGATTACACTTTAGTAGACTGTTCCTTAACCTTTACTGAAACTGAATAAAATCTTAAAATATGAGATTTTTTGTGATATTATTTAGGAAATCTTAATTTGTTAAAATAGCACAATTTGCATTCATATTTTTAATTTGTGAAGTTATGGATATTAAATATAAATATTGATTCCTGCATCAATAACTTTGAATTGAGAAAGTCTTAACTCTTCATTCACTTGAAAACACTTGTTTGCTAATGTTAAACCTATGGGCAGGTCGTTTTCGAGTTTCTGGTTTAAATTTGGATATTTTTAAACTAGTATTTGCATAAGATAATTTAGCTCTATTCATTTGTACTTTTTCGATATTGGTTGCAGATTTTTTCTAGTGAAGGTACTCTCACTTTTGAAACCAGTTCTGAAAGTAAAAGTACCTTAAAAAAACTGAAATTAAAAAAGTAGTAAATAGCCATATTAAAAATCGACTTCCTATTAAAAAAAAAAAATCATTTGAAAACATTAA
The DNA here is from genome assembly GCA_963932465.1 of Maratus speciosus. NCBI lineage: Eukaryota > Metazoa > Arthropoda > Arachnida > Araneae > Salticidae > Maratus > Maratus speciosus. Next base: position 98,458,761 of record OZ010787.1, read on the forward strand.
ATTTAGACAAATGGACCTTATGCACGCGGCCTGAGGTCGAGGCTAAAATTCGTCTGCTGGCGGTATTTACTGGCGGTGTTTAGCATAGCAATGTATGGAGTGTGAATTATTAATGCTTGTTTGTTAAAAATACCGCAAAAGAATTCTTTGATGCAGCAGCATATACTTAATATATTGTAATCTAAATTCAAAATATTGTTCTGTATGCGTAAAAATTCCCCAAGTTTGCAAATTTCCAGTTAAAATATATGCACTCAACCTGGGTCAAGGTTAAAATCGTCTGCTAGCGGTGTTTGCGCCTGCGCATTCCGGTATTCTGCCGGTGCAGTAACTAGAATAACAGATCATCATACCGCCAGCTCTGGCGTCTGACGTCACCTGAATAGAGTCCATTCGAAAACAACCTGCCCATAGGTTTAACATTAGGGAATGGTTGTTTTCAAGTGAGTGAAGAGTCCCCTTAAACAGCATTTCCTTTGTGTGTATCAAATTTTGAGTTTTTATTTCTAATTTGCATAGCTACCAACCTTCAATTTTTTTTCCAATGAAAAAAAAAGTATTAAATTTTTTTTTTTAAATCTGATTTAAAATTATATTTGAAATATTGTTTTGATAAATATTGAAAAGTTAGCAGCTGTAATAGTTCTGTTTTTCCTTTAATTTAGAAGCATGTCTAATTTTATGAAAATATCGAAATATAACAGGAGGATGTTAAATGTGTCTAATCAAACAAAAAACTTTTAATTTGCCCTATTGTATACAATATTCCTATAAAAATAGAAGTTCACTGCAGAAAAAAAAAGGCAGATTGCTAGTCAACAATAAGTTACTGTTGCAGCAGAAATAGGATACTAGTTCAATAGTAAAGTGCCATTGTTCTAAGAGATAAAGGTACCAAGTTTAGTAACATTAAAAAAAAAAATGCAAATTTAACATTAATTTCCAGTGGTTTTATGACTTGCAGATAAATAGAAATCTGTCGTAAAGAAAATATTTGCGTAGACTATTTTTTAAAATGGCAGGGTGCTACATTCTACAACAAAAGATGAAATCTCTTACTCAAATCCGAACAAGTTTACCTTTCTGGTGAAGTTTGTAAAATTACACACTGTAAAATCTTGGGGAAAAAAATAATTGAAGAGTGTTTTTCGTTTCGTTGAAGGACCTATTTTATTGAACTTTGTGAAGTATTATTAAAAGTATATTTTTGTATGAGCCTACACTGACAGATTTATCGTTTTTATTTTGCTTTATGTATTTTTTTTTTTTTTCATGGGATACCTGAGTCATTCAATGTTGTGCATTTGTACTTTTTTATTTTGGTTACAGTTTTTACAAAACTAAATATTGACCTCAAGTATCCTATGCCAAAAAAAAAAAAAAAAAAAAAAAAAAAAAAAAAAATCAAAAGGATTAAAAATGCAAGTGAGAAATCTGTAAAGAGCTTACATAGGATTAACATTTGTGTGAGCGTTTCTTCTCGTGATAGTGTAGGCTCTTAATACAACAAAAGTATGTATAAGAATAACAACCTGAAAAGTTTTCTCCCAATATAAGATCTTCAAAATTTGCCCAGCAACTTTCGAATACAGAGACATTGCTAATATGTGATCATAAATTAACATTAGAACGTCCGGAAATTTAAATTTGACCAAATCTTAATAAAAACATTTTAGCACCAGAATTTTTATTTAAAACAATTTCACTTATTTATTCAACCAAGTTTTCTATAGTTACAATTCAATTAATTTTACGAAAACAATTTTGGTTCAAATCGACATTTTGTCATTTGATCGGTGCTGAATTGACACCAGCTGGACGTTCTAGTGTTAATATAATTTTAGATTCATTTAGTCAAGGGAATATTTTGCACAAGTCTACTGAAAAGTATAAAGCAACACAGAGAAAGAATGAAACACAAACAATTTATAAATAAATTTGAAATAGCTTTCTTTGCCTGTTCAAACTAATTTGTTGCTATTCTTGAAAATTATTCCCAACTATCAACACAAAATTTAAATTGTAGAAAAAAAGAATGTGGAAGAATTCTCTCACTTGCTCTGAAATACATTTTTATTAATTTTTTTAAAACTTTTCAATTAAAAATATTTGCTTACAAAAATCCAAAGTTACACTATCCTATATACTGCTCAAAAATAATCTGACAGATCATATCTTCCAAAAGCTGTTATAAAACAGTGAACTTAATTTTTTTAATATGAAAAAGTTGTTTAAGGAGAAGAAAAAAAACTGATTATTCACAAAATAGATAATTTTTCCAGTCAAAAGTATGGCTAAAAAATCAGCTGCTATCAACACCAAGTCAGAGATGGTTATCCAACTCCATAACTGTGTACAGTAGTATGAACTTCTAGAAAGAAATTGTTATGATGCCTTTTAAATGATCAATTCCAGGTACTTTTTTTTTTCAAAAAATTATCTGAATTGGGGGGGGGGGGGAAGAGAGAGAAAAAAGCTTTAAGCTTTGATACCTGATCAAAACGTGATGTATATTGTGAACTAGTATTTTCTTCTCCAGCATAAAATAAAACAGAGTTGCTTATAAGCAACTTTGTTTACAGAAAAGCGTAAAAAGGAATTGTTAAAGTAAATAAGTTCCTAACCAACTTTTTTGACTTATGGAATAACCCATAAGTTTAAAATCGTAACTGCCAAAAAAGTTTTAATAAAAGTCTTACTCCTGAAAAAGCCTGAAATTTGTAAGTAACAACATTATGCAATGTTTATTTTTAATATTTACTTTTTAAAAAGAGTGAAAGTGTAAACTGTTAGAATATATTATTAGCTACAATTAAGTAAAATGGTTGCATAGAAGAGTTCATGCACTAAAAGTTAATTGTCTTGATCTTTTGCTTCTAGTAACACTTTTTCATGGCCATTGTTTGATAATGCATACTTTTTTTTATGCACCATATAAATTAGTACTGAAAATACTATAATAAAGTACCCAAAACAATTTAGCTTTATAATGCATACTCTGTCATACTTATTTTAGCCACTATTTAACTAAGTATGCTTTATAATAAAAAAAATTAGTACAATTGGAGCTTTTAGATTATTTTTTCTCATATCAAAAATAAAATTTTATTTTTTCTTAAGAAAATAATATAATTTTCAAAAATAAAATTGTTTTTTTTTTCTAAGAAGAAAAAAATAATTTTTATTTTTGATGTTATGGAAAAATATTCTAAATGTACTACATTTAAAGTATTTTTATTTAAATAGTGGCTAAAATAAGTATGACAATGTATGCATTATAAAGCTAAATAACATTCATAAATATTAAATAAACATTGCACAATGTTACAACTAGATATTCAGGAATGCAAGAAACCAACATCATTCAACATTAAAAAAACACATTTAAAAATATCCACACGTGCCAGGGCAAAATATTGCTGAATCTCAGAAAATGATATTCAGGAATGATGGAAAATGATGTTGCTGAATGTCTGAAAATGATATTCAGGAATGATGGAAAATGATGTTGCTGAATGTCGGAAAACGATATTCAGGAATGATGGAAAATGATATTGCTCAATGTCAAAAAATGATGTTTACAGATGTCGAAAAATATTGGCCAACGTTGCCAAATATCAAAAAATGATATTCCTGGAATATCATTTTAGGGGGGGGGGGGGGTCATTTAATGTTTTCCAATATTAGATTTTGACATTGGCCAACATTATATTTTGATATTGGCCGATATCTTTGTGCTACCTGGGAAGGCTGATTCTTCGTGTTGGAAACATCATCAACATTTAACAAAGTCGATTGCACGCTTCGTTCCATTTTAAATTAAATTAAATCGAATGAAACACTTGACAACGTCCTTACACGTTGTTGGCAGTACACAGAATGATAAAATTATCTCGTGCCATGCAAATTTATAGAATCATAAATTTCTGTGTGCAGAAAATTATAAATACTCAAACATGATTGGTTTAAAAAAATGTTAGTCACGTGACCTAAATCACGTAAGATGATTGGCTCGTTAACGTAACAGAAATTTTTAGAAATTTCGTGATTTAGAATATTCGTGTAAATTTATATAATACTTACTGAAAATGCGCAGAATGTCTAAAAGCGAATTTATTTAATCTTAAACTTGCAACTCTCAAGAAAAGAAATATAATTACATTCTCAATTAAACATATAGAACAATGAAAGTTTAATTCACATTAATTTTTGATTAATTTATTTTAAATTTCACATATTGATAACACTCTTTCATTAATTTTAATTCTAATTTCTAGAAAGGGCTTAAAACTTACAGTAAATTCTCTATCTTCATTCCGTTAACATCAAAGAGCTCTCAAGTTCGAAAAAACACAAAGACGAGATTTCTACCCTGAAAAATGTGGTGCTACTTTTCTTTGTTTCAAGTCTAGCACAATTGACTTCTCGAGCAGAAGTTTGAAAAATTCATTTATGTAATAAGTAAAATTATTTCCTTAGTCGAATCGTACCATTTTGTAAAAAAAAACTTCAAATGATTCCTTTAGAAAAAAATTCTTTCTCACAAACATTGTGCAAAAATCAAGTTAATTTTCTGAAAAGGTCTAACACATCGACAAATATGTGAATATATAGTGAACACTGCAATCTATATATATATATATTGATACTGATCATTCTGCAATTACTCCATTTCCAGTAGATTATCCCACTAATTTGGAATTAACGGAAAACCTTTTATCTAACAATACAATTAACTTCTTAGATCTTAAAATTACAATAAAAGACAACAAAACAATCACAGATTTATATGACAAACGTAAAGAATTTAAATTCAAAATTAATACATTTACAAATTTTAAATCTTGTCTACATCATTCTGTATTTCGAAATATAATACTTAATCATTTATATAGAATAAAATGTTTATGTTCTTCTCCTCTAATTAACAATAATATTAAAAAACTAATTTATGATGCATTAAATCATGGTTTTCCAAAAAAATTCATATATTCATTAATATACAATTAGTATTTTTCTTACATGATCTTTTAAAACAAATTAACACATGCGTAAACAAAATTACAAAAAAATTATAAAATAAAAAAAATCTCTATAAAAAAATAAAAATTGTAAAATAACATAAAAAAATTATTATAGGTTGGTTGGGTGGGTAGATGTTAGAGTACGGAGGAGGGTGGTGTTGTCTGGATAATACGCAATGGTTAATTTATAAAAAAAAAAAAAAAAAAAATGGGGCTTTTGTATTATTACTATATTTTTGATACGTATTTTATAAGGATGTTGATTTGATATTTTATATGTAATTGGTGAATTTCATTAATTATTAGCTTTATTATTGTTTAATCTTATTTACAATCATTTGTTATAAATTTTAATTTAATAAGGACAATATCATATTAATTACTAATAGTATGCCATTTTTATAGTGATTAATATACATATAAGTATTTTTAATATAAATAAAGTTATACTGTATGGATTAAAATTGGGTAATTATATTTATTATTATTCCTCTATTCTTATTAATATTTTAATATTTATTTATTTTCACTTAGTGTTATATAATTTATTATCGGTTTATTGTTTTTGAATGTCCCACATTCATACTTTTAGGATTTTTATGGATGTATAAAATAATCCACACACTATATTTGTGCTTTTTAGGTAATTGGAATTTAAGTATCAGTTCACCTTCTTTATACTACCATATGTTTTTTATTTCCTGTTCATTTTATAATTATCTTATATATAATAGTTTTTATTAAAGATTTTTATATTTTTAATAATTATTTATATTAATTATTAATGAATTTATTTTGTTTTATAGCATATAGCTATATGCTATATATTATCGATGTTCTAGAATTATTTAAATTCTTAGTGTAGTTTAAATAAATTTGCTAATAGAATATTTTGTATGCTTTTTAAATTTTATTAACAATAGTTTTTTTTAAATACATTGTGTGGTTTATATTCAGTTTATAATTATCTATATATAAGGATATGTTTGGTTTTGCTGTTAATAAAACAATTGTTATATTCAATTGCTTACAACTGAAGCAAGTCTTTTGACAATTAAATGATAAAACTAATACTAGATGGCAGCACCACAATTTGTGTTTTTTTTTTCGATAAGTTCTAGATTTACTTATTCCAGCTACATTTCAGTTATAATTTACTACACCAGGGGGAATTTTTAGCTAAATTTTGACGATATTGTTTAACGGTTTTTAATTAATTTAATAGTGCATTTTAATTATATAATTACTTTCTATTTATATTATTTTATATTATATTAAAAGTTATTTAACATTTATTTCAATATGTATTAACTGCATCCTATGGTATCAATTACTGTGATTTCTTAACTGTTTTATTAACCTTAATCTTTACGATATGGGTGCCATGTGCGCGTGGATTTATTCTAAAATATTAATCGGTATGGTGTTTATTATTTCATTTTATATCCTATAAATATTTATATAGGTTTTATTGTTTTTTCCATTTCATATTATTTGTTTCTATTCTGTTTTCATTTTTAATCAATTCACTTGATTTTAATGGTTGTTTGGGCACAGGGGAAAATAACTTTTAGCTTTAGCTTATTTTTCCCACAGAAAACAACCATATTGCTTATATCATTGAATTCTGTGCCCTTGAAAACGTAATTCAATATATAAGCATTTCCATTATTTGTCGGTGTCCACTTTCTTATTTTTCTTCCATAATAATTCTTATAAATAATTTAATCTTTTTTTTTTTATATATACTTACAGCTTTAATTCATAATATTATGGTGGTAGGTTATGTTTAATTATTGGTTATATATATATATATATACACACACACACACATATATATATATATATATATATATATGGAGTCTAAAGAGAAACTTTATTTGTTTTTCAACTTACGAAATATTTTTTTTTTTGCTTTTTTCTATTATTATTATTATTATTTCAATGTTATTAATATTAATATTATTTCAATATTATTATTACTTCAATGTTATTATTATATTATTTCAATATTATTATTACTTCAATGTTGTTATTATTATTATTTCAATGTTATTATTATTATTATTATTATTATTATTTCAATTTACAAATTTAATTTTAATGCAAGTAATGTATAACATATCTAAAAATATGCATTCCTTTTCGAACAACATATATATGAAAATTTAAATCGAAAAAATAATTAAGTTCTCAAAATTAAAATTTTTCCACAAAATTTTTCAAACAGCCATTGATTTAAAAGAAAGAATCTTTTCCTCTCAAATCAATTCAAAAGTAAAAATCGTCATGTTCGCTTTTCAAAATTGCCATCCTGTTTAAATATTTCATTGTTTGCTAAAATTGTTGAAAATATAATATGTCGTTTCCTAAGCATATGAGAGACTCTTTAAATTTGCTCTATAAAGCTTCGTATACTAAATGTCTACATGCAGCTGATAGCGGCATTTTCCAGTAAACTTGATTATACTATGTTCACACTACGAATACTTAAGATATCTTAGGCCGCCGAACTCTCTTAATTTTGAGGTGGTACCCTCCCGGAATTGGAAGCCTGTTCACATGGGAAAACTCACTTAAGATAACTCAGTGAACGTCACTGTGTTGTTTGCGCATGCGCTTAAGATAAAACCGCCCGCAACACCCAATCAGTTAATGCGAAACTTTACAGCCAGCGAGAGTGAATGGTCGTGACTGTCTCTAGCCCGAAGAAAGTTGAAACTCTCTCAGAGAGTTTGTGGAACTCCCTCAGAGAGTTCGGAGGTTTAAGAGAGTTCCGATAACGCAGTGTGAACAGGGTATTACCGTGAATATTGGTCAGCGCTAAATCGCACAACGCTTAGGTATAAACAAACTGAAGGCTCCTCCCACTCCAGAAACAGTCGCCATCTACTGGCATCTACCTCTAAAAATAACATCTAGAGGGGTTGTTTAAATTAATGTTATTTTTCTTTTTTCTTTCTGTGACTAAAAAAAAAAAATAAATAAATAAATAAAAGGAGAGATTGAGAGGTTGGGGGGGGGGGATATGGTTTAATACCAAATAATTAATTTATATGCTTTAACATTGAAGTTATATTAAAATATATATGTGTGTATCTTGGCTTAGGACTAGCATCTATTAATAATAGCATGTTTTATTTCTTTGTTATTTATTTCTTTTGTTTTTTTACTTAAAAGAAAATTTATTTCACATTTACTAGTTTATGATGTTATGCAATAAATTAAAAAAATTACGGCTAATCATAGAAAAATCGTATTTAATTATTATTGTTATTTAAGAATTCAAAGAAGAACTTTTTTAAATTCATAATTTTTTCATCTTGTTAAGAAACAAGAGAAGTTTAATTTGAAGAACCCTTAGGGTCATATTTTTCATAATAATATTTTGAATTTATACAAAATAAAAGAGAAAGGGAGACAAAAAAAAAATAATAACAATTACTTTTTATTAATTTTAGCTATCAATTACTTTCCAATACCCTTAGCTAAATCTTACTTAAATAAATAATAATTTTTTATAAATAAAAAGACAAATTTATACAAAAGATTTCTCATAGCCATTCATAAGTTTTTAATAATTTAGTAGAGAAAAATTATTTCTAATGTAAAAACACAACAACAGAAAAAGGCACAATTAAATTTAAGTTATTTTTGATAAATAACTATTTAAGAGTTCCTTACATGAAAAAAAAAAGAAAAAGAAAAATCATACTCTTACAGTTGGGCTTAAAAAAATATTGTAATAATTTTTTAAAAATATATTAAAAAATTTAAATCCAAATTTTGCAACATTTAAAGAATCCTATAAATTAATTCATTCATTTAATTCAATAAGTATAGTACAAGCTTTAAGTAAGATTTAGATGAAGATATTGGAAAGTAATTGATAGCTAAAATTATTAGAAAGTAATTCTTAATATTATTTTTTCCCTCTCCCTTTCTCTTTTATTAAGTATAAATTCAAAATATTATTATGAAAAATAAGATTCTAAGGGGTTCTTTAAATTAAACTTTTCTTGTTTCTTCACAAGTTCCAAAAATAATGAATTAAAAAAAACTTTTCTTTGAATTCTTAAATAATAATAATAATTAATTATTATTTTTCTATAAATAACCGTAATTTTTTTCAATTTACTGTATGATATCATATACTAGTAAATCTAAAATAAATTTTCTTTAAAGTAAAAACAATAAAATAAATAAATATCAAATAAATAAAACTTGCTAATACTAACATATGCTTGACCTAAGTCAAAATAAACTAAAAGTTTATTTTTTCAGGTTTTTAGGAAAGAAAATTATTTATGCATATAAATTTCAGTACACGTACACACATATACTTAAATATACCTTCAACGCTAAAGCATATAAATTTAACATTTACATTTTTTTAAAAGTCCAAATGTATGAGAATGTCGCTTTTTTATGTAACACTCTCTAACTAGTTGATTACTTGTTAAAAATAATTTAACTAAACCGTCTCCCCTCTACACCTTAAATTGAAAAAAAAAAAAAAAAAAACTCTGTTAAGTTATTAAAACTTATGAATGGCTATGAGAATCGTTTTGAATAAATTGAACTATCTTTATAAAAATGATTTGCATGTTCACTGTAAAAAAAAAAAATCTGTAAAGTTACTAAAGTTTTTCTAGGAAACTGGGATTCCAAGAAATTTTCATGTAACGGCAACAAGAAAAATTCCTGTAACAGATGCTGTTACAGGAATTTTTGTTGTTGCTGTTACATGAAAAGTTCTAGGAATCCCAGTTTCCTAGAAAAACTTTAGTAACTTTACAGATTTTTTTTTACAGTGTTCGAGTAAGAGTTAGCTAAAATTATTAATGCATTTTTTTCTTCATTTTTCTTTTATTAATTTTAATTCAGAATCTTACTGTGAAAAATAAGATCCTCAGAGGTTCTTGAAATTAATTTTAGGTTTCTTTTTTTTTTCTTAATTAGATGGAAAATAATGAATTCATTCATAAACTCTTCATAGTATTAAAAATAATAATAGTAATAATACAATATGTTCTTTCTGTGACTACAAATACTACTACTACTCTTTGTGTGTACCCAAAAAATTTTCATTTTCTGATATGACAATTTAAGCTAGTTAATTTGAAATAAAATTTCTCTAAAGTAAAAAGAAAAGGAGAGATAGAGGTGTGTGTGTGTGTGGGGGGGGGGGGGGTAATATGTTTGAATAACGAATAAATGTTGAATTTATATTTAAATATATGTGTGTGTGTGTGTGTATACTGAAAAACTTAAGGCTAGTCATTGAAAAATGGTATTTAGTTATTATTTAAGAATTCAGGGAAGTTTTTTAATGCATTATTCTTGCATCTTGTTAAAAAACAAGAAAAGTTTAAAGATTCTCTAGGATCTAGAATCTTATTTTTCATAATAAGATTTTAAATTTATACTTAATAAAGGAGAAAAAATAAAACACTAATATTGACAGTTACATTCCAATAATTTGAGCTAGCAATTACTTTCCTATACCTTTAGGTAAATCTTACTTAAATATGTAAATGATTTTTTTTAAAATAAAAATAGTATAATTTATGCATAAAACATTTCTCAAGTTTTTTATAATTTGCGAAAATAAATATTTTTAATGAAAAAAAAAATGCTATCAATTATTTAAGTTAATTTTTATAACTATTTAAGAGTGTGTTAAAAAAAAAAAAAAAAAAAAAAAAAAAAAAAAAAAAAAAAAAAAAAAAAAAAAAACCTACAATATACTCTTAAATATGGATTTAAAAAACCTTTTGTTTTTTAAAATGTATTTAACAATTTTATCCAAATTTCGCATTTACAACTTTTTAAAAACCCCATAAATTAATTTATTAATTTAATTCAATAAGTATTGTACAAGAAATTCAGTCTTCTTTACGTTGAACGCAAGGCCCTGGCTGATAATCTTCACTAATTAGTCGATCCCCAGTCGATTTTAGCAGCTCTACTTGTGACGAAAACAGCGTTTGTAGTGTGGGAGGAGTCTAAATTGATACGTCACCTTGTTTATACCTAAGCGTTGTGCGATTTAGCGCTGACCGTGAAGGTCAGTTTCACCTTATTCAATTCAGTTTACCGATAAGCTTAAGTGTTCTATTGAATGATAAGTATATGAAAATAGAACGCACCTTCTTCTAATTATTTGAGAGAGACACTTTAATTTTTTCCTATTAGTCTAGGTAGACTGAATGACAAGTTGCGGCTTCACCCTTTTCCACAAAAAGAATGAGAAAGGGTTGCTGAGAATTGTTCGAATATTGCGAAGGCATCCCAGGTAGCACACAGATATCGGCCAATGTCCCGATCAATATTGGCCGATATCGCGAAAGTCACTGAATGTCAGACGTCAAATTTACGATATCTGCCGATATTCACAGATGTAACTTAAAATTAGTTTTTAAAAAAAGCATCCAAACGAATTTTTTGCATTACTTATAACATTATAATATGTAAATAGTATTCTAAACAATAAAATTTAACTATTTTACTATTTTTAGAAAACTTGTAATTTTAATTCCTTATTTTTGATGTTTTATTTACATTGGCCAATGCGGGGCCGTCGCGAAACAACTTCCTTCTCTACGGGCCTGATTCAAGAATAAGATGAGTCACGCAAGAGATCTGAGTTAGCAAACGAACCAAGTCGAATAGTTGTATGTATGCATCAGAAACAGTGCTATAAATTTCCGTTTTGTAATATTTTGTTATGGCTGTTTGAATTAAACATTCAATAATTAAACATCGAAGGGTCACTAAACAGGTACTTTCTTTCTTTTTTCTTTTTTTTGCTTCTTTTTTGCCCTTTGATTTAAAATATATTCGAAAACATTTGATTCGCGGTTTTTATCTATACTGTTAAAAATTTGCAGCATTCTGGCAGGTCATTTGACCGTTTTTTTTCCGAAAACGGTTACACAACCGTAATTTTAACACTATTCTGAGCATATTATTGGCCATTTTATGGTCAGAATATAGTTAAATTATGGTTATGAAACCGTTTTTTCAAAAAACGGCCGAATGACCAGACAGAATGCTACAAAATTTTTAACTGTGTATGATTTTAACTTGAAATATACATTTATGACAAAGTTCCCTTTAAAAATTTCTTACATTAAAATGCCTTAATTTAAAATTATAAATATCAGGATTGATATTACATAAACTCATAAATAAAAATGTTATATTTTTTTTATTAATTAAAACAAAAATTCTATTTATCAATAAAAAATTTAATTTTCATAATGTATGCATAACTTAAAATACACATTTCGTTGGTAGGTGTTACAACTAAAATAGCATTTTTCACTAACAGTAAGTACATACTTACAGTAATTTAAAAAATATATGGTATTTAATATTGCATAAAAAAATAATCTCACTTAAACAGACAAGTATTAAGGAAGTTGAAATATCTGGAAACTTATCAACGACTGTTACATGTTTGTTAATACATGTGATTTTATTTCATTAGAAGTGAGTTTTCTGTTGTCATTCTTAACTTTTGTATAGTTATTTATTTTATTATTATATTCGCAATTCCTGACAAACACATAACTTAAGGGGACAGTTCACCTGAAAATTAACACAAAAAATGGATTTTTTATATTAAAAAAAATATTAAATGGAAGCCTATTTAATTATGAATATTGTGACACCTCATTTTACCCATACGGCGATTATAACGCCAGATATTGTAAATTTCATTAATACACCCAGCGCAATTACCCAGAAACAACCAACTTTAATTTTTTTTTTTTTGGGGGGGGGGGGGGGCTATGTTCCTATTTTTTTCACTTTCAAGTTTTAAAATGCTAAGGCCTTTTTTTCGTATTTCAGATATAGATTTAAACTTTTTTGTACATGTTCTTTATCATATATGTGAAAAACATGAGCATGGAATTATGTAAAAAATATGAGCATGGAATTTTCCTTCATGGTTTTATTTTATTTATTTTTTTAATAAAAGTATATGAAGATGTATTAGATTTCACTCTTTTACACTATGTATATCAGTGAAAAAATTATATTAAATGTAACATTTGATTTATCTAAAACTCCATGCTCAGTCTTGCGTAATACACATTCGAAAATCTTTTTTAAAAAATGGGCAAAAATATTAATATTTAAAAAAGTAGAATTTTAAAAAATTCTAAATGTTTTAAACTATTTTAAATTTTTAACTAAATATGCAGTTAAAAAACATTTTTTTAATGTACTTTTAGTTGAACATTGAAATGCAGTGACTTATTGCATTATTTGAATCATTTATTTAAATTTAAAAAAATGTTGAAAAGGTAAACTGCTTCCTTAAATATATAACAACGTTGGCTTCCACACTTGCATTTACTTATGAAATTTAGACCTAAATTTTCAGTCTTTTCAATGGTGAGTTGTACAATAAGATTTTGGGCTCTTGGAATTTTAGGTAAGTACTTTTGTAAATATACTATTGTAAAAGTGTTTTTAAAAACTAATTATAATTAGTTTTAAAAAATTTGAAAACCATTTACAATTAGAAATAATAACATTTCCTGGAGCCATTTTATTTTATCACTATCTGCCTACATCATGTACTTATACACTTTATTTTGGCAATCTCATTCTAAAATTAAAATTTTAATTGATAAATAGAATTTTTGTTTTAATTGTTTAAAAAAATTAATATCTTTATTTTTGATTTTATGTAATATCAATCCTGAAATTTATACTTTTAAATTAAGACGTATTTATTTTTAAAGGGAAATTTAATTATTATCTGCTAAAATTGTGTTATTTTAATACATGATATCTCCTGTCATAAATGTATGTTTCAAGTTAAACTCTCCGAAAAATACCATGAATCCCAGTTCTTTAACTATTTTTGTATTTTTATTTTTTTATGATAAAGTTGATAATTTTAATGTATGATATTTTCCACCATAAATGTATATTTCAAGTTAAAATCTCCGATAAAAACGGCGAATCAAATGTATTTGAATATATTTTAAATCAAAGGAGAAAAAAAAAAAAGCACCTGTTTAATGACCCTTCTCTGTTTAATTATTGAATGTATAAATCAAATAGATCTTAAACAAGCCACAAGTTGCTCAATAAAATATTCTAAAACGGAAATTTCTAGCACTTTTTTTGATACAAATATACAACTATCCGACCTATTTCGTTTGCTACTCAGATCTCTTGCGCCGCCATCTTGCTGTACATTTTCGTCTTGAAACAGGCCCGTAAGAGAAGGAAGTTGTTTCGCGACGGCCCCGGATGTACTCACTGTTATTTGTGAATCATTTTTCATAAATCACAAGAAAAGTTAACATTTAAGAATGTTTAATTTTTATTTTATTATTTTTTTTTAAATATGGATTTTTTTTCTATTTTAGTTTTTTACAAAAGTTCAAACGTTTAAAATTTTATTATAATTTTTAAAGAATGGAAAATTTAGAGGATTAAAAATTCCTAATTATGTTTATCTCTGTAACAAAAGAAAAAGCAGAAAAGAATAGCAAAATTCAAGGAAAAAAAATATCTGTGAAAAAACTTCTTTAAAGCTTAAATAAAATAGTATAAAAACCTTTTTTATATAAGAGTGAAAAAGAATCTATTTTAGAAATTAGTGGTGGGACTCGGGACTCATGAGCACATACAACTCTATGCCTATGTGAGACTAGCATTTAGATACACTGGCAGATTCTCTTACCATATCACAACAATATAAAATTATCCAATATAGTTACATCTACTTTTTGTGACCCCCCTCCCCGAAGAAAAAAAAATTCACTGTAAAATGCAAAATAAATGTACTTAAAATTGTAAGTTTTACTTTATGATTTCACATCAGGGATGCAAATCTTCGATACAAGTTTTTTCTTTTTTTTGGGGGGGGGGGGGGGGGAGGGTAAACCCTCTTTTGTTACTGAATTGAGAAAAATAAATTTTTGTAAATAAAAATTGAATTCAGTTTCCTGCTATATTATTCTCGTGAGCTTGTTGTGTTTGCAAATTACACATTTTAAATTCCAACTGTTTTTTCTTATTCTGTGAAGTCGCTTTTATGGAAAATAATTTTGTGATGGGGCTTCTTTTATAAAGAAGAATAAAGGGGTATAAATCTTTGACATACACATGACTAACATAACGTTAAACACAAACTAACATAAAAGGTACTTTTATGTTAGTTGGAAGCAAATCTTGCAATTATTTTTCCCTTCGGCAATAATACTTTTTAGTTTTCACTTGTGTAAATTAGAAACAATGTATTAAAGTTAAAATAACATATTTTGGTTCGTTGTATTATTTCTCATTATTATTATTTTATTCCTTTTTTTAATGAAATAAGTGAAAGGCACATATTTTAAATGTATGTAATATATGTATTTTAAATGAAAAATTTGTATTTCAAATAAAATGAATGAGAGGTTTATATTTTAAAAGAAATGAATAGAAATGATGACAATAGGAATAATATTTAATGATTTATCTCAGGGCCGAAACTAGAGGGGGCATGTGCCCTGGGTGACAAAACGGAAAACGAAGGGGGTGCCAACTGAATTTTGGTTTTTGATTTCTAAAGAGACTACACTAGTCACGTGAAGAGACTTGCAAGCTAATGTTAAATATGGGAGCATTCTTTTCAAATTTCTCGCTTTCATTTTAATATTTTTAAATTATTTTTTTTCTTTAGGTAGCTGAGTTTGAGCTTTAACTTTGTTAGGTTGTACATTTTTGATTTTGGTTGCAGTTTTTTTATAAGGCTATTTTAGCTGTCGGAACCGGTTAAAAAAGTGAAAGCAACTTTGTATATACATATATAAAGCTGCAACCAAAATTAAAAAGTAAACATTTACCCAGTTAGGGATAAACCTCAGCTATCCCAAACAGAAAAAATCATTTAAAAATATTAAAATGCAAGTGAGAAATTTAAAAAGAATGCTCCTATAAGTTTAACATTATCTTACGAGTTTCTTCATGTCCCTTCCTTTGGATTTCATTTCCAAGATTTTAATGGATCGATATTTGACAAAGTTGATTACATAATTTAGTATTCTGTATTTTTTTTGTTACATATTTTAAATTTCAAATAATTCGGCTATTAGAATTAAAATTCTCTTTGTAAATTGACTTTGCGGAGACCAGGAAAGGGGGGGGGGGGGAGCAAAATCTATGTTTATGCCAGGTGAAGAAAGGCTAGTTTCCACCCTGGTTTATCTCATGTGCTTGACTGACATAAAGTACCCGAAAATTTTGTGAATTTGAACAATCGAGTCAATTGGCATAACAATGATTTCACTAATCAATATATCTCCAACCATAACATGCCAATAAAACATGTTGTGTTGCCTCTCAGTCAGTTTAAATATTAAACTATGATATTTGCTACTAAATAAGCATAAAAGAATTTTTTTTTTAATTTAAACTGCTCTTTTATAAACATTAAACATTTATAAGTATCATGCTTAATTTCAGGACTGTAATTCATGTTGGTTCAAAAAACTTCTGTTACAATACATTAATTTGTTTGACTAATTATGGAAAATTCACCACTTTGACTTGGTAGAACGCATGAACTACTTAATTTATTTAAAAAATTATTTTTTCTCTCTCTTTTTTTCAGATATGACAATAGAAAAGGCAAAAAAAAAAATTTTTTTAAACTATGAATTGAGAATTTCTTTAAATTATTTTTTCAAAGTTTAATTATAATTTACTTAATATTAAATTATTAATTGATAAAAGCAGATTTAAAAAAATATTTCTTTATTTTTGTAATTAAAAATTATCTCTTTATTTTTTATTTATATTTCATTTCTTACCTTTAAATTGTTTAAAATATTTCATTGTTACAGTTTCACAGCCAGGTGGCATATTTTAATGGCGCGGTTTGATGCATAATTAACTCTGCTGTTATTGTAACCATAAAGAATATTTGGAGATTTATCACCTGTGACTCCAATATAAAAATGCATTAAAATTAATTTAATATTTAATAATTAAGTTCCGAAAAATACTAAAATTTATTGCCAAAAGAAGCACTCAGGTGTACATCATTTTTACAAATCTGGAGTATTAGGTAAGACGAGTCTACTCTTGGTAATAGCAATGAGGATAATAAAACGGGAGTATCCTCTAGTATTGGTTTTGTGAATGATGGAGATCATAATAGTAGCACCCCACCAGTGGCCGAAAGGTTCGGCTCTCGAAGCTAGTAGACGGGAAGTGCTGGGTTCGATACCAATCACGCCCGTCGCCCTAGTCGTTCGGAGTTTTCTTCGAACCTTAGTTTTCCAAGTCTAAATACGGGTTAGGTTCCCTTAGAAAGACCCCCCCTTTGGGCCTATATCCCTCGTGCTGATAATTGGCCGTCATAAACACAACCAACCAACCATAATAATAGCTTCGTATTTGCTTGTCTTCTAGATTTTAAAAAAAATTTCTTTTTATGTCAAAATAATATATTTCTTCTTCGATTAAGAGGATGTCTTCGATGTAAAGAAACATGTTACGATAATTTTAGATATCTATATATGTATTATTCTTATTTATACAGTACTATAGTATGAAAATATTTTAAATGGTATGAAAAATAAACACCATAATGATAATATCGCCCAATGAAAATACACCATATATCGCCCATTTCTGGGCGAAATATGCTGGCTGGTTGCCGGCCCAGTTAGCTTAAACGGAAAAGCATTGGCCTTGTAAGCCGAGGTTCTGGGTTCGATTCCCAGCCTGGGCATTTTTTCGCTCAGTTGGAAATATTCAAATTCGTACCATAATGAAAGAAATGTTTTAATTCTACATTCAAGGAAAATTTTCTGGAAGAGTATACTCTCGTTTCAAAGAAATTCAATTCTGATACTTAAAAATAAGCAAAAAAGACCATCCATCCATTTCTTTTAAAATTATTAAAAGTTGCAAACTAATTTCATCGTTCTTAGTTTTTTAAATACACCAGTATGATCATAAGGTTAAGGCTCCCGTCCTTTCATGCGAAGTCACTCACAAGCTAATGTTAAACCTATGGGAAGATTTAAAAAAATATATTATTTGCATCTCGATATATATATATAGATATACATTTTCATTGGATAGCCTGTCATTTTCTACATTCGACTCTTTTATTTTTTTCAATATTTTGCTTGCAGAACCGATTCCTAAAGTGAAAGTAAATTAATTAAAAAATCTGCAACCAAAACCAAAAAAGTAAAAAAATGGTGAATGCATGATATATTATTATATCGCTCGTGGGCTGCAATAGTGGCACAACTCAATTAACTCAATTAATCAGTTTCTGAGATTAATGGGTTTGAAGTTTTGCCTTGTAATGAAATGCAAAATTTACACGATTCATTGTTGTCATAAGTGTTAAGTAGTACTAAATGACTCCGTAAGGGTTCAATTAATAATAATGCAAAAAAAAAAGTATCCTCATATCCCGTGTTATATTGATGATAAATATGATTATATGATGATGCATTCAGATTATATCATATATAAGGCACTTCTGCCATCTGTTGGTGAAATACTGAATTACAAGATATGCCGCTGTTGCTGAGCTGGAAAGAATACCAATCTGCAATGCTGGAGAGCGCATTAACTCAAAATTCGTATTTTTTGAGTTGTGCCACTATTGCAGACCACGAGCGATATGTACAGCCATATATTTCTACTAATTCTGTGCCAACATTTGCATGATTCAGCACAAAGTACTGATCTACCGTAAGGAGAAAAACCCTGAGAGGGGTTGCTTCTTCAGAAGATACCAACTGGGAGATGTGTGTTGGAATCGGAGGAGGTTACAGTCTTGGCGCGATTAGCATTCGTTTGATGCTCTCCTTTTTTTTCTATTTTCTCTTTTTGACAACACGAATATATCGAATTTAATAATACTAGGGGATCGTACCCGGGTTCTCAGAGTTACAGAGTATAGGAGAAAACCTTTTTCTCTAATAAGTCTAATACTTTTTTTGCATGTATTATATTTTTCAGTTTGTCCACTAACACCGAAATGCATTTTTATCTGAGGAATATTATTATGCAATCAAATAAAATTCCGAAAATTATGAAAAGCTTTTGTATTAGTCGCCTGCCAGGAATTATTAGCCGAAGATTGTGCTATGTACGACAGTCTTTTTGATTCTGATCTTTTCAGTGCTTTAAGCGAGTAGTTCAATTACATGTCTGTTAAATTTGTATTTTATTTATATTAACAATCTAGCTACTTTCTGACACATTCCTGAATTAGTGTTTATTCGTAAACGCATAACACTGCCAAATTTTCTTTTTAAGAAGCTATGGAATCAAACAGTGTTTTCGAATTTCTGACAAAATTTTAATGATACTCATATCTTAAGAACTTAATGCACATAATTTTCTCAAATTTCATATTCTGTTGACGTAAGTTTGTTCTGATTAGGCTACGCCAATTTATTATTAAGGGTGTTCTCAAATCCAAAAGGGAAACTTTATGACATAAGTTTTAATTCATTTTTGTTGGAAAATGCATGAAAAAATGCATAGCAGTTGTTGTTGTTCAGAAACTATGTAATCGAGCTGTTTTTTCCGTTTTTTTTTTGCAAACGCAATAGATCTTTCAGAAAATAGTGTCAAAATGGACGTTTTAAACCGAATTTCCGCGCGAAAGTAGAATAACACTCACGAAAGGTCGAAAAACGTGTTTGTCACGTGATCGAAATCGCTTATAACTCAATAGGTAATTTATTGATCAAAAAATGGAAAACAGTTCAATTCCAAATCGCTTCCATGGCCAAGCTTTCCAATTTTATATCTTTCTGTTGACTAGTTACTTTGTATTATAGGATTTAATTTTCTACCGAATAAAGCACCGTTTTCCCTAGATCCAAACGACAGTAAAGGTGCCATTTTTTTACTTAGGGGCAAGAAGGGCATATTTTTGGGGGAGGGGCAAATGGGGATATTTCTTAAACCAAAATGGCAATTAGGGTGCCTGAAACTGCTTAAGGGGAAACTCAGAAAAAAAATGAATGCTTTCTTAACAATGCAAAAAAATCATAAATTGCGTATATGTTTTATAGAATAAATATGCTATGGATGTAAAATTACAGAAGGAATTATGTGTGTTGGTGTAATTCTTTTTTTCATATTTTATATTTTATCAATATAAAAGTCCTGGATGATTTGTCTTATAGCAAATTTATTGAAATCAATAATACAGTTCCGAATTTCCGGTCTTTTCCTGGAGTAGACAAAATATTATCATCACTCTGCTCCAATTTACTCACTTCACGTTTAATTTTTTCACAGTAGATTCGGACACTCCTGTTGCTTCAGCTGCTCTTTTAGTAGCTTGGGAAATCGGTATTTTCAAAGATTTCGCAGCAGCCTCCGCTTTCAAGAAACTATTCACGTTACTGACTATTTCACGTGCTTGGGAATGCAGTGTTTTCCCTTTCTTAAAAGTGGATGTTATTTTAACGATAGGGAATCTGACAGTGGTATACAGTCTCAGATAGCAATGATTAAAAGTTAAATCAGTGGGAAAATATAAAATTAAATGCGCAATAATGAGGAGAGAAGAATATAACCGTCTGGCGATGGCAAGAACACAAAGCATACTGCGTTTTCTCCCCTTGTTTTCGCGCCTAGTATATACAAAAGAAGCCAACAATAGTACGGTCACCTGAAAATGAAGTGGACGAGTTCGTTTCTATAGTGACCACGGGGAGGAAGATATTTCTCAGGGTCTTTCTCGTTACGGGTAAACAGTGGTGTGCATCTAAAGGAAAATAACCGAATATTTCTGTCAATGCCGCTTTTATAATTTTTGTTTTCACCTCCACATTATTCATAAATATTCTATTCTAAATGTAGTGTTGACTCTAGACCAATTTTGCAACACGCAACCCTCAGCATCACTTTTTAATTAATTTATGCATCTGGCAGCCCTTTTTAACTAGTGTTTGTGCCCGGTACACCTTTTTAATTATTTTATACACCCGGTATTCCATACTGCAATTTTTGATGCTCCCTTTCAATTTAACTGTAAGATTTGTCAATCGGTTGAGTGAAGAAAAACAAAAAATTCGCCAGTCTGTTATGGGAGGAAAAAATTCGCAAAATTCTTCAATCAGCTGCGGAAAAAAAATGCTTAGTTCGTCCATCGATCGCATGGAAAGAAAACTTGAAAGTTTCACTAGTAAGTCGTGGGGGAAAATTAAAAAATTCACAAACTGTTTACGGAAAAAAATAATTAAAATAATTAAACTCGTCGACTGGCTGCAGTGAAACTCATCAAAATTCATCCATCAACTGTATATTAAAAAAATCACGAGTTTTGCAAATCAGTTGCAAGAAAACCCCCCGCAAATTTCTCCAATTGGTAGAAATAAAATGTCGCAAAATTAGTCAATGGGTTATGAGGAAAAATTGCCTAAATCGTCATTGGAAAAATTTGTGAAATTTATCAGTCAGTAAGAAAAAAAAGAGAAATTTGTCAATTAGTTGCGGGAAAACATAGCAAAATTTCATTGATAAAAAAGGACTCTAAACAAACCACAATTCAAAATATTTTTGTGAACAAGGTATATGAGTGTCCTTTTTTTAAAAATTCCCGTCTGGAATCCCTTTTTTCCTACAGTCAACACTAATCCGAGTATGCCAATAAAAAGGTGCTTTAAATTTTTATGCTTATATCAGCATGTTTCCCTAAACAATAATCTAATTTTATATTATAGTCTTTATCTCTAGTCTTATATCTAGTCTCTATCTTATAGTCTCTAGACTTTGCTCTTTCTACATCGATCATCATCATGTTAGGACAATAATTGATGCTGCTGATGAACAGATCATAGCACAGCTTAACACCTACCATCCTTGTTGCATTTTTATCATCAACTGAAGCAGCTAAGGCAACTAGCAAATTAAAAGAGAGAAAAAAAATAATACATGCATACATATACAGATATAGTTTTTAAAAAGCTAATATTATTTACTAATGACTAACTAAGTATTAATTAAGAAATTTAAGTATGCTTATAGACAAAATTAGATATAGTTTTGCCACTATATCATCTAAATATTTATTACAGAAATGCTAATTATGAAAAAACACTTAAAATGCTATAAATATTAGAATAAATTTATTGCATCGTATTTAAAAAAAAAAGATACGATACTGCAAAATAGTTCTTTTGTTTACATTACATTTTTATCAAGTTTTAGGATAAAGTTGTAATATAGATTCACAAAAGGCCTCAACACAAAAAATGGTTGAATGTGAATACGTACACTAAGCCCAAAATATAACACAAAAATAAATAAATATTTGATTTAAACGGTAAATGTCAATTTTTATTAAAGTACTACTCAAAATCAAATATGGGAAACTGAAAATAGCTGATTATATATATTTATTAAAATAGTATCATTTGTAACATTAACAAAAACCTCATAAAAGAATTTTATCCCTAAGCAACGATTTATATAATTACACATGCTTCCACTTAAATTAGGCCTAAATTCCATCAACTGTTACAAGACTTTAATAAAACTACATTTAAATACATAAACAGTTATATTAATCCTTTAAAGTCCTACCTGCACATGCTCAAATATACTTTGTTCTGGTGGACTTTAAAATCTTTCTACAAAAGATTAAGTTTATTATACATATAAAGTACTCACATCTAATTATAAGAAAGTTTCTGTCATAATTTTAATTGGAACAGATGTATTATAATCTCCTTTTAATTTTTGAAAGATTACCTTACCACTAATTTCTTTAAAAACATTATTTGCAATGTGACTTCACATTTAAATTTTTCCTTTTCTCTGTATTCATAATTATTAACAAAACAATAAGAGTAAAAAGCAATTGAAGAATCAAGATTTAACAAATTTCAGTTTAGGTCGATGCTTAATTTTAAATCATACCAACTGTATCACGTAATTGCTCTGATGACACTAAATATAATTAAGAAAAAAAACAAAAACACTTTGTCGTCTTAAAACAAACTTTTTATCTTTTAAAAATGCTTTTTTTTTCTTTCAAACACTTAGTCTCATTCATATGAATAGAAACAACAAACCTTTTTTGCATCTTTTAAGAACACTTTTTTACTTCCAAAAAGAAAACACTAGAAACATTTAATACATAAAAACATATCTCCCCCCCCCCCTCAAACAGCTTTTTCTTCATCTTTACAATAAAACCAATTAGTGTAATTGCTCTGGTAACAAACAAGATGGGGATACTATGTAAGGCTGGTCCACACTTTTTTTTTTTTTTTTGCTTAGTGGCAGATTTTAGGTATCAATACTTTTTCAATCAATGAAAATAATCACTCCGTCGCTAACAAGACATGCTGATTTAACTTAAAATACATTGAATAGGCATTTATTGGAATATGTATCGAATTGGAACGGTAACGTGTACAAATTTTTCGAAATGGGCACATAGAAAAGCTACATATGGTCCGAATATCTCTCAATTGATTTAAACTTCATACAAAGTTATAAATCTTCATAAAAGTTTCAACATTAATCTTAACAACAAAAACAAAGATAGCATATCTGTAGGTGAAATGCATTAAAAATAAAATAAAACATAGATCAGCAGGGTTTTTTTTACATGACAAAGTTCACAAGTAAATATATGAAAAGGAGTAAAGAGCAAACTGTTTTGCAATCTGATCTTTCTTGCTTAAAAGAGAACAGGAAAATACAAAATACATTGACTTATTTATTTTATAGAAATTTTGTTTACATGCTTGCTTAAACATGCAGGATCAATTACCTACAATAAGCAAAACTGGATTGAAGTTTGCCTGTAATTAATTTTCCATTTAAATATCAATGGGCTACAGTAAACAATATCCTTCTTAACACTTACAATTATTTTAAGTGAGCAAAGGGAAATATAAATCTACATAGATCAGAAATACCCTATCAGGTAACTGAATATAATCAATGAAGCAAGTAATTCATTTAAAGAAACAAATATTATTAAAAAAACACTTTTATTCTTTGTATACTATTAATATTCAATAAAAATAAAATAATTTTGAGAACTGGACATATCTTCATTCTTATATCAGAAATGAAATCCTTAAACGAAGTATATAATTGGTATTCCAATATTAATAAAATGTATCTGAATGATTACCAAAAAATAGCGATATTTATCCTACAAAAGTGCAACAATTTAAACAATCCGTATGGATTATCTACTATTTATTAAATTAAAAGACAATAATAAAAGATGATATCTATTCAACATGTCAATAAAACTTACCATTTTGCTTCAATCACAAAAAATAGATTCCTCTTTGACGTAAAAAAAAGAATAATTTTAAGTAAATACAACAACACTATAAAGTATAAATATTACTTCGTACATTCACAACGCCCCCATTACTATAAAAAAGCTCTTTTTTAATTGGCTGCGCTTGGGTAAGCGGTGCTTAGGATTGAACAGAGATCATTCCTTCAAAATCACGTTCTAACGACGTAAAATCTTGTGCTTGGGTAAAACGTTAGCTAAGTTAGACCTTGGGTCGACCAGTGAAAACGCACCTTTAATTTCCCTTTAACTAGTGCTAAAGTGCCACTGAAATAATTCTTTATTGTAAATTCATTTGAAAGTTGGTTGGTTGGTTGGTACGTAGTGAGACCTGTGCTTCAACCCGAAAGGGAGGCTTTTGTCTCGAAAATCCAGCGTTTGGAAAAGCAGAAGAGCGAGAGAGCCATGAAAGAAGCCGGAATGCGAGGTGCAGATCAAAGACAGCAAGGTCAAGGAAGCGGGATCACAAACAGGCAGATCAAGGAAATATCAAAGCAAGTGCGGGAGAGCCAGACGGGAGAAACGGATGAGCGCAGTAACTCCATGGGGGGACGAGAGGGCGGACAACATGACGTCGCTATAGCTTGAGGAGGCGGGTAGTTTGAGGGTGGAAAAGAGCTGACGGCGAGGGCCGTTGAGGTACATGCATTGAAGCAGCACATGTTCCGGAGTGTCTGCCTCGAAAGAATGCCTGCAAAGTGGGGAGAAAACTTGGTTCATGCGGTATAGACGCTTTCGAGTGAGGATCATCCTAGCCCTCCATCGGGCAATGAGGACATCAGTGGCCCGGGACAGAGTCCACAGAGAAAAAGACCGATCTGTTGAAAGGTGAAGGTGGGTGGGCGCATAGTCACTATTAAGCCACAAAAAATCGTTTTCAGTGAGCCAGTTCTTCTTGAAGTGGGAACGTAAGTCCTCCGGGGAAATCCATGGAATAGGACCATTTCAGAAATGGACCATTTCTAGCCAAAGAATCAGCCCTCTCATTCGGGATGATGCCCTTGTGAGCGGGACACCAGACCAAGGTGATGGAGTAACCCATGTCGCATCTGGATGATATACTATGGATCAGGTGGAGAATAACCTTGGGCGAACGAAGAGAGTAGGCCTGGAGAGCACGCAGGACTGACAGGCTGTCTGTCAAAAAAAAGACTGTTCTATTAACAGGGAGCAGGTGAGTAACGGCCATCCACAGGGCAATCGCCTCCGCAGTAAAGATGGAGTTGTAGTGTGGGATCAAGGCTGCAACAGCGCGGTTAGAGTCAGCGTCAACTGCCGCCACCGACGTCTTCGCATAATCTTTGGAGGCATCTGATGATAAAACAGCACAGGAGCGGTGGGCCTCGCGCCAGCGGGCCCACTCGCCAATCAGCGCACGGTCCGGGAGAGAAATATCCTGAAAGGGGAGACCCTCAGTGATGATGTGGAGGGACAAATTCTGGGGAAGAGGAGGCCAGATGAAGCGAATAATCTGGGATGGAGCAACTCCATATGAGACTGTCAACTCGCCGCAGAGACGAGACCATTTGGATTCAGGTCCAACTGGCAGGGGTGCCCTGAGAGAGTCGCTAAGTGCAAGTCCTGGGGGCATGGCGAGCTGCCTTAAAAGGAAGGACTTGGCCAGGAACAGAAGCCGGCTTTGGATAATAGTCTCGCCAGCCTCACGGCAGAGGACCGGGATAGAAGTGCACAAAGGGAGACCGGTAACGGTACGAAGTGCAGCATAATAGATTCTCTCCAGAGTCGTCATGGCAGTTTGATTGCAGTCGAAGAAAAGCGCACTACCGTATTCGATGAGGCTTCTCACCAGAGCGTTGACAATACGCAGCAAGTGCGTGCTAGCCACGCCTCTAGAATGACTTGCCACAGCCTTGATGTAGTTGAGACGGCGAAGAGCCTTCACACGGATCATCGAGAAGTGTTGGCGAAAGTTAAGGGTGCGGCTGATCCAAATCCCCAAAATTTTCACAGAGGCGCTCCACGGGACATCCCGCCCAGCAACTATCGGAGGGATACCCATCCGTAAGGCATGGTGGCGTCACGGCGACGTCGTTGTGAAGTCACACTGTGATTTTGTGACCGTCGATGTGACGTCATAGTGACTAGAATGCGAGGTCGTTATGGCCGTTTTAGGGGTCGTTTGTGACGTCACATTGTGACCACTCTGTGAAGTCACGGTGTGACAAATTTGTGAAAAGTGTGTCATTTGGGACTATTTTGGCATTAACTTTGTGACGAACCTGTGACGAAAGTGGCAATGCTTTGAAGTCACACTGTGACCAATTTGTGAAATATGTGTCATTTGTGACGAATTTGTTATAAACACTGTGATGATTTCAAATGAAAATCAAATTTCAAATTAATTGCTTAAAAGGCGCAAAGGCGAACATAGTGAAAAAGATTCCATGCTGGGACTCGAACCCGGGCAATCAGTATAGCGCACTGACATTCTACCGACTAAACCACATGTAACGATACCCGGCCTGGAAAATTTCTCACTATTACATGTTGGCAAGGCTACAAACGCAGTACAAGTTGGAATATTTATCGTGAGCCATCGACATGGGGCAAACACGAAACTTAATTAAATCGAGCATCGATTGAAACTATATTAATACTTGGAAAATTTTCCAGAGAGAACCATTCGCCTTGCATACAATATTTCAAATGAAAATCAAATTTCAAATTAATTGCTTAAAAGGCAATTTTAATTTGAAATTTGATTTTCATTTGAAATACTGTATGCAAGGCGAATGTTTCTCTCTGAAAAAATTTCCAAGCATTAATATAGTTTCAATCGATGCTGGATTTAATTAAGTTTCGTGTTTGCCCCATGACGGTGGCTCACGATAAATATTCCATCTTGTGCTGCGTTTGTGGCCTCGCCAACATGTAATAGGGAGAAATTTTCCAGGCTGGGTATCGTTCCATGTGGTTTAGTCAGTAGAATGTCAGTGCGCTGTACTGATGACCAGGGATCGAGTCCCGGCGTGGAATGTTTTCACTATGTTGGCCTTTGCGCCTTTTAAGCAATTAATTTGAAATTTGATTTTCATTTGAAATATTGTATGCAAGGCGATTGTTTCTCTTTGGAAAAATTTCCAAGTATTAATATTGTGATGATTCTTGTCATAAACGCTATGATAATTTTAAAGTAAAGTTTTGTTTGAAATATAAAGTCTTATCTTTTTACCGTACTTTTTAGCAAGATATCCCTATTTTGGAGTCCTATTCTTCTAAAATATTTTTAATTTTCCATTTAAAAAACAATCCTTATCAACTGACATCTTTTTTTATTAAGTTCTAAGCTTGATCTTGAATTCAAGCTTAATATTAAGAATGTGTAAGTTTTTTAATTTTTTGTGATTTGTCATTGCTTTACTAAATACGAACATGGAGTCTAACGGATATTAATACAACTGTTATTTATAGAACGACATGATAAGCCCTATTTATTTAAATTTTTTATTCCCGTATATATTGTATTTTGTGAATATGAGCCAATTAGATTTGGTATGTTTTATAGGAAAAGACTGATCTGGGAAATAGAAACAACAAGTAAGATATATCATGCGTTAAGCCTATATTATAAAACACTTTCCAACTCTTCCTGAATGTTTTAACAAGACATCGGGGGAAATAACGTAAACAAGATAACTAACTAAACATGAAAATGCATAAAACATTTGAACATTTTCAGCAGTTACCATCCATAGCCAAATATGTTTTTCAATTCTTTTAAACAGTCCTGTATTTGATCTGTAGATTGATATATATACTATATAATGGAAAAATTTAGTTTATCAAGGAAACGCATAACAGGTTGAAATTCTCTTTCAGCAATTTATACTAATATATGGAAACATACTTAAGTAATTTTGTACAACCCTGTAGTTTACCTAGAACCTTTATTACACGCCACTATTTAGTTAAAATTTAATTCAAACTAAAACACTTTTTAAACTGCTGAAATCACATTTCCAGAAATTATAATTTATAGACGGCAACGTATCCAATTCTTTGCGTGACCCTGTATATCATTTTATCTATATTCTACAAACATTTCTTAGTAAATTAAATACAGTGCAGCGTAAAAATGCATAACTTATTTAAAAAAAACCTTTAAGCAATACCCAGTAACCCTTACGAATACTTCTGTATAGTCCTGTATATGAATTATAACATATATATATACACCATATACTTTTCATAAATGTAGTGAATCATAAAAGCGCATATCATAATTAAAAATGCATTTCCAGCAATCATCGTTAATGAACAGTACTTCGGATACAATATAGTATCTGAAATATTTTGTGTGTCCCTGCAAATGCTATATACACTTCGTATTATACATGAAATACAGGGCCGTAACCAGCGAGTCCAGTCAGAGGGGGCTCTGAATTTTTTTGGTGGGGCTAACATCTTTTAACAATCCATATCTTAAGCAAACTAAATATAGTAAAACTGATAAAATGGACCTGTCTATAAAGGAACCCGTCTAAAGCATAATCTCTCTGTAACGGAACTTCCTATAATGAAATTCTTAAACGGAATATTCTTCATGGTAATCGGAAAATAAATATAAAACAATTAGGGGCGGTGTACCTCTTAAGCAAACCTACCTAAAATAGAACTTTTCTACATCCCGTGTGATTTAGTCTTATAGTCCAAGAGCCGACAGCACAAAAACCTATGTTATCAAGCACAAGAAAAAAAACCTTTATTTTATGGGAGAGTAGAAGTAGGGGAATCTAATGACCCATGTCTGTCGGAACTGAAGCAGTGCATAAGCCGAAAATTAATACCACCAGTGGTTGACTCGTAGGTTTATCATTGTGTTTGTCCTACAACTATCCTTCATGTTTTCGTACCTTTGTTTTCTAGGACAAACAGAATGATAAACTTACGAGTCAACCACTGGTGGTATTAATTTTTGGCTTATGCACTGCTTCAGTTCCGACAGACATGGGTCATTAGATTCCCCTACTTCTACTCTCCCATAAAATAAAGGTTTTTTTCTTGTGTTTGATAACATAAGTCTTTGTGCTGTCGGCTCTTGGACTATAAGATTCTGAAAAGAAAACATAAATGTTTGAACAGTCAAATTTTAGATCTAGGTTTAAGATAAAACAGATGATTATAAAATTCCTAAATGCTTGATAACATAGGTTTTTGTGCTGTCGGCTCTTGGACTTATTGTATTTAATGGGAAACAAATAAATAGCATCCGACACCTCATAAAAAATGACTTTATTTAAATTTTAATAAGGAAAACTAATGGATTGTACACTGTATTCTATTCCCATTGCAATTTTTGCATTATTAAGCATATTGCTTCTTTTGTCCCTTGGTGTCTTCGGAAAAGGGACCCCCCCCCCCTCTCTCAGCTCGCGTTTGTTGGTACAGTGTGTGCATATATACACGCAATAATTCCTATGTGTACTTTTATGTATAACTTTGTACCAATTTTGTGAAAAATAAAATTTTAAAAAAGTTAAAAAAATAATTTCTAAACAGGCCATTTGTAATATGCTAAAATGTGCACCACTACAATTGCCAGTCCTAAGCCTAGAAAAAAATGTGAAGGGAAGTTACCTGAAAAACACTGCCATAGCCGTTTTTTAAACTTGTCCAATTATCCGGATCTTTCATTAACCGGATCGGCATCGGCCCCGATTGGTCCGGATTATCAACCCTCTACTCTATTGAACATTGATTATATAAATGCATATTTGAACCACTGATTAATCAAATCAGTCTTTCTGTTGAATAAATTAGTGTAATTTATCATGCTAGCATTCTGACAGAAAAGTACATCTTTATTTACAAAAACACCGATTCATACAACAAACGCATAGAAATCTTCAACCGCCCAGCATGACAATTTCTTTAAAGATGCGTTTTGAAAAAAACTGAGAAAAAGGAATCTGTTGGTATAGAGGTCTGCACGGGCCGGAATTTCCAGACGCGGGCCCAGCCCGAACGAAAGCTATCTTGACACGGCCCGTTCATATTTTCACAGTCATATTTTCACAGCGTCCAACAAAAATCAGTGAAAACAGACCCGGCCAGTGGAAAAATCAATTAAATCAGGCCCGGCCCGATCCAACCCGACTCAATTTCTACAAAAAATTCAGATTTTTCTTAACATGCAATTAAGATTCTTTTAAAGAATACTGCATAGATATTTATGGGATAATTTTACAGCATATTTTTAATTTACGATATGTTCGCAAGACAGGAAATACACAATAGCAACATTAATGATTTACTTAGAGCCTTAGACGTTTCAACATTCAAATAAGGATTCATTAAAAAATTCATATTGTTTAGAATAAAAGAAAAACGGGAAGGTTAAAAACATGATGATAACTTTTGAGGGTATATTATAAAAAGTAGATTTGCGAAAATATTTCTGTTATTCCTTAAGGCTTTTCTCAAATCCAAAGAAGCACTTTCTGACACATTTCTAAATTCATTTCTTTTCGAAAACATCAATATATTTTTGAGAAAATACTATCCAAGTTAGCGTTTTGAATCGAGTATCCGGAGACGATAGCACGGAAAAGGAGAAAAACCTGCAGTCACGTGACAAGAATCTCTTATATCTCTATAATTTATTTATTAAAAATGGGAAACGCTATTCTATTCCAAATCCCTTCAATAGACAGGCTTATCAATTTTATGCCTTTACAGTTAAAAATGTGTCAGAAAGTTTTTCGTTTTTGAGCAGTGAATTTGAGAACCACCTTCAAGTATATTTCCAAAAATTCCGTTAATAGAAGTTCATTATCGCTATTAATATTTTTACAAAACAATTGCCTGCACTAAACTCCATTTCTGGCTATGTTGAAAAAAAAAAATGCAAGCCTGATCTCGGTCCGGTACGAGTCTGCTGGAAGAATTAAGCCCGGGCTCAAACGCCATGTAACTGTCCGATGCCGATCTCTACGCTGGAAAATGTTATTTTTCGATATTGATGCTGGCAAACTAGTATCGGCTCGTAACGCACATTTATACTTATTCTCGTGAAACTCATATTCATTGAAAATGATTCATATTTTCTCGTCTGCGTTTAAATATTTAAATCGGGCCAACAGACCCGCTTAATTTCTTTTATTGGCCCGGTCCAGCCCGGCAGGCACGTTCAAATTTTGCCGGCCCGGCCCGTTTGAAACTTCGCCTTCATTTCGCCGTCCCGGCCTAGTACAGGCTTCTAGCCAAGCCCGGGATCGTGCAGACCTCTACTGTAGGATACAGTTCTTTTCACATATTTTTTCTTTAAATTGAAGACATTACATATATTTAAATATCATATTCTGTTCAATTTTTTAATATGGGACATTCTCAAAAGTGGGATCATTAAACGTTAACTATATGTAATTTTTAAAATTTTCAAATTTAAGGCCAATTTTTTTAATAGTATAGTATTTTGTCTATAAATATAATATATAAATATTTTATAATAGTATGTCTACAAAATTATACACAAACAACAACTATTCAGGAAAATTAATGATTAAAGCATTTAATTAGCAGTTACGTACATTACAAATTTTGGACACTCTTTCGCACGTACGTTACAGATTTTGGACGTTGCTCTTAGTATTTAAAAAATTCTTAAGACTAAGAATGTAGTAAATGTGTCTGTATACATATATATATATGTATAATTAACTTTTTGTTATTCAGTAATAATAATAATGAAATCAAATACTTTGTTACGTACGTTACTTTCGGACATAACAAAATACAGAAAAATTCTTTATAGAAAGGTCCTTCTATCTCCAAAGTCCTTCTATCCCTTCTATCTATAAGCCAAAGGCTCAGCCTTGCTTTTTGTAGCACACTGTTCCTTTTTCCCTATCTTGCACTGAAGAAGAATCTGGCTAGTAGATTCAAAACCGCTGTTTGCTGCTTTTCATGTATTATTTGTGCATATTAAACGTTGATTTTTCTGCTTTTTAACATGATTTATAGTCATTTGCTACTCGATGACTAGCATTTCATCATTAAATGCCAAGAAAATCAGCCAACAAAGTCAAATTTGCCGTCATTTTTTGACAGATTTTTTAAAATTTTCTGTATAGTTTGAATACTTGCAAATATCTTTATAAATAAAAGAAATTCGCGAATATGTCAGAAAGTAGCTGGTTTAGATTGGAAAACAGCCTTATAAAACACAGAACACAGTTTAATTCCTTGAGCTTGAATAATCATATCTGCAAATTTTATGCCTTTATCATTAAAATTATTTCGAAAATGTGTCAGAAACTAGCGCATTTATACTTGAAAATAGATTTAAATGAAGCATACGCCAAATAGTTGAAGACATTTTTGTCATAATCTTATAATAAACTTAACCTTAATCATGCTTTTTCACTTTAGGCTCCTGTCCCTGTCGGCGAAGGCACTCACGAGCTAATGCTAATCCTAGGGGGAGGGATTTTTCTAATGTCTCGTTTGCATTTCGACATTTTTTATTTTTATTTATTTATTTATTTATTTTTTCATTGGATAGCCGAGGTCCGTCTCTACATCGCAGCTTTTTTACTTTCTCGATTTTGGTTGGAGATATTTTTTAGAATGACACTTTCATTTTCAGAACCTATTTTGAAAGTGAAATTAACTTTATAAAAAATATCTGCGACCAAAATCGAAAAAGTATGAAAGGTGCGCTGTTGAGACGGACCTCGGCTATCCAATGCAAAAAAAAAAAAAAAAAAAAAAAAAAAACTTAAAAATGTCAAAATGGGAGCGAGATATTAAAAAATCCCTCCCCATAGGATTAGCATTAGCTGATGAGTGCCTTCGCAGGCAGGGACAGGAGCCTTAATGTTTTTTATTCTTATATGACAAATAGAAAAAAAAAATGTTTAGCAAATTCATGGAACACAAGAAAAAAAAATTAGACGGAAGTTCAAAAAGCAAACAAAAAAATGCCCTACCTCTGCTTTCATACTGCCTACACCCATAGCATGAAACAATTTTTGGCTTTCAAGCAATTATTTTTCTTATTCCATTTGTATAAAATGACATTTTGTTATCTTTCTAATTTCCTTCAACAAACATTCTAGTTAGTTTCCAAGTGATATTTCATCATTAACTAAATCTGCTGTCAAATACATAATGTCAACAGGCAAATCATTAACATTTAGAAACACATCTTTTTTGTGACTACGTTTTAGTGAAGGCGTTTAACCATTGCTTAACTAATTATCGATTAACTTGAGCAGCATATGTCTATTTCCATTCATCCCGTATACGATCATTGCTTTTAAAATGTCAAGATGTACGAAAACATGTGGTGGCTAGTTAGTGCATCTGGACTTAATTTTTTCGGGAGAAAGAAATGTTCCTACTTAGAACGCGTTTCGAGAATTGTATCGCAAGCAAGATAATATAAAACAACTAATCTAATAGGGTTCTGAACGCAAAATGTTTGGCATATTCCATTGCATTCAAGCAGTTAACAGATCTAAATGTTTTTTTTTTTTTTTAAGAAAGTTAAAACGTACATTTTGTTCAAAAAATAAAAAGTAGGGAAATCGTTACAGGGGGCTCTAGAGGAAGCTAGGGGGGGCTCAGCCCCCATCGCCCCCATCTGGTTACGGGCCTGATGAAATAATTCATAGTATGCAAACCTCAACGACGTATATCAATTTCATTACATATCAAATAGATTAACATAAATATAATACGCCGCAAACAATTCCCTCCACCCCTATATCATTATGTATTGGAATTCCTTTTTTAGCCCTGTAAATAAACAATAACTATTCTCTGCATTGCATATTCTACAGAATGCACATTTTAGTGCGCTTCATAAATGCATATCAATTTTATTCTGTTTGAAAGCGTGTAAAATCATTAAAAATCATTTGAAACAATTTTTTTCTCCCACAGGCCGTAATGTAATGGAATACTTTTGACTGTCCCTGTAAATGAACTAAACATGCTACAAACTTCATTACAAATAGGGACCTTGCTGTGGTAAACGTCAATAACATCCAAAAATTTCAAGTCAATCCGAGTATATTTACGCGAGTTAGAGCGCGGACAGGCGGCCAAACAAACCGAAGTCATAAACACTTTTCAACTTTATCGGGCCTGAAAAACACTTTATTTCAATGCTTAAATATTATTTTTTATTTTTTAATGCCAATAAAATAAATGTATCGAAAACGTAGAAAATGAGTTTACAATCAAAGAAAATTTAATAACTGATTCTGAATGTCTACAATTAAATGTTCGATTAAAATCACAAACAGCAAAAAAAAATGATTAAATAGAATAAAAAAAATAAATATATCAATTTGAAAAACACTAAATAATTAGTATTTATAATTGTACTATTAAGCAACAACAAACTACAATAGATGAATTAAATGCATTTAACAATTTCTCAAAAATCTTTCTAAGGAATTTCTACTATTTTATAATTTTGGCAAATGTTAAATCTGAAAACATTGGTATGAAGATTTAAGATTTTAAATACTAATTTAAAATATTACTAACAATAAAAAAAAAATCTTTCAAAAGTTTCACTACTACAATATGTAAAAAGATATTTTCCCAGTATAATGTTAATTTCAAAATTGAAACAGTTTCCTAATATCATTATAATTGAATATCATATTTAACTCCAAAATATTAATGACCATAAATACTGTGTTAGAATCAGTCTCTACATCAGCTTTTTTTTTCCCTTCTAGCGATGCAGATTAAGATATTTTACAGCATCGAATCGGAAAAGAATTGCAGATCAGTCTCATTGCATATAACATACTACAACTTATTTAACTTTAATCTATCAAACGGGAATAAAAAATTTAAATTAAATAAGACATACCTTTTAAGTTCCATAAATAGTTTAATAATATCCGTGTTTTATCCTAAATTGTCAGACATATTTCTGAAAAATGATAAAATTGTCAGACATACTTCCCGCGTCAAAAGTTCTGATCCTTATTTTATTCTACGGTTTAATCGAACGCAGACGATAGCGCACGCGCACGCGCAAGCAGGTGCTTATACCGTATTATTATAATTTTTGTCTGTAATGAAAATTTTCTATTTGAATGAAACACCTGCCTTTTTTCTTTCTTTTTTTTAAGAGTAAAGTTTGTTTTACACGTAATAAATACAAATTAGGCATCTTAATAAATGAAAAGAGAGTATACAGGATAAAAAAATTTTCTTTGTCAATCTGTCATTTTTTTATATTCATTTTCTGTAGAATAAAACTATTTGTAAAATAGCTTTTTTTAAAGTCGTATTTCTAAAACACGAATTTAAAATATGAATAATTATATCATGGGTTTTGTATAAAATTTGTATAAATATTTTTTCGGAAAATGCTAATTTTATTTAAAAAGTCTGAAAGAAGTAGAATTTTTTAAAAAATAGTTATTTAAAATAGTTAAACACTAACAGGAAAAATATGACTTGAATGCAAATTCTAAAGCAAGAAATGCATATATGACTAAACTCTGAATACTCTTTCTACGTGCTCATTAAAAGCTGCAGACTTAACTGTAACAGAAAATTTTAGTTTGAAACCACAGAAGTGTTTCGAATAACACTGGTCGACAGAAAACTTCCTCCCTGCAAACTAAATATGTAAAGTGTACAGATTTAATATTCCTAATTCTAAATATGTTATCCAAATTGCTTCATAACGTACCATTTTTCCGAGAAACACTTTTATAATAATAACAATCGGCGAAGGATTAAATTGCAATGGTAGATAAAATTGAAATCATAAAAAAAGTATACTTCACTGTCTTAGATAACAAATTGATAAAATATAGCATGAAAATCTAGTTTGTTGATACTTGTACCGTGCATTTTCCTTTTTATGCCCCCCCCCCCCCACCTCTTTTCGTGTCCGAATTTACTATTTCCTATCCACTAATATGTTTTCATTCCTTATGTTGCCGTAACTCGGGCATGTTTAAAATATTTCTGTTCATTTTCAAAGATTTTTGATGTTCATATTTTTGTCACACTGTGACTTACAATATGGTGGTTTTTTCGTCACATATGTGACGTGACGTACGTTACATGCAGTGACGTAACAGGAACGTCACAATTTTTTTTTTTTTATTGCCAGAAAATATAATTTTACATAAATAACATGTTTTGAATATTTTTTGTAATTTTTTAAATTTTTCTAAGAAGTTCACATCTCAGTCACAATGTGACATCACTGAGTGGTGGCATTTTGGTCACAGATGTGACGTGACCACAGTGACGTCACAACGACGTCACCGTGACCATGCATGCTATGAGGGCGGGTCGCGGCGACGAGAGAAATTGATGGCCAAGCACTTTTCGGGAGAGATTCTCAACTTGTTAGCAGCACACCACGTGTCAATCCTCTGAAGTGCATTATTTAACTTGTCACGAGCACGACACTCGTTGGGGCCGATGACGTACACAATAATATCGTCGGCATAGACTATGAGATAAATGCCGTCTTCCAGGATCTCCACGATATCGGCCAAGTAAATCAGAAAGAGGAGGGGGGAGAGCACACTCCCCTGGGGGACACCATGACGACAAGGGCCCACACCAGAAGAAGCCGACCTCCACCTAATTTGGATCCGGCGATCCGTGAGGAATTCTGCAATCCAACGACCCATACGTCCGTGAATGCCCAAGGCAGCCAACTTGTAGATCAAATTATCAATCCAAATCGAGTCATAGGCAGCCTTGATGTCCAAGCACACGGCAGCCACGAACTGATTGAGCTTCCGCGCACGGCGCACATGGTCAACAAGAGTGCACAGAGCCGTAGTGCAGTCCCTAAAGGGAAGAAAACGAAATTGGCTGGGAGGGAAAATATTTCGGGCGCCCGTCCAGACCAGGAGACGACGGAGGATCATCCTCTCCATGACCTTGACGCAGACTGAAGTCAGAGCTATTGGTCTATACGAACTTGTATGCATAGCTGATTTGCCCGGCTTGCGAATCGGGGTGATGGTAGCCAACTTCCAGGTGTCAGGAAGCGTTGAGCTCTCAAAAGAAGCATTATACATCGAAAGAAGCTTTTGCCGATTGACAGAGTGCAAGTTTTGTAAGAGACGGGCGGAGATACCGTCAGAACCAGGGTAAGTTCAGCAGGGTAATGAAACACCTGCCTTTTTTCTTTCTTTTTTTAAAAGTAAAGTTTGTTTTACACATAATAAATACAAATTAGGCATCTTAATAAATGAAAAGAGAGTATACAGGATAAAAAAATTTTCTTTGTCAATCTGTCATTTTTTTATATTCATTTTCTGTAGAATAAAACTATTTGTAAAATAGCTTTTTTTAAAGTCGTATTTCTAAAACACGAATTTAAAATATGAATAA
Source organism: Maratus speciosus (assembly GCA_963932465.1). NCBI lineage: Eukaryota > Metazoa > Arthropoda > Arachnida > Araneae > Salticidae > Maratus > Maratus speciosus. The sequence continues at coordinate 98,496,486 of OZ010787.1, forward strand.
TTATATCATGGGTTTTGTATAAAATTTGTATAAATATTTTTTCGGAAAATGCTAATTTTATTTAAAAAGTCTGAAAGAAGTAGAATTTTTTAAAAAATAGTTATTTAAAATAGTTAAACACTAACAGGAAAAAATATGACTTGAATGCAAATTCTAAAGCAAGAAATGCATATATGACTAAACTCTGAATACTCTTTCTACGTGCTCATTAAAAGCTGCAGACTTAACTGTAACAGAAAATTTTAGTTTGAAACCACAGAAGTGTTTCGAATAACACTGGTCGACAAAAAACTTCCTCCCTGCAAACTAAATATGTAAAGTGTACAGATTTAATATTCCTAATTCTAAATATGTTATCCAAATTGCTTCATAACGTACCATTTTTCCGAGAAACACTATTATAATAATAACAATCGGCGAAGGATTAAATTGCAATGGTAGATAAAATTGAAATCATAAAAAAAGTATACTTCACTGTCTTAGATAACAAATTGATAAAATATAGCATGAAAATCTAGTTTGTTGATACTTGTACCGTGCATTTTCCTTTTTATGCCCCCCCCCCCCACCTCTTTTCGTGTCCGAATTTACTATTTCCTATCCACTAATATGTTTTCATTCCTTATGTTGCTGTAACTCGGGCATGTTTAAAATCTTTCTGTTCATTTTCAAAGATTTTTGATGTTCATATTTTTGTCACACTGTGACTTACAATATGGTGGTTTTTTCGTCACATATGTGACGTGACGTACGTTACATGCAGTGACATAACAGGAACGTCACAATTTTTTTTTTTTATTGCCAGAAAATATAATTTTACATAAATAACATGTTTTGAATATTTTTTGTAATTTTTTAAATTTTTCTAAGAAGTTCACATCTCAGTCACAATGTGACATCACTGAGTGGTGGCATTTTGGTCACAGATGTGACGTGACCACAGTGACTCACAGTGACGTCACAACGACGTCACCGTGACCATGCATGCTATGAGGGCGGGTCGCGGCGACGAGAGAAGTTGATGGCCAAGCACTTTTCGGGAGAGATTCTCAACTTGTTAGCAGCACACCACGTGCCAATCCTCTGAAGTGCATTATTTAACTTGTCACGAGCACGACACTCGTTGGGGCCGATGACGTACACAATAATATCGTCGGCATAGACTATGAGATAAATGCCGTCTTCCAGGATCTCCACGATATCGGCCAAGTAAATCAGAAAGAGGAGGGGGGAGAGCACACTCCCCTGGGGGACACCATGACGACAAGGGCCCACACCAGAAGAAGCCGACCTCCACCTAATTTGGATCCGGCGATCCGTGAGGAATTCTGCAATCCAACGACCCATACGTCCGCGAATGCCCAAGGCAGCCAACTTGTAGATCAAATTATCAATCCAAATCGAGTCATAGGCAGCCTTGATGTCCAAGCACACGGCAGCCACGAACTGATTGAGCTTCCGCGCACGGCGCACATGGTCAACAAGAGTGCACAGAGCCGTAGTGCAGTCCCTAAAGGGAAGAAAACGAAATTGGCTGGGAGGGAAAATATTTCGCGCGCCCGTCCAGACCAGGAGACGACGGAGGATCATCCTCTCCATGACCTTGACGCAGACTGAAGTCAGAGCTATTGGTCTATACGAAATTGTATGCATAGCTGGTTTGCCCGGCTTGCGAATCGGGGTGATGGTAGCCAACTTCCAGGTGTCAGGAAGCGTTGAGCTCTCAAAAGAAGCATTATACATCGAAAGAAGCTTTTGCCGATTGACAGAGTGCAAGTTTTGTAAGAGACGGGCGGAGATACCGTCAGAACCAGGGTAAGTTCAGCAGGGTAATGAAACACCTGCCTTTTTTCTTTCTTTTTTTTAAAAGTAAAGTTTGTTTTACACGTAATAAATACAAATTAGGCATCTTAATAAATGAAAAGAGAGTATACAGGATAAAAAAATTTTCTTTGTCAATCTGTCATTTTTTTATATTCATTTTCTGTAGAACAAAACTATTTGTAAAATAGCTTTTTTTAAAGTCGTATTTCTAAAACACGAATTTAAAATATGAATAATTATATCATGGGTTTTATATAAAATTTGTATAAATATTCTTTCGGAAAATGCTAATTTTATTTAAAAAGTCTGAAAGAAGTAGAATTTTTTAAAAAATAGTTATTTAAAATAGTTAAACACTAACAGGAAAAAATATGACTTGAATGCAAATTCTAAAGCAAGAAATGCATATATGACTAAACTCTGAATACTCTTTCTACGTGCTCATTAAAAGCTGCAGACTTAACTGTAACAGAAAATTTTAGTTTGAAACCACAGAAGTGTTTCGAATAACACTGGTCGACAAAAAACGTCCTTCCTGCAAACTAAATATGTAAAGTGTACAGATTTAATATTCCTAATTCTAAATATGTTATCCAAATTGCTTCATAACGTACCATTTTTCCGAGAAACACTTTTATAATAATAACAATCGGCGAAGGATTAAATTGCAATGGTAGATAAAATTGAAATCATAAAAAAAGTATACTTCACTGTCTTAGATAACAAATTGATAAAATATAGCATGAAAATCTAGTTTGTTGATACTTGTACCGTGCATTTTCCTTTTTATGCCCCCCCCCCCACCTCTTTTCGTGTCCGAATTTACTATTTCCTATCCACTAATAGGTTTTCATTCCTTATGTTGCTGTAACTCGGGCATGTTTAAAATATTTCTGTTCATTTTCAAAGATTTTTGATGTTCATATTTTTGTCACACTGTGACTTACAATATGGTGGTTTTTTCGTCACATATGTGACGTGACGTACGTTACATGCAGTGACATAACAGGAACGTCACAATTTTTTTTTTTATTGCCAGAAAATATAATTTTACATTAATAATTTTACATAAATAATGTTTTGAATATTTTTTGTAATTTTTTAAATTTTTCTAAGAAGTTCACATCTCAGTCACAATGTGACATCACTGAGTGGTGGCATTTTGGTCACAGATGTGACGTGACCACAGTGACGTCACAACGACGTCACCGTGACCATGCATGCTATGAGGGCGGGTCGCGGCGACGAGAGAAGTTGACGGCCAAGCACTTTTCGGGAGAGATTTTCAACTTGTTAGCAGCACACCACGTGCCAATCCTCTGAAGTGCATTATTTAACTTGTCACGAGCACGACACTCGTTGGGGCCGATGACGTACACAATAATATCGTCGGCATAGACTATGAGATAAATGCCGTCTTCCAGGATCTCCACGATATCGACCAAGTAAATCAGAAAGAGGAGGAGGGAGAGCACACTCCCCTGGGGGACACCATGACGACAAGGGCCCACACCAGAAGAAGCCGACCTCCACCTAATTTGGATCCGGCGATCCGTGAGGAATTCTGCAATCCAACGACCCATACGTCCGCGAATGCCCAAGGCAGCCAACTTGTAGATCAAATTATCAATCCAAATCGAGTCATAGGCAGCCTTGATGTCCAAGCACACGGCATCCACGAACTGATTGAGCTTCCGCGCACGGCGCACATGGTCAACAAGAGTGCACAGAGCCGTAGTTCAGTCCCTAAAGGGAAGAAAACGAAATTGGCTGGGAGGGAAAATATTTCGCGCGCCCGTCCAGACCAGAAGACGACGGAGGATCATCCTCTCCATGACCTTGACGCAGACTGAAGTCAGAGCTATTGGTCTATACGAACTTGTATGCATAGCTGGTTTGCCCGGCTTGCGAATCGGGGTGATGGTAGCCAACTTCCAGGTGTCAGGAAGCGTTGAGCTCTCAAAAGAAGCATTATACATCGAAAGAAGCTTTTGCCGATTGACAGAGTGCAAGTTCTGTAAGAGACGGGCGGAGAATAGACGGGGGGGGGGGGGGGCGTCTGGGCACGCCGAACCACCTGGTGAGAGTTAATTGCCTGCTGGCACAAACGTTCAAACCTTACATAGGAGAGATCCGGGGCTTTCATCAGCTCATTGAGACAGGCACTTGCCCTAGACCAATTTACCGACGTCAGGCCAGGCCCAGTCGGGGCGATCATGCTGTTGGAGAACATGCAAATGGGATGATGATCCCAGTCAAAGGTGTCGGGTGAACATAAAAGTGAATGTCCCTATGAAGGGAGGGAGATAGCAAAGTCAAGTCCAGCAGGGAGGAAGGCCCATTTGGAGCAGAGCGAGTCGGTGAGTCCATACTCAAAACAAACCTCCTGAGTGGCGGACCAATCCATCAGCTGACGAACTCTAGGAGAAAGCGGTGGGGCACGAGCCAGCATGTTTATGTTGAAGTCGCCCAAAAGAATGAACGGACAGTCACACGTATTGATGATGCCAGAAAGCCACTCCTCTGGGAAGGTGCCCGAAGGGGAATAGACGTTCAACAACAAGATCCAGGAGCGATTAAGCCAGACTTTAACCGTCAAGGCTTCAAAATCATGCTGTGGGCAGGGAGGCAGAGGCACAAGGAGAGCAGCCAAAGAGGCCTGAACGGCCGTCACAAGGCCGCCACCACGGGCAGCCAAGCAGTCCTTACGGAACACGTTTTTGCCCGGAAGCACAAAGACATCCGATGGAGAAAGGAAAGTTTCCTGAAGGCAGATGATACGAGCCTGGGCGAAGGTAGGGGAGCAGAGCCAATGACCATTGGCCCGAACGCTCCTACAATTCCACTGAACTAACAAGCTGAGCATAAAAGAAAACCACAAAGAAAAGGCTAAACAGGACCCAGACAGCCAGGGACCCATGAACCCCAGCCCAGGGACCCGGCAGCAGAAACCGAACACGAGGATGGCTCGTAAAACCAGCCCAAACCCGAAAAAACATGGTAGGACAAGGCACTAAAAAAGCAAACTGAAACACAAACATGAAAACAGAAAAACAAACAATAAAAGCACCCCGAAAGGGAACAAAAACAAAAAAGAGACCTACCTCAAACACCCTAGGTGATGGAGGCGCCGGGATCGGTCTTGTCAAGCATTGAAGAGGGGTCTTCCAAAATCCAGACATCCCCCGAGGAAGAGTCCATACTTGGCGATTGGAAGGGGGACAGGATGGGCATGGCTGTACACAATTTTTTACTATTTTTGATGCGTGAAGGCGGATGAGTAGGAGGAGTTATCGGCCGCTGCTGTTTTCCAACAGAGCTCTGTGAAGGGGGGGGGGGGCACCTGGGACAAATGCGTCCCGCAGGGCCCCAACAACCGACGAAGTGATGGTAGTCAACATATTTTGGCAGTTTATAGCCTGGGCATCCAGGACCGACTGCATCATGGCCGCTATGTTTTCGGCGAAACCTTGGAGCATGGCTTGAAGGTCAATTTTTGTAACGTAGTCAGCAGGCGGGGGGAGGGAGGCAGAGGCAACGTGGGCATATGACTCAGTCTTAGCATAAACACTGGTCGGAAATTGTTTCCGAGCCTCGCTGAATGACAGGTGGTTTTCACTTCAAGAATCTAGTTTCATGGATATACTTGGGACAGGCTTTGTCCGTGAAGCAGTGACTTCCTTTGCAATTGGCGCAAACTGGGGAAACAGCCGAACAAGGACCCGTGTGAGAAACAGCGCACTGGCTACATACTCGGTTGCTCCGGCAAGCACGAGCGCCATGGGTAAATTTCCAACAATTTGAGCACTGCCTAGGCCTATCAATGAAGAGAGAGATTTTGTACACCTGGTACCACATTCTAACAACCTCAGGTATAGTGCAACCCAACTTCGTCACTAGAACGGTCGCAGTGGGGCCAGTGTCCTTACGTACAAAACGTCGCACCTTCAGAACAGGGATGCCAGAGTATTCCAGCTCCTCTGCTATGTCTTTGCAATCCAATTGGAGATCCATGTTGTGCAGAAGAAATCTTGAGGTAATGTTGTCGGTTAGCAACATGGCTGAAACAGGGTTATCGAGGAGGGTTTTAATGTTTAAAGCTTGGACCGCCGTAGCCGTATCATGAGTGTACAAAGTGAGCTTCCCTTGCCGAGACAGCCGAACAGTATCGATTCCCACGTGATTGTTAACTTGCGCAGCAATGGCGTCGCGTAAGGCTTTCGGGAGGGCCTTCGGAATTGCACCCGTGCCAGCAGAAATGACTATAGAAACACCCGCTATACCCGCTTCGTTAGCTTCATGAAAATTTTCAACTTGAGATTTATTTTTGCGATATAATACAGCACTATTCTGTGAAGAGACATCCTCATCTTTCATGTCAACATTATCCACCTTCTCGTTAGTATGTGCGGCCCACGGAGTAAAAAAGGTGGAGGCGAAACTAATGTTAAAATTTTGCTATGCAGTTTTTCTCCCGTTAGGTGGCGACACCGTAGAATGTAGGCTATCCGTCGATTGTTCTATAATGCTTTTCAATGGGAAAAGCACTGATTTTTAAAAATTTTTTACTAGAAAATTTGAATTTTAAGAAAGTTGTACAAGTAGAAATCTGATTAATTACAGTTTTCTTCATAAGATACATATTTTTTTAAAGGCACTTGGCTTTTTGATTGCTTCTTAAGACACTTAAAATCAGAGATCATTCTGACAAAAAAAGTGAAGGCAGGCCATTTATAAACATTGAATATCACGGATTACATTGCCACGAAGAAATAAACAGACTTACGACTTTTAAAAATTAAAAGTATTATTCAATATTTTTGAATAAATTTTAATCTCGCGTATATTTTATAACCTTTGAATAATTTAATAATTCAGAACTTTTGATATCTATGCAATTAATAAATGTAGAATTAAAACAAATTTTATCTTAATTATTTGGGAAAGAAAACTTGTAAATTATAGGTCATTATTGTTCAGGAACTAATTTTTTCAAAAGTCTTAAGGTTTGATTTTAATATAATCTTACTTATAAGGAGGAACGGGGTTGGGGGTTAGAGGACCGGAATTTCCAGACCCGGGCCCGCCCCGCCCCGGAAGAGAAATAATTAGGCTTGGCCCGGATCGGGCGGGTGGAAAAACTAAAAGTTTGGGCCCGGCCTGGTCTGTTTGTATTTTCGCAGTTTACGCCCTGGCCCGCCCCATGCAAAAATCAATGAAAACAGGCTCAGCCCGTCCCTTGAAAAAAAAAAAAAATTAGACCCGACTCAATTTTTACAAAAAATTCCGATTTTTCTTACATACAATTAAGATTATTTTCCAGAATACTTCATAAATATTTATGGAAAAATGTAACAGTATATTTTAGATTACTATATGTTTTCAAGTCAGAGCATACAAAATATCAAATTTTAAAAACCCTTTAGACTCACTCTTATGCAAAAATGCATGAATACAAAATTTATTACTATTATATACATTAAATTCAGTAATACGAAAATAATAGGACTCCATCTTAAATAGAACGCAATCATCATGGCAACCTAAAATCAATACCTATCATGGGATATATTTGAATTAATTACGTGTGACAGGATTTAATAGAATAATCACCATGGCAACCTAGAATCATTACCTATCATGAGATATCATTGAATTAATTACGTGTGATAAGATTTAATAGAATAATCACCATGGCAACCTAGAATCATTACCTGTCATGGGGTATCATTGAATTAATTACGTATGATAGGATTTAATAGAATAATCACCATGGCAACCTAGAATAATTACCTATCATGGGATATCATTGAATTAATTACGTATGATAGGATTTAATAGAATGAAGGAAACTTTTATTAATTTCTTTTGAAGTTTTCATTCCATTTTCATAGAATTTGGCATGACAAAATTCTGCAATTTAAATGGTTTAATCTCAATTTAAAAGGTATTTGACAGATAGGTATATATCAATTATCCACAGCAATTTATACTGTTCATTAAGTATAACATTTAAAAAACATATACACTAAGATCGATTTAAGATAAAAATTTCACAATTTAAGCATAATTACAAGCAAATAGCTTTATATTAAAGACTAAAAAAATCTCTCACCTGTAAAGCACGGAACAAGCTCAATTTTATTTTCCCTTCGTTTTTTTTTATGTCACTGGTATAACTTGTTTTCAATCCAGTAACAAAACACTTATACCCCATCTTAATTTATGCTTTTTAATATCAATAATAAAAAATAAACGAATAACATAAAATATTTTTTAATTCTAACGTACGGTTCCTATACATACAATCATATTATATATAGCTAAAAGAATGGCCAACATGCGGATGGTAGCGCCCTCATTATTTACCAAAATGTAACTTGTATTTTCGGCGAGTAATGCCTATTAAGTTTCCCCTCCACCTCTTTTACTCCGTGGTGCGGCCGTGGTATTTTCGACCACTTGAGTTTGGGGAGACCCCCAACATTGAAACAACTCAGCAGTTATACGACATGAAAAAAAAAACAACAACACAGAAATATAAACACTAAGCAAGGGGAAAACCACGAAAGAGCTAGCCAGCAGCTCAATTAAACTAAATAACAAAAATTAAATACAACCTGAAGATAAAAGAAACCTTCCCTTGAAGGTAATAGGAAAACGTGCACACTTCACACGCAAAACCAACGATGCCCACCACGGCGAAGTAAATATAGGAGCTGTTGCCAATACGCACCAACCTACTCCGACCAAAAAACTCCATCCATTTGAAAGTTTTAGATATTCAATTCGGATAATTTTTACTTTGTCATATAAGTTGAGTTGCAAAGGATGGAATAAACCTGGTTTATTCTCGGAAATAAATAGGGGTTTTTGGGAAGGAAACTTTAACAATTCCCAGGAGTTTTCAGAAAGTCCCTACGGTTAGAAAATTTTAATGTATTTTTTGTAATTTTTTTAAATATTTTAATTTTTGCCAATGTGAACAAAATGTTTTTTTTTTGTTTTTTTTTCTTTTTTATAGAAATGTTAACAATAAGGAAAGGGCATGTTTACAAACAAAAACTTCCGTCAACCAATCTACCAACTACATTTTTGCCATAAACATCATTACAGGAATAGTCTTGGCGACGTAGGCCAATCATATCAGAGACGAGTTAAACGTAGACCAATCAAATTTCCCTAGCTCATGCGTACAGGTAGGAGTCATAAAGAACGGACAGGCTTTCTTGCTTAAGGCTCCTATAATACGGGCTGACTCACGTCGCCATTTAATTGCCGGTAGGAGAAGAACGATTGGCCACGCCGCGTGGGCAACAATCGCTCATTGGTCAAAGTGGGAAACAAAATGCTTGACGATTCAGCCTGTATTACAGGAGCCCTATTCTTGCTGAACCAACAGTAATTCAACCAACAGTGACGTCAGCTGCCCTTTCCTTATACAATGTTTAAATTAAATTTGAAAATATACCGCAGATGTCGCTGTAATCGTCTCTTTGGATTTCAGAATCAAATTTTTAGTACTGTTTGCATAGCAAATTTCTACACTGTTAAAAATATCGTGAAAAATTACCTCTGTTTTTCAAGGCTATCTATTTTCTGACCAATGAGAACGTTTCCTAGGTGTTAATGTAGCGTTTTCATTGGTCAGGAAATAGAGAGCCTTTAAAAACGGAGGTAATTTTTCACGATATTTTTAACAGTGTACACTATTTATTCTAGGCGCTGTAGATGTGCCGAGGCTAACGAAAAGGCAGGTTTTTGCTGCTGCTGCACTGTTAAAAATATAGTGAAAAATTACCTCTTTTTTTAAAGGCTAACTATTTTTTGACCAATGAGAACGCTGCATAAACACCTATAGTGCGTTCTCATTGGTCAGAAAATAGATAGCCTTTAAAAACAGAGGTAATTTTTCACGATATTTTTAACAGTGTGTACACTGTTTTCTATTTTCTGATCAATGAGAACTCTACATAAACACCTATGGAGCGTTCTCATTGGTCAGCAAATAGAGAGCCTTTAAAAACAGAGGTAATTTTTCACGACATTTTTAACACGTCTTGGCGATTCGGTTTTGTCCAAAATCATTTCCAATGCGCGCCACACACCAGGGAGACATGCAACAAAAAAGCGTGAGGCATGCGACAATTTCATCCTGCTAACAAAGAAAAATCCGGTTTGAACAGCAGAATTTGCCCCATGTCTCACAATTATTGTCGCATGCCTCTCTGGTGTGTGTGGCTCCTCATATGTTGCCGCTCCACTTGACCACTTGTTACGAAGGTACTCGGCTTCATGACTTTTCAGCTCGCTTTTCAGTCAGTGGTCGGGACTCTGTACAGTTTTGTACAACTGTGGCAACACCTAAAAATTAATCCGGAAAATAAGCCGAAGCCGAAATTCATTTATAAATAAATAAATATTGATGGATTAGTTTCGCGCTGATTAGAATAGCAAAATTTGAATGGAAGGGAAATCATAAGACTATAAAAGATTTTGTGGTAAAAATAAAATTCGTTTCTTTGTTTGTGGATGCTTGTAAGCTTAAACTATATATCATTTTATATGTACATATATTTAAATATTTATTTCTAATGTCAGTAACACTTAGAGATTTACATAGACAATTGTATAGTCGATTTATATGGACATATGTTATATTTATAAATGTGTAGGAATGCGTTAGATTTTATATTCTTAAAATAAACGAGATTTTATTATTTTATGAATATAAATATTGTATAATAATCTGAATAATATATATTGGATAATTTTTACGAAATTCGCGCTTTCATAGCGTTGGTGCCTTGATCATCAATTAGTTTTTTAAATTGACATTTGTGTGATACAAGTTTTTTATTCAAGAATCCATCAAAGCTATTTCAAGAGTAATTCACTTCGAATATTCGTTTTTTATTTTTTTGTTTAAATTCATTTCTTTCTTTCTTCCATCCAAGTTATATTGCCACTCATTCGCGTGAAAAATTACATCCAGTAAAGTACGTCTAAAGCATTATTAACTGCAGTACGGCCAAAGATGAATTTAATTTCTAGCCAAAGCTGATTTTTTTTTTTTTTTTTTTTTTTTTTTTTTTTTTTTTTTTAAATAGTATTTTTTTTTTTTTTTAACTAAGAAAATTATTAATGAAAAATATTTTCTAAACGTTTTATAGACAGTCAATTTTATAATTATATTACTATTGTCATTTCAATAGAATTTTCAAAAGGTTTTATCTTTGTTTGTTTCTTTCTCTCCCTTCACAAGCATTATCATATTTTAATCTCAAGATAAAAGCAAGGGTTAAAATAAAGTTTTAGCCAAATTTTATACAGTGTACATTTGAAACTTGTGTTAATTTGTAGTATGTTTATATGCCAATAAAAAATGTCTTCAACAATGAAAAATTGCTATGAAAGAAAAACAAAACAAAAAAACATGCTGTTAGTGTAGCTTTTTAAAAGTTGTGCATTATCTGAGAAAGTGTGTTAATCTATACTATGAACATTCAGTGATTAATTAAACACTATACACATAGCATAATAGCAGAGGAAATATAACTCATACTAATTTTATAATTACATTACCTTGAGAGGCACTTGTCTCAAAATCTTTTGTTGAGTAAAGAGCCAAAAACCTTGATGATGCCTACAATAAAACAAAAATCCTGCAAACATTAATGACTTTTTTTCTTTTTTTGAGTATTTAAAAAAAAGTAGTAACAGGAAACATCCAAAAGGGCAACAAGAAATGCTTGAAAAGGCACCAGGTTAGACAGTGCTGCTCTATGGCTCTGCATAATTTTTTTTTTCTAACATATATATTTTAATTTTTTTACAAGCCTTTTAAGGTCATTTTTGTGTCCAAATTGAAGTTTGTTTTCTTAATGCTACTATTTTTAGAAATATTTAAATTTTCTACAAATCTTATGCTCCATCATAGCCAACATGCTAAAGGTTAGTAATTGCATTAAGATAAAAAATATATATATATATATAGGGCAATTCCATGGTGTCGGATGTAAGAATTGTACAAGATTTACTCATATATTTGTTATTAAATCAGAAATAAATTATTCAAAAAATGCAATAATACTTTTTTTATGCACACCCTTCCATGTTAATCAGAAAATATAAAAAGTACTCACCTAAAAGAATTTTAAGTATATAATAAAAAAATATTAACTCTCAGTGTTGGACGTAAGTGCTGAAAATGAAATATTTGTCTTTCAAATTCTTAATTCAGCCCATAGGTTTACTTAAAAAAAATTATACTGTTATATTTGAAAAAGCAGACATGAAAGATAAAAATTCCATTTTAATTTCCATTTTTTTTTCATTATGACTATACATAAATAATCTTTTTTTTACGGTGTCGGACGTAAAATGTACAAATTATTATGGTGTCGGACGTAAGTAAATGTCTTTAGATAGCACAACTAACCTATTTATTCTGTGTATTTTAATAAATTACATTTAAATATACTTGAACACATTATTTTTACATATTTGTATCTAATTTACATTTTTTCATTGAAAATGAATTGTCCTCTATTTCCAACGGGAGTAGGAGATGAAATTTTTTTGACTACACATTGCAGACTATAAAAAATCTTGTCTTCATTTTCTGGCCATTTGTAATGCTTATTTTATTTATGCATCACAGTTACTTCTATTTCTTTTTCTATGATCTGGGTGATATATCCTGGATAAAGTATGCTGTCATACTTAGCTAGAATCCAGTCGTTCTCTTTAAGACTTCCAATATCAATATTCTTTTGATTGTCCTCAAAAGGATCTTCATCTTCAGATGATTCGTCATCAAATAAAGTGACTACGGTTCTGGATTGCAATAGCGATGTAACAGAAGTGATGATTTTGTTGTGTTCAGTAGCTGTAACACAATGGATTGTTTGGATATTGGGGATTGGAAGAATTTTCTCCCAATATGTATTTAAATATTCAGTATCTTCTTCCATTTCTTCTGATGATATGTACTTAATACGTATTTTAGTCATTAGTTTTGAAGCAATATCAGCATATTCTTTAGGTGTGTTCACCACAGTCTTTTTTCCAGTTTTCATGTGTCTCCAAACTGCTCGTTTTACTGTTCCGCCGATTCCATCGACAACACCTTTTCCGTGTGAAGTTGCAAAAAAGTTCCATGTTAATTTAATATTATGATGTTGTTCAAACAAAAATAAGTTAGAAAACAAATATCTTTGTTTAAATTGTGAGCTGGGACCGTCTGAGAATACTTGTACAGATTTTATGCTCGAATGCTCCTTTTTTAAATATCTAAGCAGGTAATTAACGAATTTAAATACTGCAACTTTTGTATGATCCAGTGAGTCAGAAATAATAACAACACTTTGACTAACCTCTTTTGAAATCCAAGCATGAGCTGTGAAGATAGTGGCTTGTGTGTGATTCCAATGTGAAGCTTGGATTTCGTTCTGTTGCAGAATTGCTGCATTTTCTGAGAAGTCAAGCTGTATTACAATATCCTCCCCGTTAACTGCAGCTTTAAAATTTTCAAATGCTAAAGATTGTTGTCTTTTAATATAAGTATGACGAAGAAAATATTTATTATAAAATTCATCAACTAATGAATAAGTTTTTTCATTCAAGCAGAGCTTTGAATCTGTTTTCTTAGATATAGATTGAGGAGATAGTTGAAGACCACAATTTTTAGCTAAAGATGCTACTACAGCTTTTTTTTTACGTGGAGATGCTGGTAAATTGGGACAAGCTTTATAAACTGCTTTCTGAAGAGTACACTTGCTTTTATAAGGAACTACTGAATTATCTTCTTCATGTACTGAATTTCCAGAAGTATTTTTTCCTTCTGAACACTTTACTTTTACAGAACAGAACAAAAAGACATTATAATCATTATGGTTAATAACTTAAATGGCTTTGAATTTCTTTGCTTTAAAATAAATTAGCTAAACATTACAAAACATTTTGAAAAATCTTGGTGTCAGACGTAACTATTTTTTTACGTCTGACACCATTATTTTAAAAAAAACTACTTTGAAATAATTTAATTTGAATTGGTATTTATATAGAGATATAAAATCATGATTTACTAAAAAAATATATTGTTAAATACTCCAAGCAATCTTGAGCAGTACAAACTTTTCAAGAAATTTGGTGTCGGACGTAAATTTTTAAAAATGCTTGTTTAAAATTTTCTTTAAAAAATAAAAATGTTTTATTTAGGCACAATATCTAGTTATTAAATTATCATATAACATTTTGACATAAATCTAAACAGGTTATAACTTAGAAATACTAATTTTTTATTACAAATAAGGAATTTTTAGATTTCATGCCAAAAATGTGTCGTAAAAAAATCCATTACACATCCTTATTCAATTGCTTCAAATTGGACAGATTTTGTGTTTTGATTAAAATCATTATTACTTTCTTGTCCTCTGGTTTATGACCTTTAAAATGATACCTTATTTGATAAAAAATATTGATTTTAAAAAGTTGACCATCTGTTTCCTAATTCTGTGGAATTGCCCTATATTAGAGATGTGTCATTTGTTGAGGAACGACTCCAAAGGAACGATTCCGGCAGTGAAACTGAAGGAACGATTCCATTCTGTAAAAAGGAATCGGTCCTTTTCAGAACGATTCCGAAAAGGAACCACTCTTCGGAATCGGTCCTTTTCAGAACGGTTCCTCGGATTCGGTCCTTTTTGGAACGGTTCCTCGGATTCGGTGCTTTTCGGAACGGTTCCTCGGATTCGGTCCTTTTTGGAACGGTTCCTCGGATTCGGTCCTTTTTGGAACGGTTCCTCGGATTCGGTCCTTTTCGGAACGATTCCTCAGAATCGGTCCAAAATGTACCGACTCCGAAAAGGACCGATTCCTGGAGTCGTTCCGAAAAGGACCGATTCCTCGGAGTCGGTCCATTTCGGAATCGTTCCAAAAAGGACCGATTCCGAGGAACCGTTCCAAAAAGGACCGAATCCGAGGAACCGTTCCGAAAAGGACCGATTCCTTGGGAATTGGTTCTTTTCTTGTAGACTGGCCAGTTTTAATAAATTAAAATATGTTATTTTATTTCAAAATAACAGATTTTGATTCTATTAAAGCTGACTTTATTGCCAAAATATCCTTCTAATGTGTGTGCCCCCCCCCGCCCCTCCTAAAAAAAAAAAAAGTGAAGAATGAACGAAAAAAGAAATTGAAGTGCGAGGCGGAGTAGGGCGTTTAATAAACATTACGATTTCATCTTCTTGTGCTAAATTAATCTGAAAGAAATAAAAAAAATATTTTATACGAATTGGATTTTTTACACCTGAGTGAAAAAGTGCCCGAGATGGAATTCGAACCCAGAAACTTTACGTGCTTTACCGATTGAGTACCTGGACCCCGAGGGTAATGGAACACCATGTGTACTTTAATACACTAATGCATTTTCTAATTGGTAAATGTATCATACGAAATGAATTTTTTCTAAATGAATTCTTAAGGCTGTTCTCAAATCCAAAAGGATAAATTTGTGACAAAAGTTTTAATTTATTTTTATTCGGAAATGCATGAAACGAGCAGGTGTTGTTGTTCAGAAACTATGTAATCGAGCTGTTTTTTCCGTTTTTCTTTTTTTTTTTTTTTGCAAACGCAATAGGCCTTTCAGAAAATAGTGTCAAAGTGGTCATTTTGAACCGAATTTCCACGCGAAAGAGGCATCATTTCTCTAAAATGAGTGAAAAACATGTTTGTCACGTGATCAAAATCGATTACAACTCAATAGGTAATTTACTGATCAAAAGATGGAAAACACAGTTCGATTCCAAATCGCTTCCATGGTCAAACATTCCAATTTTATATCTTTCCGTTAAAAAATGAATTTGCAAATGTGTCAAAACGTTTTACGCTTGTTGAGCAGATCACTTAAGAACAGCCTTAAGAAAAACAAAGAAAATGCTTGTTTAATTACTAGTGAAAAATATTTTTTTTAAACTGACTAGAAACAGTTTTAAATAATGTAAGAAATATATCACTAGGCCATAAAAATTGCATTTTAATAGGATAATAATAACTGATTTTCAATTATTTTAATAATTGTAGAGTTACGCACTTTCATGCATATTTCACTATTTCATGTTTTTTCCTCAAACATAATTTCAATTTGAGAATCCTCTTTGTCAAAATAAATATATGACCAGCTACGAGCGCTCGAGTACCACTTTATTTCCACAGTTTGGCGTCTTGTTTTTCTCTCCTGAAGAAGATGATTAAAAAAATCTCGAAACTCCCTAAGATTGTTGTTTTAATCAACTTACATTGAGGTTTATTACATAGAGTAAAATCTGTTAGAACAAGGAATTTTTGTAAAACATTTCTTTCTTTCTTAAGATAATGAATATTTCAAAAAGCATAATGTTTAATAATAATAATAAGATAACTGTAACAGTGGTGGGTGGGATTGAAATAATTTGACTGTGGTTCGCTCTCTTAATGGCCGTTTTGAGTATAAAAACGGGAAAGAAAAATCACGTGCTACATATAGATTATTGGACTTTCTCCAACACTGCGACATATATATATATATATATATCTATATATATAAAGCTGCATATTTTATGCTTGTTTTGGTTTAATAGATTTATGTTAACCCTCCGCCTACCAGAGGGGTTCAATGGCCCCGACAGGTACATTTATAATGATATTTCTAATTTATTTTAAAAACTGAAATTTCTGTAAATATGGGTTTTTTCTGGTATGTTCTATTCTTTTGAATAGAACATTCCAGAAAAAGTCACATATTTACAAAATTTTCATGTTTTTAAATGTGAAAAATCAATTTGAATGTATCTATCGGGTCTGTTGCACCGGTCTGGTATGCGGAAGGTTAATATTGCATTTAAAAAGTTTTACAATATACGAATTTAATTATTGGTTTCCAAAGAATGCACGTTGTCATTTTGTACAGTTTTTTCAATTGTTATTTTACTTCTATTTCTTGCTAAATAATTAGAATTTAAATAACTGTGATTTTGTTTTAATTCAACGTAAAATAAAAGAAAAAAAAAGTTTATTGTAATAATTTCTTATAATAATTCAGATTTCTTGATCGTTATTGATACTCGTAAATCCTGAAATCAATGCCACGATTAATGCCTGTTACTGTGGTGATGGATAATACATATCTGAGTTTAGTTTCGATCAAATCAAGGCTCCCTTCATGCTAAACTAAATTTAATGTTTTAAGCCTAATACCAAACTTTCGTTTTTATTCAGGTAAAACTTACTGAAAATACGATACTAAATTTTATGTATTTTCCTTTCTTATTGTTATTCTTTTCACTTAGAAGATTTATTTATTTATTTTCTTAAATTACATAAAGTTTTCTGAAAAGTTCGAATTTAACAAAATGTTTTATCTATTTTAAATAGTTTTGACAGTAAAAAGTTTAACTCCGAATAAAAAATAGTCAAATTCTCAAAAAATTAAGGTTGGTATTATCTATAACACGTTTACAACAGATATCTTTCATTCAACGGCCGAAACATCGTCAAAAGGATAGTTCTTTATATAGTACTACACTCTGTAAAATAATGGACATACTTTTAATTTGTTTAATTTAATTTAACCAATAAACCTTTTTTCAGTTAAAATGAAGAAATTTAAAGAAATAGAACTTTGAAGTTTAGTGAATCACTATATCTTTTGGCGGAGATAATATGTACTATATATGAATAAAATCATATATATTATATATATATATATATAGAGAGAGAGATATTATAATATTAATATATATAATATTATCTTATAAATATCACTAGCCATAGCCATGCTGCTAATGAATCTGTTTACAAATCATCTGAAGGAACTTCTACCCTTTCGTGTAACACAAGTGTTCAATGACTTCATGAATTATGAAGCTCCAAAGATCCCAATCCAAACAAACATATTAGCATCGCAATTCACTCACACCGAACTGAGGTTCTGTATAGTATAAGTGGAGAGATGGTGACGGCGGATGAGGGTGTGAAATTAGAGAAAATCCTGTAGGTTTTCGTGAAATTGGAGATTCAAAAAGAGTTGTAAGTTTATTGAAATTCTACGTAGTTAACAGCAGTTCACAAATAGCGATGTTAGGGTAAAATACAAGACATACATCAGTCACTCAGGAAAGACAGTGTGCAAAAACGTGCTTTACTTTTTAACTCTTTCCAATAAAGTTAGTGTTTATGAATGCGGTTTGTCTGTCCCTCAGACCGTCTGTTCACGCTCTAAGGCAAGTCACACACTAAGGCGACACTAAGGTCGCTCGAATTCGCCAGAAAAACTGGTTTAAAACAAGTTTGCAACAACTTCGTTCTTTGTTTCGACCGGTTTTTGCACTTCATGTTGCGCTTTGTGTCGTTCTGTGGTCTCAGTGTGTGATATACCTAACTCCAGTAAATATACTCGGATTCCCATGCAATTGATATATGTTAATGATGTTTACCATGGGATGTTTGGTATTCAATATGAAGAGTGTAGCATTAATAGTTTATTTACAGGGGCACTCAAAAGTATTTCGTTACATTATGGTCAACGGGAAAAAAGCGTTTGCAGCGCATTTTAATGACATTAAGCTATTTCAAATGCATTAAAATTGATATATATCACTGAATTGCACTACAAGATGATTGCTATAGAATAGGGTGTTTCACTTCTGAACCAGATCCTGAAGGCCGTGATAATAATGTTGATGAATTATGCGAAATATCCTGTGTGCATAAAGTTAGGGAGCTGAGGAGAAAGACTATAAAGGGGATAAAGTTATTGAAAGTACGGACACTGGAACAAAAATGTAATCTACTTTAACTAGTTACATATCCAAACCAGTAGGGCCATCCTAATGAAAAATGAAATTAAGATTACCTAGAGGTAGATTTTGAAGAGGAATCTATGAGACTAAAAATTCCTAGACCCTGGTGACAAATATCAGAGCAATAATAAAATTTCCTATACAGGATGTCCACTCTCAACGATGTCCAATAGCTAATTCCTAAAACGTTAGTCATAGCCATATAGTTCCAATTACAAAAATGTTTTAAATGGGGGTAAAGAAGTATTTAAAAAGTGATTTGGGTCAATAGAATCATTTCTTGAAAAATTATGAAATTTAATTTTTTATACGATCCCCCGGTCCTTCAAGTTATAGTTAGTAAAACTTTCCTATTACACTTATAAGTAAGACAAATAAAAGTCCTATTATTCTATGACTAAAACTGACCGAAGTAATGGCTGTTTAAACTTGGATCATATTTTATGCTGCGAAATAGGGGTCATTTACAAATTTACTACAAATATAAATAATCTTCAGATATATAAAAAAAATATTTGATAGTAAAATTAACATTGCATTATAAATTTGAAATCTATAATCATTCTGAAATATTAATGCAAAATATACAGCTTGTACTAAACATATAACGGGAAAAAAATAATAGAATTTTCGTTACATAAAATGTCGAAAAGCAACAGCCCCGATTCTTTACACACTGAATACAAAAATGGCCTTCATTTTTTATCACAAAGTACAGATTTTTGTAAATCGTAAATTTGAAAGCTAAAAAGAGAAAAATTCCGAAAATCTGATTCTGATAGTATAAAATAGACGTGATTGTTATTTCTTTAACTTTAGATAATAGATTTTTATGTATTTTTTACTATTGAATCTGAAAATGACCTTCATTTTTAACCATCACGTCAGGATTTTTCTCAAATTGTAAATTTCAAAGTTTAAAAGTTCAAAGTTTTAATTGAACCTCTTCCCTTCACACATCATCGGATCCCCGAGCTGTTTAGCTGTAAGAATCCCAGTATAAGCCAAAAATTGAATAAATTCTTGAATTAAATAAAATTAAATTGAATAAAAGAAGTTTTACATCCATTTTATAGTATCAGATTTTCGCTATTTTTATAACTTTGAAATTTACCATTTACAAAAAAGTCTAACATGATGGTTAAATATGAAGGTAATTTTTACATTCAGTGCTAAAAAGCACATACAAATCAATCGTAAAAGTTAAAAAATACAACCATCGACTCTATTTTATAGTATTAGCTATTTTTTCAATTTTGAAATTTACTATTTGCGAAAAATTCTGACATGATGGTTAAAAATGAAGATAATTTCCGGATTCAACGCTAAAAAATACATAAAAATCATAATTTTAAAAATACATAATTTTAAAAATAAAAAAACACAACCATCGCAGTCTTGTGTTATCTAATCTAAAACTTTTTAGTAAACTTGTTGGCAGTAATCTATCTGAAATTTTTTGTGTTACCCTGTAAAATAAGTACATAAAGGTAAGCACTGAAAATCATAATAATATTACATTGTCATCTGATTTACGTCAATATGTAAAATTTAACCTCGATCGCATATTTTAAAGTGAGTTGAATTTCGAGTACAAATTTTGAACTGGAAAGACATACATACGATCGTTTCAAGTTAACCCGTTACCGGCTGGTGTTGCGTTCACGCAACGGTCAAAATAATTGCTCATGCTTACATTAATTACTTTGTCACCACTATTTTACAATTAAAAAAATTGCCTTATTTATTGGCAAAAATTTCGATATTTTAATAAAGCGGAAATTACCTCTCTGAATTTGTGGTGACAAGCGACTTTCAACAAGAAATTTGAAAATTCCTACTTGTAGATTTGGCAGTTAATAGGTTAAATAAAAGCTTATAAAAATAGCATAATTTTTGTTAAAAAAATTATGAAAAGAAACAGCTTCAAATCCTTACAAAAATCTGTCGCAATACGATTTCTTTCAAAGCGCAGCTACACATGAAATAAATCCTTCAAATACTTTAAGCACTTTGTTTACGACCCCTAGAAGCATGGCTAAACTCATGTGTATTCGGATGCAGAAAAGTGGCATAAGTCTTGCATTTCAAAGTTTCGTATAACTTCATGAATTTTAGTGTTAGATGAATGGGACTTCTTTTGTCTTTCTTTTAAGAGAACAGGAAATTTTTACTAAATATCTGTTATAGGGCGGGGGACCGTATAAAAAATTAAATTTCGTAACTTTTTTACAAATATTTTTATTGATTCAAACGACTTTCAGAATAATTTTTTACCTTATTTAAAACATTTTTGTTTTAACACACAACAACACACAATTGGAACTATAGGTCTATGACTAACGGTTTAGGACTTAGCCACTGAACATCTTTGAGAGTAAAGACACACTGTATAAAATAATAATATAAATGGACGGTCATTTGACGACATATTTTCAAGAGAAACCAATGATTACACTGAAAATCGAATAGACCTTGCACCGCCCTTAAATTTCCAAGAGGAATTATGCTTTATACCATAAATCATAAAGTTAGAAATAACTGCAAATTAATTGCACACACTGATCAATAAAATGAATTCTTAAAAACAAAATCATCTGTCCAAAACATTACAAAATTAAGGCGACTGGATGCGTAAGAAAATGGATGGGTATATAAGAAAATAAATTAGTAAAAAATATTATGAATTGCATGTGGTTCTCTTTATCTCGGAAGTATTTTTTTCCCGTTGGAATCCTTTATTTTTCAAAATCGTTCTTTTTTTCTCGGAATCGTTCTTTTTTTCTCGGAATCGTTCCTTTTTTCTCGGAATCGTTCCTTTTTTCTCAGAATCGTTCCTTTTCCTCGGATTCGTTCCTTTTTTTTGGAACGATTCCGAAAGGAGCGACTCCAATGAACTCGTTCCTATCGGTGAACGATTCCTTAAAAGGAACGATGTTGCCCATCTCTACCCTATATATAATTTTGATGTTTCACGAATGCTTGGCACAAGCTTGCAGTATGCATTGCATTTTCAGGACGCCCTCATGTACAAGGATACCAAAAACATTTTTATATGAACAAATTATGAAACATTCTGCAAACATAATATATTGCAAGACAGTTTATGTGGTCATTGAAACACACAATTCCTAAATGATGACCTTTTTTTTTACATTCAAACGGGTATCCCTTTAACCCTTTCGAGGGCGGTGTCCTTAATAAAGGACACCTAATTTTAATTGCAAAACTGACAAATGGCACCAAGAATATTTAATTAAAATTTTCCTTTGATAATGTACGTGAAAATAGGCAAGTTTGTATTTTCTAATAAATTCGTTTATAAATTCTGGTGTCAGTCCATTATTTCATCAGTTTATAAACAGAATTACTCTGCGCTGGAAAGGATTAATGCATGTGCTCAAAGTACTACCAAAGAAGCAAAGTTTTATTTTCCCTCTAATTTGAAGACTATTAGTGTTTTTAGTTTAGAATGGAGGATTAGCCTTAAGATTAAGTAGGAAGTTTATTTGGCATAATGATTTTTTGTGCTAGTTTAAGTATACAACTGTTGACAATTTGCAAAATTCTATATTTATTATTACCATTACTATTATTATTGTTATTTTAATGTTAAGTAAAAGGTGAAACTGGGTAATTTCATTACTGGCGTGTAGTAGCAGTTACAACTGTAGCCACTTTCTTTTAGTTAGAAATGCTAAACGGTATTTTTAAAAAAATGGTTGCTTATATTATTAATATGAAATTTAATATTTCTAATGAATATGTTAATATTAAAATTTTGTGAAAGATTCAGAACTGTCAATCAAATGATTTGCTAATAACGTGAAGACTAGAGATGGGCATTAATTAACGTATTAGGATAAATAACAATGTTTTTGTTGTATATAGTTCAATATTTAGTAACAGATTAACGAAAAGTCCCTGTTAAATTTATAATGCAATACCAGCAAAGTATTAAAAAAGAGGTGAAACAATTGTTTTTTAGAAGTACACATTAAAATTATAATAAAAATAAAATTTCTGAAATTTGTTTTCTATATTAAAAAAAAGAGCTTAAAAAATGTACTTAAAAAAAGCCTATTTTAAATGCTTACGAACTCTTATTACAATGCGCCAAAGTGAGAATAAATCAAACATCTGCTTTTCATGTCTTTGCAAGACTTCAGTGGCTAAACAAGCAACTGAAAAAAAGTGAATAAAGCTTAATAGCTGGGAAGCGATTTTGCAATAAATCAATCACACACCAATTCCTTAGAAAAATCTGGACATTCATTGGCTGGAAAATAACACATATTTTATTATTGATGTTTCATTATCTGTTAAAGTTTCAGTCAATTGTTTATAATTTGACAGTTATTTTATTGCAAGTAATCGGTACGAAGAAAAGATCGTTTTACTCTTCAGAGTTATAAAATCATGGACCGTGTATAAAGCTTTAAATAATTGCAATTTGTTGCATAGATAAATACGCTAGTGTGAAATGTTTAAGTAAGGAATTGGTAGAGTATTTTGGAATGAAACAGAAAAAGACTTCTCACGTTTTTGGAATTGGAATGGTAAGGAAAAAGACAGCCTTGATCAGGTAACAGATATGAATAGAGGATCAAAGTGTAAAGGTGTTTTTTAATTTCGATTCTTTGAGCGGCACACGTTGACTTGGCAGATGGTGGTTTCTTTGAATTTAAATTAGAGGGAGGAGGTTTCTGATGCTAGATTTTTTTTTGTGTGTGTGTGTGGGGTGGGTGGGTGGGGCTTGTGAGTGCTTAAGCCATTTGGTAGGCCTCCCCACCTAGCTAACCCTTGTGTGTGTGTGTGGGGGGGGGGGGGGAGTGGTGTTTTTATTTTCTTCTTATCTTCTTCTTATTATTATTGATTTCTTTTTTTTTCACTTTCTTATTATTGCGTTTTAAAAAAATAAGAGCTGGAAAGCTTTTTCTTATTTCTGTGATTTTATTTTACTGAAAAAATGAAAGAAAGGAAATAGTATCGTAAAATTTGTGAGGACACTTAGTTTTAATATATAATTGTAATTAATTTGAAAAACATATTTGTACGTAAGGAATTTGTTTGGATGAATTGAATTTGATTAAAGGTGTATAAATAATATTTACGTATTCTTGTTGTATTTGCTTTCAATACTATGCGTTAATGGATATGGCTGCAATGAAGTCAAGAATCAAATTTTGCTTTTTTACCAATCAGGCTTTTAAAACTGTGTTTATGTTTATACAGGGCATCTTTTATTATCGTTTACCAATAGCTAATCATCGTCAGTTTTAGAGGTTTATTTCCAATTACAAAAATCTTTTGCATTTTGTTCTGCATCATAAAAAAAACGATTTATGTTAAAATAATAAATTTTTAAGTAGTTAAGAAATTCCAAATTTTATACAATGCCTAGGTCCCATCATAAGTTTTATTTAGAAAATGTTTCTCCATGTTCTAACAAGTAAAGCAGTAAAAATTGATTCTTATACGACCAAAACTTACTGAGTTATGATACTTTGAATTTTAGGAACTTTTACAATAAATGGGAAAATGTGTTTTTAGTGCCAAAAAACATTGAAAATGCTTGAAATTCATAGTGTCATAACTAGGTAAATTTTTGTCTTGCAGAAAATAATTTTTTAACCACAAACTAATTTAATGGTGTGGATTCATTTCAATGGAAAACAGTATCTATACATGTGTCCCAAAATTATTTCAAGCATTGTGTTTAAGTACCTTCTAATTAAAACATCAGCTGACATCATACGCAGCGATTAGTTATATATTACAAAAATAACAGGTTGTTGGAACCTGCTACCTGTGCAAGAGTAAAACGATGGAACCTGTTATCCAAAATTAACAATATTTCCCATCTCTAGTGAAGACGCATCTTAAATTTTTTTCAATGCAAAAATTCCCATTTAATTTATAGAATCTAAACTTATGGATTGTGAAAAGAAAGTACTTTCATACATACACACAAAAATATATATATAAAGGGTTTGTTAACTAGTCATTGTCAAAATTAATTACAGTTAACAGTTTATGAAGATTAAAGATCCTTTTCTAGATCTTAATCATGTGTGCTATAGGGGAGAGGTGGTAATGAATGAGCCAATTTTTGGTTTTTAATTTTTGTAATTTTTTCTAATAATTTTTTTGGCTCATAATTGGCTCTTCAGTTACTTTACTTATTTGGTTATATAAAAAAGTGATAAAAATTGGATTAGAAAATGTCTATAATGAATGATAATAGAAAATAAAAATATAGAAATTTGGCCCATTCATCCCCACCCATGGGGCTGAATGGGCCATTGAAAGTAATGAATGGGCCACTAAATGAATTCAGTGAAAAAATGTGCAATTAATTTTTTATTCACCAAATATGACAAAATGAATGATACTTGACATGATATGATCAAAGCATACTGAAATAGTAAGTAATACACAATGCTTATCAAAATTTATGAACATCAAAAGTGATATTATTAAATCACACAAATGTAGCAGAAAAATGACAAAATAATGAGATTATAAGAAAGAAAGAGCATAAAATATACATAAATATAATAGATACATTATGATTTAATGAAATTTATATATTTCAAAATTAATATTAAACGACATGGTTGTAACTGGGTTGGAACTGCCTATTAATTGACTATTTAGTATAAATTTCTGGTATTATTTATTCTCCCCATCAGATTCAGAATATAAACAATTATTCTAGTTTTATATCAAATGGAAAAATACTGGTAGGTGTGGTCAACAACTGGACAGTTCACCTTAATCATATATACAATTTAACTTATGTTTCTAATAAATAACTGATATTTCTTAGGGTGCAAATGTGCAAATTATTTTTTAGACATCACTATAAACCTATTCTAACTAGACAGTAATTTAATCTAAATCCATTACAGTCAGTTGTGTTTCATATTAAAGAGAAAATCAGAAAAAAAGAAAGAAAAACCATATTTTCATGATCAGGGCCCATTCATGATCATGATATAGTGACCCATTCAGCCCCACCTATACTTCTGGAATATATTCAGCCTTTTTTAATACATTAAATTCAAATAACATCTAAATACATCCTAAAATTAGTTTACAGATATGCGAAGACTTGCTAATACACATATCTGCAATGAAATAATAGATATTTTTTCACTGATTTATTTTACTGAAAAGGGAAAAAAATTACTTTTCAATCAGATTCTTGACCATCCTACTCTAGTGGAATAATGGCTTCTCCCAAACAATGGAAAATTTGATGAGTTTGGTAGAACAAATAGCGGAACAGATGTCATAAGTTCCCCCCGGCCACCATCTTGGAATCCTTGGCGTGAAAACCCCTTTTCCGACAAGTAGTAAATGTCGCCAAGCACCGGTTTATGCACATATTTTGGGTTAACGAAAATAAAATATAAATAATAAACAAAATTCGCTAAACTGGCAATCAGTAATCCTTGTATGAGCGCTTCACGCACATTTACCGAAAAAAAACACCACCGAATTCAGCATTTCTCGCGGGATAGCATTCTCAAAATTCAGCAGTTCTCGTTTTGTAGCAATCTCAAAATGTGAAAAACTCTTAAAGCAGCAAAATATACTTAAAAAATGAAACTCCCTAAAGTGGCAATCAGCAATAGTTGTATGAGCACTTCGCGCACATTTACCGAAAAAAAAAAAACATCGCCAAATTCAGCATTTTTTGCGGTATAGCATTCTCAAAATTCAGCAGTTCTCATTTTGTAGCAATCTCAAAATGTAAAAAACTCTTAAAGCAACAAAATATACATAAAATTATCAACATACCTTAACAGACATCTGCTTTCTTGAAGCCTCCAGCACAAAATATCTCTCATAACACCGCCGTCATTTTCCAAAATAGACTTAATACACATTGACATGCTATAAACAAACCTCCCTTTCTTGTCAAAATTTCCTCATATTTCTTAATTACTTCAGCAAGAGTGTTTAAATGGACTACAGAAACTATAGTCAATGAAATACATCCAATAAATTTAACATAAAAATAAAAAGACAACGATAGAACACGATATCAAAATACATGCACAAAATTCTAAACTTCTCAGGGGTTGCCAGAACATGACACGTCACACGGGGTTTCCATATCGAGTTTGTCATATCTGTAAACACCGCCAACACGGCAACAAAATATCGCCAAACAATTCAAAACAACAACGGCTGAGGGAAGAAACGGCATCTATACCCAAATAGCTTCATCTATTGGTGGCATCTAAAATAATTTTATGCAAATACTTTTTCATATTTTGTTAATGGCCCATTCATTACCGCTCTCCCCTACTTCAGGTTTTTATCACTTACTAGAAAAACTACCACAAATGGTAATTTCTAGCCCAAATTTGTTAAGGGCGTCTTCTTGTAATAATAAATTAAAAAAATAAAATAAAAATTACATTAAAAAAAAAAATTAAATGTTTCACAAGTTTCCACAAAATTTAAATTACAAAACCTTGTGGTGCATTCATTTTGTTTATTTACTTCACTTGATTCTCTAGTGTAAGTTGTGTCCGACCAAAATAAAGCCACCGTGATTCTGTGCTGTAATTTGACGCGAAACAAACCAATAAGAACAAAACAAATGTATTAAGAAAGTATATATACAAATACATATTTACAAGGAGTAACTCACTCCTTGCCTTATTTGTATAGGAAAAAAAATGAATGTGTAAAAAAAGATGGGGGGAAAAGTGTCCCACCAAAATGAAGCCAATACTGTGAATAGAAGATATATCTGCCATGGTTATATTTGACTTGGAATATACGATGTGTCATACCATTTACCAATCCTTGGAAGACAGTAGCATCAATATTCTCCCACACTTCAATGATGACGACCTTCAATTTTGCCACAGACTGAAACTGTCTGCCACTGGCAAATGCACCCCTGCTGAGGATACATCACACATTTTCTTGGGGATTGAGATCAGGGGAAAAAAGCAGATTATTCCATGACATGCACCCCATTATCCAAAAACCATTCCCAGGAGGATTTTGCAACGTGAATGTAGGTCTTGTCCTGCTGGGAAATCCAACTTAGTCCACCAATTCTCTTTGCAAATGGCAGTAAATGGTTTTCTAGCATTTCTTTGTAATCAGTAGCCTTCATGCGGCCTGAGAGAAAAGCCAGGTTATGTTTACCTCTACAGCCAAAGCCTTTCCACACCATTAATGAGCCTCCACCTTGCTGTCTTTTGGAGAAAATTTCCTCTTCTTTCCTCATGTCCTACCAATAGAAAGCAAGGCTGTCTGGCCCATCTAAATTAATTTTTTTCTCATCTGAGAATATAACATGATGCTACTGGTCCTTCCAGGTTTGATGATATTTGGCACAGTCAGCTGTCCTTTGCATCTGGATAGCTTCCAATATGAGCTGCTGTTTCCTTTTCTTATATCGCAGGTTGCTTGTATGTTTTCCAATTCATGACATGGTTGATTTTGTCACAGGAATGTTACCCTCTCTGGCCAACTGTTTTAGGAATATACCACCTCATGAAAGATGTAGTAGTTTCTGTATGTAGTACACTTCTTTTTTTATACCATTATGCATTGGCCAGATTTACAAAATTGTCTATTATGGTTTTAGATTGTTTTATTTGCTTAGATATTTGTCTATGTGAAAGACCTTGTTCCTTAAAAGCTGTTATCTGTCCTTTCTCGAACTTTGATAGTTGGATTTTCTTTCCCTTTGCAATACTGCAGGAGAAATAGAAAATACAACCAAGTCTGCACAAAGTTTGACTGGTACAGAACAGGTATTTGGCAACTTCCTGATGTCATAAACATGTTGAACTGCAGCAGATAGAATGTCAGTAGTTACCAATAAATACTAATCTTGGTGGTGGCTTTATTTCGGCAGGACACTTTTCCCTCCTCTTTTTTTACACATTCATCTTTTTCTCCTGCCGTGGTGGAGCAGGGAGTGATTTACTCCTTGTGAATATGTATTTGTATACAGACTTTCTTAATATATTTGTTTCGTGTCCAGTTACGACACGCAATTACGGTGTCTTTATTTTGTTGGGACACACCTTAGATGAGTGCCCCCCCCCCCCCCCCCCCAATAAATAGAATAAAATAATAACAAAATATCTATTACCTCTTTTTCAACTGCATTGAATTTTCAGAAAGCAACTGAAAGTTTTTATTTTTCAGATCCTAGTCATTCATGATAAATAATATTGCTAACTTCGTAGCTGCGTCATAAAATTTGTACATCTTTACCAACCTAATTAAAAGAAGAAAGAAATATCAAGCATAGGGTATGAAGCAACTCCTAACACATTTGTAAACCCAATTTCAGCAGTTACCACCTTTAATCTGAAAAATATCCTTTCTAATCTGAAAAATATCCTTTCTTCTGTGCAGCCCAATGGCAGATTTAAGCAGGGGCGAAGGGGTGATCGCCCCCCCCCCTTTTGTGCATAATAAAGGGTTTACAAAGCGACATTATGCATCCTCACAGGAAATGACTTGGGGCGAAGCTCGAGCCTGGTGCGACCCGGGCTGGGTCTCGCCAGTTTAAATCCATGGGCCTCGGGCTGGGTCAGGTCTTCTTTTAGAGCCGGGCCGTACCCTGATCTTAAATTTTTCTGCAGATTCGAGTCAGGCCACACTTCTTTTTCTTCCTGGTCGAGCCTGACCTAATCTTCATTCTTCCTAGAGGTCTACGTCTCGCCGGTGGCCGAGAGGTTCTGCTCTCGAGTCTGGTAGACGGGAGGTGCTGGGTTCACCTGTCGGCCTAATCGTTCAGAGTTTTCATGGTTTTCTTCGAACCTTGGTTTTCCAAGCGTAAATACGGGTTCGGTTCCCTTAGAAAGACCCCACGGAGGGCACTCCCTCCCCTTAGGGCCTATATCCCTCGTGCTGATAATTGGCCGTCATAAACATAACACATCCTAGAGGTCTAAACTAGTCAAAATCTTCTGGTCTGAGCTCGGCCCATAATAAAAGCTAAATGTTCAGTCCGTGTCAACCGTATGTTCCAACCGTGACCAGTGCACTCCTCTAAATTCCCCCCCCCCCCCCCCTGAGCTCAATTTTGTCTGACATCTTACTTATTTGTTATTCGTAAAAATTTTATTTATGTTGTACATTTGTTTAGCGAAATCGTTAGAAATTTAATTTAATTTGATAAGTTACAGAGACGCATTTTTAAAAATCTACTTCTTTTAATTGTAGACCTTTAAAATTATTTTCTTTTATCATCCGTTTCTTTCATTCTAAACTGATTTTCCTTACTGGATTTTCATTTGAATGTAATTGTCTAAGCCATATTTTTATGTAGTGTTTATGTACATAATTGCCTAAATACACATCATTAATATTATTGTTTTTAGTATTCACGAATTTCGAACATAATCTGAAAATAAAATAGGAGTATAAGTAAGTGTGCTTTATGAATAATTTTAATTGCAAAATGCAGGCAGGGCAGGAGTCTATTTTTTAGCTTTTATACCAGGCCGGGCCAATATTTTTTTGTGTGTGTGGGTTGGACCTGGAAATTTAAGCCCATGTAAAACTCAAACTGACATATCGAAGCCAGCTTTAACATAAATTTTGTCAAAGGGCCGAAGAATTGTGAATTTCATCAAAGAGTCGTGAAAAAAATACAGTGGTCTCTTTAGAAAACAGAACACATACATACATCTATGCTTATTATTATAGATATGATTTTTAATCTGAAATAATATACTGAACTAACTTTTGAAAAAAAAGGGTTAACCCAAACCCAGCTTACAGGAATCTACACTCAACCTGAAATCGACACGAATTGAATCAGCTAACCTGACCTTCAACAAAAATAATTAGTGCCAGGAGCGAATCCCCCTATCTGCTGTAACCTTTCAAAAAATTTGCTTTGTGTTGGCATGATTTCAACATTTTGGATATTTAGAACTATTTTTTTGAAGGAAAAAGATATATATATATATGAATAAGTTTACTGTCGATATCATCTATGTATATATTTATCTAAGTGATTATTTTATCTAATTGATTAATTTTTTAATTCAAGTTTTTTTTTATCTAAGTGATTATTTTATCTAAGTTATTTTATCTAATTGATTAATTTTTTAATTCAAGTTTTTTTTTCAATGTACAGTATTATTGTTTTTATGTATGCATTTATTAGTACATTATTATTATTTTATTAAGGATGGGTACCAAGAGCATTAAGTATTTTCCCAGGCAAGTGTTTTGCTAAGGGGAAAGCTTAATTGCCAGTTACTATCTGTATGTATGATATTACGATGTAAAGTAAAGAATTGGACAGTTTTGGTACAATTTAGGGTACAGGCATATTTTAATGAACTATACAGATAACATCAGCGTGTATTTGATAATGAACATTCCTATCTCTGCACGGACTTCACAGAGTTTTGAACACTACGGAAGAGGTGAATCAGGGAGCATAGAGGAGATGCCCCAGTGCCTTACAGATCTGCAACGTCCAGCCGTTGGAGAGGCTTTCGGTGTTTGATAAGGACATCGGTCCACTTGAAAGATGTTATAGTTCCTGTACATGGACTTTCAAGTGCTTTGTGTTGGGGGGGAAGTAATGTTGGCATGATTTCAACATTTTGGATATTTAGAACTATTTTTTTGAAGGAAAAAGATATATATATATATGAATAAGTTTACTGTCGATATCATCTATGTATATATTTATCTAAGTGATTATTTTATCTAATTGATTAATTTTTTAATTCAAGTTTTTTTTTATCTAAGTGATTATTTTATCTAAGTTATTTTATCTAATTGATTAATTTTTTAATTCAAGTTTTTTTTTCAATGTACAGTATTATTGTTTTTATGTATGCATTTATTAGTACATTATTATTATTTTATTAAGGATGGGTACCAAGAGCATTAAGTATTTTCCCAGGCAAGTGTTTTGCTAAGGGGAAAGCTTAATTGCCAGTTACTATCTGTATGTATGATATTACGATGTAAAGTAAAGAATTGGACAGTTTTGGTACAAAAGAGGGACTTTTATGACCTCATGTTTTATGGGACAGCTGCAGGATCTTCGTGTGGGAGCCCGCGGTCTCGTGGGAAAGTGGGGTTTGAAATATCGGATGTAGGAGGGTCGGAAGGCCCTCTGCATTTTGGGGACCCACTGACCACTGGCCGACACGAAGGCGGGTCCAGACAGCGGCGAGTGGTTGGAGATTTTAATTATGCTGAATATGTTAATTCGCATCCACCACTCAGGGCCGCACATGCAAATTTTTAACAGAGAGAGATTTTCTTTTTCTCGAAAAAAATACAGAGTTACAAAAAGAGTTCCAGAGTGCGGTAGTTATTTTTTTCAAGCCCTTTTTGGCTGATCTGCCCATGTTTACTTGCTCTGTCTAAGACGAGCAATATAGTGGTGTTAATTTTTTTTAAAAAAATGATTTAAACATTTTTGCTTTTGGCCCAGACCTGGGTGGAATTTAGTGTAAATAAAACTAAAATTACGGAACACGAATATGTGTGTTGTGGTTCTACAAACAAAAAAAAAGAACTTTTGGATATATATATATATACTGTCAAGTCTACAACTCTAAAAGGATCTTGTGACCCCAATGGGGAAAAAGGTACGATGTTATGGATGTTCTCTTTTCTATTGTGTACCGTTTTAATATCAAATGTTTTGAATTGGGAATAGGGTGCCCAGGAGAACTTGTCAACTTCAATTAATATCCAAATTAGTGGTTTTTTTTATGAGTTATTATTTTGGATGGTAAAAGTATGAATTATTTAATTGTAACTTAATATAATTTGCCTGTGGTGTAAATAAATGATGTATTATTATTAATTCCCTTCTTTGTTATTATTTGTTAAAAGTCTTGCTAATTACTTATTTTACGTATTTAGAAATTACCTGACTGCTTAATATTATTATTAGACCATATATGTAAAAGCCATAATTAAATTTATCTTGTAGGGTTGGTTTGTCTGAAAATTGGGGAGTTATATTTAGTGGTTTTAATTTTATTATATATTTCCCTTCAAACCAATTGGCCATAGGTTAGTTATCTTCTAAACATTTCACAACGCATTGTCTTATTTATTCAAGATAACCTTTTAGGTAAATGACCGTAGGTTATCTATTAACTAACTAGGCTTTTACGATCACCAGGTCCTCTATAATTAGAGGCCCCTATAAGATAGATTTTCTTTTGGATCAAGTAAGTTCGGAGAAAAGGGTGCGCCCAACACTCTTGTTAGCTTGTGTTAGGGAATTTATAGATAAATTAAGATATTCATTAACCTAATTTTTAATAGTTGTCTAGATCTTGCCAGCACTTTGAATTTCAGAATTTTTTTTACTTTGAATCAACCCTAATCAGGGGTTTTTTTACTGTGAGGATGAAACAGAAAAAATATGTCCTTTTTGTGTCCACAATTATAATTTTTTTTTCCTCTTGTGTAAAATAGAGAAGAACTTTTTTAATTTTTTTTCCCAATTAAAATAATCAGTAAGGATTTCATTAGAAAAAAGAAAAGGCTTAAAAATAATATTTTTAATTGAAAATATCCATTTTTAATCATCTTGAAAAACAAAACAGGCTGTCCAGATGACTGTAGGTATAGTTTTCAATTTAAAGTTTTAATTAATAATATTTAAAAATCACATTTTAAACTGGTTTTGGGCGATTCCGTGGAGAGTGTCACACTCGTAAAGCAGGCTTTAATTTGCATTTATTCAATTATTTATTAAATTTTAATGTTAATTCTGATTTTAAGTGGTGTGGTAAATAAGTTATTAGCATATTTTTAAATTTAAATGTGTGGCAATAAAACTCACAGAAGTATATCATTTAATTTCATTACTCAAAATGTGCTTTTTTTCTACTTCAGAAAAAAAAGCACATTTTGAGCATGAAATTAAATGATATATTTCTGTGAGTTTTACTTACACGCATTTAAACTAAAATATATGTTAATAACTTATTTACCATACCACCTAAAATCAGAATTAACATTAAAATATAATAAATAATTGAATAAATGCAAATTGAAGCCTGCGTTACGTGTGTGACTCTCCGCGTGGAATCACCCTTTTATGTAATCATTATTTGTAGTATTTTAACTAGCTAGGCTCAAAACATTAAAATATTTATTTTTTAATATTATATTTAAAAATTAAACTTTGTCCGCTGAAATTGTAACCTCTGTTACTGTAACTTTTCTTACCGAAGAAATGACTTTCATTGTCCCCAACAAAGGGCACTACAGAGTTATCTTGTAGGTAAAAGTACTAGAGAAGATATGTTGCAGCCATTTTGAATTTGTTCTCCATCCATGTGGTCAGTGAGCTCAAACATCTGAATTCCAGGTTAGTGTGTTTTCTGTTTGTAACCTCTGTTACATAAATTTTTCATTTAAATATTGTCATTTGAATTAAAGTTTTAGTTTTATTATATAAGATTAAGTTTATTTAACTTAAATAATAACAATAATTACATAATTTTATACAACTATAGAAAATAAAAAAAATTTCTTTGTTAAATGTCACCTCTGTTACTGCATATTTGTAACAGAGGTTACACTTTTCATTAGTAATTAAATTAATTATATATTTTGGTGTAACAGAAAAGTTTATTTTAGGAAATATTTTTTTTATATATATTTCAGGAGTAAAGATGTCTCTCAAGGAGAAAAATGTCAAATGCGGAGAAGCAACGTTTGTATTGTGAGTGTAGCATTTCAGGAGCATCGTGAGAGGAGCATTTCAGGAAAACATTGTTGAGACACAAGAAATAACACCAGACAAAATAATAAAAGGATCTTATTCACTTGTCGAATATCTAGTTGGCAAGTGAAAAGAAAGGAAATATTGTTACATTGCTGTGGCACAAGATAATTTAGAAGATGATGGAGAAGTTAGAGTGATGTTTCTGAAATTATATGATGACAGTGGAATGCTATATAAGATTGACGATAAAGACATTGCTTATGTAAACTATAATCAAATAAAGAAAATTTTGCCTGGTCCAGAAATGGTTAAAAGGGGCAACAGATTTTTTTACAAGCTCCCTTATTGCATAGACACATTTGAGAAATAAGTGCAGAAATTTGTAGATAAATTAACAAAAATCTAGTGTAAAATTCATGTGCATATTAAATATTCACCAAAGTACTTTAGTTGTTAATAATTTTAGTCATTGTTTAATAATTTGTGTATCTCAATGTAACTTCTGTTACAAAAATGTAACCTCTGTTACTATATGTAATTTCGGTTACTCACACTTTTTGTCATTATTTTTCTTGTTGTATTCGAGTAGCTCTTAAAAAATGTTTACAAAACATTAAAAAGTATCTGTTCTTTTAATGTACTGAAATTATTTACCACTTAAAAAATATTATAGCACAGGAAATTGAAAATTTTGGCTGTCAGTATTGAATACAAGTAACAGAGGTTACATATTGTTATATAAATTAATCCCTACTATTGTTTTCTTTAGAATATAAAATTATATATTAAAGTTAGGACACTAATGAAGATATAATACAATAGAAGTAATATTTTGATAGCAATATAAATGTTATAAATTGAATGGATATTGTCCAGTAACAGAGGTTACAATATTTACCTTTAAGACATTTTCAGGGGGCTGTATTTTTTTCTGAACTATGAATTTTTCTATGCTGGTGCTAATTTTATATAGAATGTATACATATAAACATAAAAAAATTACATTTAGTAAAAATTTTATACTTTGAAAAAAAAAAAAAAATTGGAAAAGCACATAAAATTTTTTTTTCACCTGCGATTCTTGATTTTAGTTTAAAACAGCAATGATAGATGGCACTGAAAGCAATAGGTGCTAAATCGGTGCCCGGAGGAGGAAGGCCAGAAATCGGGCCCGATTTAACGACTATTGTCTGCAGCGCCATCTATCGCTGCTATTGTAAAGTGAAATCCAGAATAGCAGTAAAAAATCTCCTGATATCTTATATAACCCTCCTGCAAGATTTTTTTTTTTTAAATTGCTGTCACCTTTGCAAGTTACTGAATTTTAAAATCAGACAGTCCATTCTAGGACACCCAGTATGTTTTTTAATAAGTTTCAAAGAATTCGTTGCTGAATTACAACTGATCTTAGATATGAAGACACAAGCAGTCTTATACCAAATTTGTATTTTTTACAATATCCTGAAGATTGTATTCTTTAATAATTATTTGGACGTGTCCGTTATGGAGCTTTTACTGTATATAGTTTTTATCTTCAAAAATATTTAGACTTTCTTTTCCCGAACCCTTCTTGCAAGAGCAAAAACCCACTCTGAAACTGACCTAAACCTGAAACAATGTATGTCAATCTGCCCCAAACCCAACGCTCTAGACACAGCTAAAAAGTAGAAGTCAACCGGACCTAAACCTGACTCGCAGCAAAAAAGCAGAAGTTAACCCAACACATAGCAAAAAGTAGAAGTCATCCAGACCCAAACGCAACCCACAGCAAAAAGTATAAGTTAATCCGATCAGCAGCAAAAAAAAGAAATCAACCAGACCCAAACCCGACCCACAGCAAAAAGTAGAAATCAACTGGACCCAAACACGACCTGCAGTGAAAAAAATTAGCCCCGACCTGTGCATCAGATTGGAGTCTTCAAATTTCTAAAATCCCCCCCCCCCCCTTGAGGACTCTCCAGATTCACCCTTGGTGCTGCCCTGTACATGCTTTATAGATTTGTATATATACAACATAGTATGCAGAAATTTAGTTCTGTTTGGGAGCACAAACATTCAAATGCATAAAAATTTGAACTTTTTTTAAAAAAGTTCTGTATGTTAAATTCATGAACATGCTTATAAACATGTCACTTATTCCTAGGGTATAAAAAAAATCATGATTTAAAAAAAAAAAATCAATTTGGATTTTTTTAATTTAAATCGGATTTTTATGATTTTTTCCCCAGCGTTCAAATACTGAATAAGTACCAAGATTTTTAGGTCTCCAAAACAGTTTAACCTCTAATTGCTAACATAATCTGTGTTTTTACACTTTAATTTATAAAATTATAATTATTAGTTAATAATTATATTAATTGTAAAAACCGCAATTTAGTAATTTTATTAGTTAGTAGCATACAATATTGTTATGTACTTACATGAATATTTTGTAATGATTATGTAAAACTATATTAAATACTGGTGATATTTACACTTATTAAAATTATTAAACAATCAACTGTGTAATTAGGAACATAATATACATTTTTATGCTTTAATTACTAAAATGATAATTAATAATTTATTACTCATTCTAGAAAGAAAAAGGAGCAGGATGCTAGTTCCTAAAAAGGGCACTATTTCATGAGGAAATATTAGTTAATGTGTTTAGTAATTACAGTCCCTGGTCAAATTATTAGACGCACCATAAGATTTTATATAAAACGTTAATTATCAGGTGATACTGTACAGCTGTATTGTTTTTTATGAGATACAATGTATATTTACTATATTATTAATTGTGTAAGTATCTGTAACACTACTAAAACATCGTCATTATAGAAAAAATATGTATTTATTAACTCTTGAACAAAAATGTAATGAAAAGTTAATATTTTGTTGATCCACCTTTAGCCGCTATGAGAGCTTTAATTCTGCACCACATGCTATCAATGCAAGACTGTACTGTCTTCTGCATTTGAGGATGATGATTTCACACATGAATGATCTGTTCTAAGAGCTGAGTTTTGTTTGTAATCACAACTTTGGCCACTTCTCTTTTCATGAGTTCCCACACATTTTCAATTGGGTTTATATCAGGGCTATTACCCGGCCAATCCAACAGAGGGATACTTTGCTGTGCTAAAAAAGCTTTAACAGACATTGCTGCATTGCAGGGAGCTCCATCCTGCATGAAAACGAATGGTTCTCCATTTGGAAACCCTTCTTTGAGCTGCGGAATCAACCGATTTTGTGAGACGTGTTTGTGCTGTCTTGCCTCATTATACCTTTTATCACGTACAGATGTCCAGTGTCCTTGCTGCTGATGACTGACCAAATCATGATTTTTGTAGGGTCTTTAACAGTCTGAGCAACACAGTCAGGATGGAACTTTTTGCCAGGACGACGACGCACAAACTGAGCTTTATTCTGCAAAATTTCAAATGTGCTTTCATCACTGAAGCAAACCTGTCAGAAACGGAAAAAAATACAAACATCTTTGCAGATCTTGCATCATCGTATAGAAAATGATATTGAATGTATGACTAGTGATGAAATTATA
The DNA here is from genome assembly GCA_963932465.1 of Maratus speciosus. Taxonomy (NCBI): domain Eukaryota; kingdom Metazoa; phylum Arthropoda; class Arachnida; order Araneae; family Salticidae; genus Maratus; species Maratus speciosus. Next base: position 98,534,422 of record OZ010787.1, read on the forward strand.
ATAACTTACCGATCTCCAGAAGTCCAAATTTTTATCATGCCACTGTTTGGCCCACTTCAGATGCTTTGCTTTCATTGCAGCTGTTAACTTGGACTTCCTGGTGGAACGGCAGGCCTTAAAACCTATTTCTGTTAATTTTCTGCAAACAGTGCACTCAGAAACATTCACGTTAGCATCTTGGAGTTGTGATTTAATAATTTTTGTGGTAGCCCATCTGTTTTCCACACAAATTTTCTTTAAATATCTCTCTGACCTTGGAGTGAAAATGGGCTTTCTGCCACATCTTTGCTTTTGTTTTTGGCTAAAATCGTCCCCTGCCTCAATTTTCTTCTTTATGCGTTGTACACTAGCTTCAGAAGCCTTCAATCTTCGTGATATTTCGCAGTTTGAAAAACTTTTAGCATCCACGAGGGCCTTTACTTCAGCTTTTTTACGAGGTGACAGATCACCTGTTTTACCCATGCTGAAAATGTTCCACATGCTTATTTAAACACTGCACATACAAAAAAAACTAACTACATAGCATACAACTTTGAAACAAATAAACCATGCGCATAATGCCACAGAAACACGTCCTCAACTGACGCTCTAGCAAATGCCGGTTTGAACTGGCTGCAACCGGTTTCCACTTGTTTATGTCCGTGTATCCATTGGTTCACATTGTATTGCCATACCTTAAAACTAAATACCAATAGGAAGTATATAACAAATCTCCTGAATAAAAATTCATTAAATCTATGTTTAAATATAACACAACTGTATATAAACTTTGTCAAAAACATGTATTTCATAAAAAACAACGGTGCATCTAATAATTTAGCCAGGGACTGTATATAATAAGGAAAAAATTACATAGTTTCTTAGTATGATAAATAATGTGTCATTAATTTTAATAATTTTATGAATTACAAATTGAAAAATACAATTAAATAATAACAATGTGTTGTAATTTTTTTCTAAAGAAAAAAGTTCTGTCATTTTTGCAATGTCTTGGGCACATAGATTTAGAAATACTGTGGAATTTGAAAGTTTTTTACAAGAAATCTCTGTCTACAACTACAGGTGAACTTCATTATTTTTTTTAAAGGCAGGGTGCATTTTGCCCATTTCAAAAGGGGCAGGTTGTGGTGCCCTAAAAAAATTACCTAGAGGAAATAGTAAGTAATTACAGAATTAATAAAAACTGCAAATAAGTAATTTCATTAGTTAGTAACACAAATGACAAAACTAACAAAATACACTGGTGGACAAATGTTAAGGACGAGTCACAAAATGCCAATTTTCATTCATGCGAATACTCAAAAGAAAGTCATATAATTCGAATAATTACTATCCCTGCAGAATAGCTAGTCCATATAACATCTCATTCAGGTCACAAGAGTCACAGTCACCACGGCAAAACAAAAAATAAGAAATTCCACACGTCTCTTTTATGAGTCTCAAATGACTACTATATGTGACTCCACTGATAGGTCACTGTGACTGCTGCTTTGTGGCGAGTCACCAGGTGACTTTACAATGTCGTTTCATTGAGACTCTCGTGTGACTCTCATCTGGAGACTCAATTTCAAAGTCATTGTGAATGTTGCATTATGATAAATCACCAAATAAAGTCACATGGTGACTTTTCACATTGGTGACTTCACAGTAGGGTCTCTGTCACCATTTGACAAAGTCATGTGACAGAAAGTCACCATGTGACTTTATTTGGTGATTTATAACTTACCTTTATCTTGTGTTAATCCATTTATTCTTTAGTTAATTATCCACCTTTATCAGTTTCTTTAAGTTGCAGTTCATTTTTAAACTTCGTACTTTGTTTACAAATCTCAGATATTTACGATAGCCACGTGTCATAGTTTAATTCACGAGATCAAGTTACGCGGTTTGTTTTTCCTTCGGTAGATGGCAGGAGAAAAAGTTATGAATGAATTAGTTGACGTAATCTGCCATCGGCAAATCACAGTGTCAAAGATCATTCCAGAAGGTGGGCATATCTACGCTAGGGTGGAACTAAAAAACTAAGTTTCGAATTTTGTATTCTAATAGTGATTATTTTCTTCCTTTTAACTCCATAAAAAGAAAATATTTTTCTTTTAATTTTAAAATGATATTTTCCGGTTCCTCAAAGCATCTGATTTTCCAAAAATAATGAATAAAAGCCAATAATTGCATGAGAAGTGTTTTAAGCTTATTGTTAAATTTATATTTTGCAAAATTAAATTAATGAAGTGTTACTGTCCTGTAATAAAGAGAATAATTTAGTTTTAGTGCCATGGAAAAGATGGCTCCTCTTTATTTGACTTCTGTAGAAGCCAGCGTAGTGGGCGTCGGCTTTCATTGTCTCTGATTTTGTTGGCTGCGACTCATAACAAATTAGTCCGATTTAGCGTGTGTTAACAGTTTCTTTGATTATTTTACAATAAACAGTCAGTATCAAATGTGACAATGTCTGCTAACGTACCTAAATCTAGAAAATTGTTGAAGTGTCTCATATTTTGTGAACCAAAACAATTAACATTAGTCTGTCATCTTTGGCGAACATATGAAGATGTTATGAAACATTATTTATGGGTTCAATTTAACTTAAAATCTGGAATCTGAAACACACTATTTCTGAAATATCTAAAGCTGTTGCTGATACAATTAAAAGTGTATTACTGAGACCTTCAATTCCAACAGTTTCTGATACACAAATCATAAAAAATGATTAGACTATGGTGAGAAATGTCAAAATTTGAAGAAAAATATTAAGATTGGAAAGAATAATCTCACATCCAATATAAAAATGCAAAATGTTAGGTAATCGTGCAAAAAACTTTTCTTTGTGTAAATGCACTAAATATTATCATGTATCAGAACAAGAATGTCACTTTCTAAAAGACCAAAGAGAGATGGGGTGATGAAAATAGGATCAATAGATATAAAAACTACAAAATAATGCGTAGCAAGACTGGAAAAGGAAATATCAAGGGAAAAAAAGTTATGCTTTGATTAAATGATTGTCCAGTGAAAAAAAAATAGTTCGGAAGGAAATAGTTCAATCGGTTGTTCTTCTAAACCTGAATTTGATAATCAACAAGGTGAAAGAACTGGAGTATTAGACAGAACTGCAAATATTATTGCAAATGCCACCCTAGAAGATACGAGGGTATTTCTGATGGGGCTCGTATAGGTATTTCAGATGATAATAAAGAAAAGGTAACTGAAAGAAGGACTTGAAAATGACTAAGAGAAAAGAAAAGGAAGTATTTCAAAGAACAAGAAAGATGAAATGAGTTAATTTTAGAAGGTTTGTATTTTGATGGCAGAAAGGATAACACTATGATAACTAAAGCAAAGGGAAAAAGTACAACTAAGAATCATTAAAGAAGTGCTCATGGTCTTAGTTCAATAACCAGGATCAAAATATATTGGTCATATTTCATTGACATTTTCTTTTTATATTAATATAGCCACTGCAATTTTGGTGTATTTTCAAAATAATAATAGAGACATTTCAAGCTTGAAATTTATTTGGTGAAACAGAAATGCCGTCAATGCAGGACGCAAATCTGGAGTTGTCAAAACATCGGAAGCAAGACTCTAAAAACTGTACAATGGATAAGTTGCTTATTACATGCAAATGAACTATTTTTAGATACTTATTTCAACATCTTGCTGGAAAAACTATGGGTACTAGAGGATTTTCTGGACCAATAGGAAAGCAACTTGAAAAAATGCTAACATATTGAAATTATAGACTATAAAACCATGGATCCTGTCTTGACGGACTGATCGGATGAAGAACTTTAAAAAAAAGTACAAACAGGGGATACACCTAAATTTTAGATTTTCCTTGTCATACTCAAACAGTGGAAACGTTTGCCAAAGTTGTTCCGAGAGCTGCGTCAGCCATCTTTAGATATTAAGCAAGAGATGGCTTTATCTAAGGAAAGTTTAATTCCCGTAGTGTAATGACAAAGTTTGCCTAAGAAGCCAGTAGGTTGAATATCCAATTGAATTAATCCATAACAATGGGAGGTACAGAGAGTTGAAGTTGATATTTAGCCATCCCCTCGTGGTGACTTCTGGGTAGTATTTGCTTAATATAAGCAGATATTAGCTAACAGCTAGGTTGTTTACTTTAAGTTAACTTTATACTGAAATTTTAAAACTCTGATGTCCTGAAATTGTGTTATATTTTAAGTTTATTTTAACAATCATCTGTTTTTATTTCTTTTTCATATTTTTAAGTTGAAAATGGCAAGTAATCCTATAGAAAAGTTAAATTCATCGAATTATGCAGGAAGGAGTGTTGATATGAAATATGTCCTCATTGATAAGGGTCTTTGGGATGTGATGGGGTCAGCAAAGGAAGAATTGACTGTGAGTGCTATGGTTTCTGAATCAGATGTAAATACGTTTAAGCAATGCTCAAGGTAAGCTCTTTTTGGTAATATTTTTGAATATCGAAGGTGAATGTAAGAGAGTTATCGCGAATTGTACTAATGCTGTTCAGGCATGGAATAAAATTCACCTACATTTTCATCCTGATTCGAGATCGTTTTTGAGGAAGTCATTTACTGAGTTTATAGAGTGCAGAAAGAAGGAAGGCGAGTCAATTAACCTGCTTGCCACTAGATTAAGAACGCTTATGAATATAATTAAAGAACAAGATGCAAATTTTAATGAGATTTATTTAAGTTTTCACTTAATTTGCTATTTACCAAGAAAGTATGATATTATAGTACAGAGCATTTTGAGATGGTCCGAGGACATTGTGTTGAGAAAATTGTGTTAGAGCTTGTTTCAGAAGAAACTCGATTGACTGTTTGTGATCAAGATAACTCCAAGTGTGTGCCATCAGCAAATAGTGTCAAATCTAAGCCAAAACCACGTTTTACTAAAAAGTGCTGGCATTGTGGTATTTCGGGCCATGTAAGAAGTAAATGTCGCAAGTTCTTGAAATCTCGTTATCATCCTGATCGACCAAGCCATCCGAATTACGTTGATTCATCGCTAAACTCACAGGATTTTTCGGATTCTTTTTCAACTGTGTCTCGAGGGAGAAGCAAAGGAGCCTACCGTCATGTTTATCGAGATTCATCTACAGATTCTACAGCTAGCCGGAACCTTTCTAGAGATTCCAGACATCACCTGAGATCCTCATCGCCCAGACCTTACAGAAAGACCCGTAGTTTTGGAAAGTCCCCAGTACCTAGACGGCAACATGAGACGTACAGACAAGATGTAGGCGATTTAACAGACAGTTCACGTAAGTCAACTTATGTAATTTCCCAAGCCAGTTTGTGTAATGCATCCGATGGAGACACCTGGATTTTTGATTCGGGTGCCTCCCATCATTTTTGTGGTAATAGAAGTTTGTTTGTTAAATTTAATGTTATTGAAGATGAACAAATGAATGTTGCTGTCAAGAGAATATCCTTTCCTATTGAGGGTAAGGGGGAGGTGAAGTTACACTTTGGACAAAGAGTGTTCACTTTTACAGAGATGATGTACTCAAGCGAACTAAGACGTAGCGTAACCTAATCTCCGGTCCTCAATTGGATAGGAAAGGTCTAGCATTTCTGGGTGGTGGGGGTGTAATGAACATCATGAGGGGAGATGATCTTTTATTTAAAGCATTTTTGAAGAAGGGTTTTTATCAACTATTCCCTAGGGCTCATAAACCTTATAAAAATGCATCTTTCGAAAGTAATTCTGCAGGTAATGCTAAACGTTTAAGTAAAATGGAGTTATGGCACTGCAGGTTCGGGCATATTAGTCCTTCTGTCCTGATACATACATGTAAGGAAAATGGGGTCCGGGGTTTAGTAGACTTAAAAGATAGTGATTTTCATTGTGAAGTCTGCAAATTAAATAAATTTTGAAAACCTTCTTTTAAACCCATTGGCAGTATTCAGTCAGAACATCCATTAGATCTTTTGTTAGCTGATGTCTGGGGCCCTTGTAGAACAGTTGGGAGAAATGGGGAAAAATATTTCCTGTCAATTATGAACGACCACTCCCATAGAGTATCTGTATACCCAATGAGATTGAAATGTGATGTTTTTGACATAGTCAAATCTCACATTACATGTGCTGAAAATTTCTTGGGTAGAAAAGTAAAGAATTTTAAGTCAGATAATGGGGATGAGTTCGTAAATGATAATTTTGAAATATACTTTGACGAAAAGGGAATACACCATGAACTGACCAACCCTTTTTCTCCTCAACAAAACAGGGTCATTTTTAAGATTTATGCAGGCCGCTGTTAATGGTGTCCGTACTGTTCTTGCTGAGAGTAAATTGAGTCCCAAATTTCAGCCTGAGGCCCTAAAATATTTTTATTATACTTTGAATCGAATTTGCCCTAAGTCTTTATCAAAGACACCTTTCGAGTTATATGGGGGCCAAAAACCGTCTGTCAGGCATCTAACCTTTTGGGGCAACTGCTTATGTGGGAATTCCACATCAGAAGCATAGCTCTAAGTTGGATCCAAAGGCTAAAAAGGGCAATCTTGTGGGTTATGCTTTTAATACCAAAGGTTATTGTATAGGGATACCAGAAAAAGATCAAATTGTGGAAACTATCCCAGTATCTTTTAGGGAACTTTAAGAGCCTGTTTCTGGTGGCAGTGGAGCAGTAATGGACCCGGGATCTTGTGATCCTTTCTCCCTTGATTCTGGCGATAATCAAGGTGAAGGTGCTGGAGGAGTAAATTCCTGGATACCCTTGAATCCTCCTGGCACACCACCGAATTCCCGGGTTAATGGGGAGGGGGGTCACGGATTCTGAGTCTGATTCCGATATTGATGATGCAAAAACCCCTATTTCCTCTAAGCGAGATGTTAGGTGGTTTCACAAGCCTGTAAAGAGAACCACCGGAAACAGAACTGATATTTATTACTTTGAGGAAGGAAAGACCGATAGGTTAAGGTCACTGGTAGACGTTGAACATTATTGTGATGCAAATGGTATTAAGTATGACCCTAATATTTTTTATTTCAATGGCTCTAATAAGTATGCCGGTTTGGTCCCTGTTGATTCCGAGTCTGATGACAATAATTCTGATAATCCTGAATCTGCAACTATTTCAGCATGACTAGGCAGCATAACCATACCAAAAACTTTTAAGCAGGCAGAAAAATCTCCTCAACGTGCGATGTGGTTTGCTGCAATGCGGAAGGAAATCGGGGTTATGAACGAACGGTCAGTTTGGCATTTGGAGAAATTGCCGGAAAAGTGACCCCTGTGGACTGTTGGTGGATTATACACGGTCAAGCGGGAAGAAAGAGGACAAATTGCTCGTTTTAAAGCCCGTTTGGTGGCTCAGGGCTTCAAACAAGTAAAGGGCGAATCTTGTGAAGAGTCCTTTAGCCCTGCTGTAAACTTTGGAGTGATTCGATTCTTCTTTTCCCTCTTAGTATCGTGTTGCGGATGGTCACATATTATGTGTGACGTAACAAGCTCCTACCTATATGCCCTGCTACGGGAGTCTGTTTTTTTGTCACAACCGCCTGGTTTTGTCATCCCCAGTAAAGAGCATTTGTATTGCAAACTGAATCGCGCGTTGTATAGGTTACATCAGAGTGGCAGAGAATGGTACTATGGAATTCATAAAGTTTAAAAAAAAAATTGGTTTTAAGAAATTTGAGTCATGTAATTGCACTTATCTTTTTTATTCTGACCTAATTCTATTTTTATATGTCGATGATTATGTGGTTTTTGGGAAAGATAGGAACAAGATTGACATGATCCTTGATTTATTAGAAAAGCACTTTGATATTAAGCTTTTGGGCAGAACTCGTAAACTTTTAGGTGTTGAGTTTGTGGAAAAGGGGGATTCATTAAGTATACATCAATCTAGTTATATTGATGAGGTGTGTGAGAAATTTAAAAATTTCCGAATTCCCATTTCTTCTCTCCCTATTAGTAAGGGAGTAAGGTTAACTGTCCTTCTTCTGATTCTGAAAAGGAGTACATGACTCGATTTCCGTATAGAAGTTTATTAGGTTGTTTGTCATTTTAGCAAGTAGAACCAGACCAGATATTAGTTATGCTGTCAACATTTATAGTCAATTTCAATCTAATCTGGGAATTTCACACTGGGACGGGTTATTAAGGTTACTTGGTTATCTTAAGTATACTCGACATTACCACCTCCAATTACAATGTAATCAGGAGAAATTGGTTGCTTTTTCTGATGCTGATTTTGCGGCGAACCAGGATGACTGAACATCGGTTGGTGGGCAAATAGTCATGGTTGACAGTTCCCCCATGGACTGGCGTACCTTTAAAGAAAGGTGCCTCAGTTTATCCACAATGGAGTTGGAATTTGTCGCCATGACTGAGACCTCCAAAAACCTGGTTTGGTTTGACCGGATTCTGCAGGAGTGTCGGAATAGAGCAATCATACGCGATTTGGGTATTAAGTCGAAGCTTTATGCTTATAACCAGGTGGCTATTAACTTTGTAAAATCACCAATAGAAAATTATAAATCTCGCCATATTTATGTAAAGTTATTTTTTATTAGGGACTTAATTTATAATGAAGCTCTTGATTTAGAATATATCCCCAGTAAGTTGAACCTCAGTGATGTCTTTACCAAACCTCAGATCAAACATGATTTGCTAAAGTTTGTTAGAACTGTATTTGATACAGGTTTCTAAGGTTTAAGTAGTTTTCAAATTGTTTTTTTTTTTAGATTTTTGTTCTAACTTTTTAAGAAATCATACTGCGTACCACTATTTTCTTGTAGAAGTTTTTCACGATGTGTAATGTTTGTAATTCTGTGTATATGTTGAGTGGCCATAGCCATTGCATGGTTTAGGCAAATGATGTTTAAGAAGCTTTTTAACTAGCATTTTTTTTAAGTCTCTTGGCCACATTTTTACATTGCCTTTCTCTTCTGACTGATGAACATTTAATTTCCCATCCAATAGTGGAAATGGTGCCTCTTGCCATTCTTTTCTTGGGCGTTCGAGCAGTCCACAGTACCATTTCGGGTGGGTGGTTCCTTGGGAGACAAATGCAAGAGAACCTCTGACATAGTCTGTGTGGTGTGTAACTGGAGGATCTACTGTAGGCATTGTTTTTTTAATTTTGTGAGTCCTTGGTTTTGATATATGAGAATGTCACTAGTCCCTGTTTTTCAGTTAGTTGAGTGTATATGTAACTTAAACTTTAAAAGTTTTCCATTGATATCTTTTTGCTTAATAGTTTGAGTTAAAGTTTCCAGTTATAATTTAATTTTTTTTTAATTCTGCTGTAATTTATTTATCTTGTGAAGTTTAAATATTTGTAATTAAAGTTAAAGTGGTTAAAGGTTAAGGTAAAGGTTATGGTAAAGGTTAAAGCAATAAAATTTAAGAACTTGGACTTTTGATCAAGAATTTAGTTTTCTCTCCTACGTAGCAATATTCTTTAAAGTTTAACATTTTTAAAGTATAAAGAATTTTGATTAAAGTTGTGATATTAACATTTTGTTGTATCTTCAAGTTTTAAGTTGGATACATTTTTTTTTTCGTATAGCTTTTGTTACAGGTTGATCATCTTATGATAATGGACTATTGTTTTTATTGTTTATGTTGTTTCTAATAGTTCTTTCCATTGCTGGCATCTGATATCTTCAATGTGGATGTTTGTGCTAATGTAAGAAGAGAGAAAGGCCATTGTAATGTAAGATGGTGGTAGTAGATGGACAAATGTACAGCTATCAATTGTTTTTGTCTTGCTAATCAGATGCCAATTTTTCATTTAAGTTTAACATCTTTACCAGATCCTTGAAGCTACTGGGAGAGACTAATGAATTTAATTTAGTTTAATTTTTTCTTTTCTATTTTTGTTAAATTTGTTAAATAAAGGAAATTGTTTGAATTTTTGTGTAAATTTCCATATTTAGCTGTGGCCAAGATGATGAAGTTAGCTGGTATTTAGTGTTTCAAATTGAAACATTATTTTTGTAAGTTGGTACATATGTTGATTTTTCATTGAGATATTTTTCAATTTTTTAAAATGTTTGAATTGTGTTTATATTGTTAGATATTTTAAAGTTTGAATTTTTGTAAAGAATCCATGAATAGGATTAGGCAAAATTTTTATGCTGGTTCTTTTGGCTCTTGAATTTTAAGCAATGGGAGTTAAAGTTTTGAAATTCGTTTGAGATTTTGAGTGCCTTAAAGTTTTTAAAGCTAGTTTTTGAATTTAATTTGTTGCAAGTTTTGAGGGCTCATTCTTTAGCTGCTAGTTGTTGCCAAGCATCCTTTATATTAAGTGTTAGAATTAACATCCTTAGTATTCTTGTTCTTTGTTTTTAACTATTTTTATAGAAAGAAGGTGTTCCATAGTCAGTGAGATAGTTTTTCTAAATTTTTAGTTCTCGTTTTTGATGGAGACATTGAGAGGGGGGGGGGGGGGGCACTTGTTAGGAAATTATAACAAGCCCATTTCCTAATTCTCAATGCCTCTACTTACATTCAATAGCATTTTTACCTTACCAGTATAATTTGCAGTTCTTTATTTATCATAATTTATTTATCAAAGTAACTTTATTTAAATATAAAACATTCTGGAAATAAACTTACCTTAATCTTGCGTTAATCCATTTATTCTTTAGTTAATTATCCAGCTTTATCAGTTTCTTTAAGTTGCAGTTCATTTTTAAACTTCGTACTTTGTTTACAAATTTCAGATATTTACGATAGCCACGCATTATAGTTTAATTCATGAGATCAAGTTACACGGTTTGTTTTTCCTTTAGTAGATGGCTGAGAAAAAGTTATGAATGAATTAGTTGACGTAATCTGCCATCGGCGAATCACAATGTCAAAGATCGTTCCAAAAGGTGGGCATATCTACACGTGCCGATCTGGCTACTGTATTTAAAGCTGTTTCTTTGAGAGGGAAAGCACAACTTGTTTTTAAGCTAAGGATCTTGCAACGAGAATCACTTCGTTTGTGTTCTCGGGACACTGTATTGGTTTCATGGTATATGCAGCTTATTTTATTTATGTTTCATTTTCAATCATCGTCATTTTAAGTTCCGGTATTTAGTTTTTACTCTTCATGGCTTCTAGTTAAATGCTTAAACATCTGTTATGCTTTTGAAATAGTTTATCATCCATCTTTATTAGTTTGTTTATAATTTATTCCGAAAAACTGTTTTAACTATAGACTTTTTAATGTGAAGTATTGAAAGAATAAAGAAACTTGAGCTGTGAAGCTTTATTAGTTTTTAATGACTTCACCACCTTTTTAACATTTCTTTCTTCATTTATCAGTTACAGATGCTTAAGAAAAATATTTTTACATGCTACATTTTTCTTCATTTGCATACATATAATTCCATCCTCAGATCAACCACTGCAATCTCTGCTTAAGTTTTTAATCAGTTTTACATGTGTTAGATGTTGGGGAGTTAGTACTTGTACTAACCCCTAACAATTTCATATTTGTTTTCACGATCTTTTGACAGAATTTGCGATTTTTTTCACTATCATTTGTTTAAATTTGAGATTTTTTTTCGGCCGCCGACTAATAATAATGTTTTTGATTTTTTGTGCGATAGTTAGACAAAATTTTGGATGTTTTTACGCGATTGTTTGACGAATTTCTCCTCCATTTTATTGCACAACTGTTTGAATATATGTTCGTTATTTTTTGCGCAATCTTTTGACGAAATTCACGATTTTTTTCGCAATCCTTTTACAAAGTTTGCATTTTTTTTTTTCCCCAATTCTTTTATGAAATTCAAGATTTCAGTTTGTGCAATCATTTAACGAAATCTGAATTTCTTTTCATGATCCTTGATGAAATTAGCAATATTTTACCCAGTCGTTTGAAGAAATTAGCTATTTTTTAAGCGACCATTTGGAGACATTTTTTTTCAAAATTTGCGAATTTTTTTTGTGAGCGATTGATGAATTGATTTTGAGGAATTCAAAAGGAAAAAAAATCGAGGGCTTTCATGAAAAAAAAATTGTGGAATAATCACATGCTTGGGAAAGAAGTTATGGAGACAAAATCACATAGAGCATTTTTTATTGTGCAGGATTTTCCCATTTTCTGTATGATTTGTGCAGTTCTGCAAGTTGTGCAATTCTGCACGTTCCCGGTCCTCAAAGAATTTTTTTCCTTGTCTTTCGTCAGGAAATTCATGAAATGGCACCCCTGTAGTAAAACTAGAAAAAAGTTCCATTTTAGACAGGTCTCAGTTTTAGCAAGTATAACTGCATGATGTTTCTTCATCAAAATTTGATTTTTTCCCCTTCTAGAAAGAAATCTGTTATAGATGGGTTTCGTTTTCACAAGTTTTACTGTAATACATCTCTTTTCAGAGCTATAGTATAGAGTGGATGGTTTAACAGTCTTTGAGGATACCTATAAAAATGGAACCTATCTATAATAGAATCCTGTCTAAAAAGGAAAAAAATTATATCCAATACATTAAAATTTTACCTCTTAAGACAGAAATCTGTTTATAACGAAATATTTTATTGGTTCTTGAGTTTCCGTATTTGAAGTTTTTACTGATATTGTAATCATGAGTCAGTAAACGTTTCTCATAAGGGAGTGTTAGACCCCAGATCCTACCCTTAGCTATATAACTTCCCTCAAATGTTTGCCCCTCCCCCTCCTCAAGAAAGTTCTGAAATGGTGCCCCTGATAGTTTACTCAGAATAAACCATTAACCATCTATGCCAACTGTATTACATAAATTGTGATTTTAAAACATTTTTTGCTCCTGCACTGTTTTACATTTTAAAATTTTTAGAGAACTGTTTTGGGCGAGCCATTACATCTTTAGAGTAATAGCCATGCCAAATTTCATCAGAATTTGCCAGTAGCCTTTTGTTAAATCCAAAACAGTGATATATTTTGAACTAGCTACCTTCTCTACCCTTTCTTCGATGTTCAGTAATGGAAAAAACTCTGCTTTTGTGATCGCATTTAACTTCTTATCGTCTATACAAGGTTGCATATCTTTTCCAGGGGCCTCAACCAATACAGTAGAGTATCTCTAGCTCTAATCAGCAAACATGTAATTCACAAACGCCTATAATCCACATTGCATATGTGAATGTAAACAAAGACATTTAATTCTTTAAAATAATTAGCCAATAGCTTTTCTTTTTCATTTTTCCATCCAACTTTAAATTTAATTCTGATATGTGTTACAGTACATAAAAAGTATTTTATTTAATTAATCATTGATATGTTAAATTTAAAAGAATATTTCCTTTTAATAATTGTATTTGTTTTACACATATATTTTTCACAATAATTTGCCAAGAATATGGAAATTTCTGAAAACAAAATTTTGTGGTTCAGCAGACAATTTGTAGACTGCGATATACAGTAACAAATAAGGCAGATCACATACTGAACAGACAAGCAGACAAAAATGTCAGACACGCGACAAATTGTAGCGTTCAAACCGGTTTCTCCTTTGTTATCAGGGTGAAATGTGTCTTGACTTACGCTTGTCTGTTCAGTGTGTGATATGCCTAACATTACAAATACAAAACATACAATACAAAAACATAAACCAAATATTTTAATACAAACAACTATTGATGATAGATTTAAAACATATAAAGATCAATTATGTTTTAAATAATTCTTACTTTATGCATATGTTTGTTTGTAATTTGTTTAATTTTAAGCATAAAAAATATTTTCTAAACTAAATTTGTTCAAAGAATAAATTAAAAAATTTATAAACCCAAAGATTAAATAGACATGGCCTGTAATCTACAAAATGCTTGGAACCAAATTGTGTGGATTAGTGATCTTATAATGTATCATCGGGGAGTTATAATCGGATTGCCCCTCCACTATGAGATTTAGAGCTAGCATTCTTTTTATTTCTTTACGAAGCATTTCCATTTGTCTTGGTGATGTTCTATATATGGTCTCAATTTAATAAGTTTATGCACTGACAATTTAATGTCATGTTCGATTAAATCTGTGTGACCTGGATCGTTTAAAAAAACTACTCAAAATCGATCCAACTAAATTTTTAATTGCCACAGTTGTTCTGAAGTGCATTTAGATTTCAGATTAATTTCTTTTATGACTTCATCGAACTAATAAATTTCAGAATCAGCACTAGGAAATACGATTTCTAGATCTTGATTTCCCTCATTTTCACTGATCTCTTGTGTCAAAACATTTATGAATTCTATCCATTTCCTATAGGGCTTTAAAAAATTTATATGATAAATCTGAGATTTTTCTTGCCTACCTGGAATATTAATGTAATTTGTCTCGGATATCCGTGGTTCTATTTTATCTAGTTCTATCCAACTAATAGACATATTACTCAGTTTATTCATTGCTAAGACAAGAACTTCATCTCCCACGTTAAATTTTTTTCTATGGCTTTTTATCAAACCAAACTTTTCTTTTCTCCTGTGCTAAAGTGATATTTTCGAAAGCTAGATCTTGACATCTTTTTAACTTGTTTGTGAGATTGAAAACATATTCTGTTACAAGTTCATTGTCTTCCAATTCTCCCATCCATTCTTAAAATTATAACATTTCAGGGGTTCTCAAGTTTTTTTCAAGACAATAGATTTCCTCAAATCCACACAACTTAAAATAAGCGGTTGAACAGATTTTAGAATTTTGTGGTTTTCTGGTCACTGTTTTGTTTACATTTTTTAAAAAGTAATTTGAATATAGTTAAGCATTGGAAATTATAATGAATGTTTACAATAAAGTAAATTATTAAAATAATTTATTAATTTAATAAATTATTAATAATTACATAAAATAATTATATAAAATAATAATTTATCCGTAACACCAGAATGAAGCTTTTTTATGATCTCTACTTTTTGGATTATTGTCTAAAAAATGTTTTCTTTTCCTATCTTTTTTCATTAGAAAAAATGGAATCAGCCATATCAGACAGAATTATGTATGAAATCTTGAAAAAAATAGTTACAGATTAAAACTGAAATAAACATAAAAAAGTAAACATAAATAATACGACTTCAACAGTTACAGGTGTTATGCGAAAGCTACTGTTGCACTGTATTTTTTATTTTAGATAAGAATATAATATAGACCTTAATTGTAAAATAATGAAATTTATGTCATGTTTATCCAGATTTAATAAACAAAAAACTTGATTGATTAAAAAATGTCTTAGAAAAAAGGTCGTAATCGCCATTGATATTAGTGGCATCTTGATTTTTTGGAAATAGATTTATATTTTCTTCAGGAAAAGCTTGAGTTTGGTCTTATTAACCAGAATTAATATTAAAAGTGTATGTAGTGTTAACAAATTAAAAATAAAAATTGAAACACGGTAAAACAAATATAAGAAAAATAAACAATTCGGTTACAGTTTACACTTGTGAATACTGTGCGAGACCTCCAATATGGCGAATTTTTGCTATAGATATGCTAATTTACATCAGAATCAAAAGTAACGTAATTTTATTTAATAATTAATCAGCTGTAGTAGCCAAAAGAGCATGATTAACAAGTAAATTAGTAAAAAAAAAAGTTGCGATCACCGCTGATTTTAGCACCATCTCTAATTTTGTTCCTTCAACTTAACTGTAATTTTTGCTATTTACATCTGAAAAAATACACAGATTTTAGGGTTGTGGATTTAAGGGAGTCTACTGTACTAGTTCGGCTGGACTAAAACCTGTGGAATTGTGCATTATAGTCCTCAAAGCTAATAATGCATTTGGCAAATTTGCCTCCCAATTTGATCCATCTTGTACATGCAACACTTTTTGAAGTCTCTTGTCTTAACTGATTTGTACCAACACTCTTTTAAATTGCTTTTAGGGTTACACACAGATGAATGCACTATTTTTATCCCAAATTTCCTGAGAAAGTTTGTCATTAAATGCAGGGCTGCAGAGTCAGTGGGAAAAATGGACGATTCTGAGAATTTTAACAGATCCGACTCCGACACTTTTGCTCAAAAATGGGCCCGACTCTGACTCTGCAACCCTGGTTTAATGACTGGTGAAACTTACCCCAAGCTCTGATAGTAATTCTCTGGGAAATCCTAATCTACTGAAGACTAACATTAGTGCTTAGATTATCTTGTTAAAATTTAAAAGAGATTTATTCTATTTAAAAATATGCTGCCTTTGAAAATAAAAAAGGATCACGTAAATAGTAATTATTTTTTGTTGATAGGGAAATCAGATATTTTAAACAAGGAATAAAATATTAATCCATGGTTCATTCATCACGTATACTGTTGAAGAAACAGAGTTTTTATTTTATTGATTTCTGTTATATTCACACCAGATTCATAATTATAATACAGTGCAACCTCGATTATCCGAGCTAATTGGGACCGCTAGTACCTCGGATATCCAAAATCTCGGTTAATACAAATTGTGCATAAAAACTCGCTGTGCTCGCAAATTTAACATCTCTTAAAATAAAAAAATTCCTGCCGGCCCGGCCTACAGGCAGAGGTAGATTTCGAAGTTAAGTATACTAATTTCACTAAAAAAAACTAAATCATGATTAGAGACAAACCCACTTGAACAATTTTATCTGGCCGCTTTTGATGAGTTTTTATTTCATTTAATAGCTGGGTTTTATCAGAATCATGTTAAGGCGGTATTCAAAAAAATACTTTTTCATGCTCAACAACTCTAAATTTTCTGGCACATTTTTAGATTCATTTTTAATAGAAAAAATATGAAACTTGCTGACGTGATATTTGAAGAGATTTATAAGCGGCCTATGTTTTTATTTTTCATTCAATTAATTAAAACTTGATTTATAAACAATTATTTTCTCAGTAGGACAATATTTTTCGTTTCTAACACAATTGCTTCGGGAAATTCTGTTTAAAATGCCCACTTTGACATCATTTTTTGAAATATATTCTGCCTCTATCAAAAAACCGGTCATTACGGTACATTATATAGTTTCTGAATAAGAGAATCTACCAATTGGGTATGTTTGAGAGCAAAATTGAATTTAAAAATGAATCAGAAAATAAGCAGTTTGGATTTTAATACACCCTTAATAAGATGATTTTTTTTTTCAACACCTATGTATTTTTAATTTGTTTTTGATGTAAGAATTGGTCCTATCAAAAACTTCTCTGTATAAATGTTGTAGACAATATTAAGAAGATATATGATAAATTCATGTGGATTTTATATCTTGTAAATTGACGGAGTTATGGATTTTTTCTTCTTCAACACCCCCGTTTTGTTTTTGTTTTTAATTTTTTTTTTTGCAGTACGAATTGGTCTTATCAAAAACTTGTAAATATAAAAGTTGTAAATAATATTAGGGAGATTTAGAATAAAATTAATTAAATTTGATATCTTGAGAATTGACGAAGTTATGAATTTTTTTCTCCCAAAAACCCTATTTTTTGCGCCCCTTGAGCTCATTTTTAATTTTATCAAAAATCTGCGATACATAAATTTTTGGCCCTATTTTTAGAAGTAATAAAAACTTTAAACTGATTTGATATGTACAAAAATTAAGAAGTTATGGGGGGGGGGGGGGGGTTCTGTTTTCACAAAACCCCTCCCTATTTCCATCCCCTTGGTCCGTTTTGCCCATTAACGAACTTGACCGAGATTTTATGCCCCTTGATTTTATGTATCAGTTTGGAAGAGATTTGTGCAGAATTGGTGAAGTTATCGTGTACAGAAGAAAGTGATATATATATATATATATAAACATTTTTTAGAAATTCCAACGTAGGGGAGAATGTAATAGGTAGTATTTCATACGAAATCTCCCTAAAAGAATAGAACATTTTTTAAATGATAAAAATAAATGTATATAAAGTTATGTTTGACAGCTGAACAAATTTTAAAAGGAAATCTACTACCAGTAGTAAATTTTTAAAAGCAAATTGAAAATTTTTTAACTATACTAAGTTAAATATTGAAAGATGCATTTTCAAAAATAAAACAGATCTCAAGAAAATGTATTTTTTTAAACTTAATTACATTAATTTGTTAAATTTACATTGTTTTTTAAAAAAGTCTCTTACCTTTCGTTGAAAAAGCCCATATTTTCTTTCAGTGGCTGCTTATCACGCTAATTTTTGAGCAACAGAAGATCTATCGGCATAACATGGCTTCTTTGCTCCAAACATTTTAGGACAGTTGTTAGTAGTTGAATGCCTTCCGTATGACTTATAGTCCTTGAATCCTCAAAGTCTTGGTCTTCATTATTAGCATCATTAATGTCTGATGAGGAATTAACGTCTTGTATAATTTCTTCATCATTAAGGATTTGAAAACTTGGATGTTCAGCCATTCGGAAATGTCCTCTTTTAAAATTTCTTCACACCCTTCAATACCATTGATAATCTGAAAAAGTTTTTCCGTCTGTCGATGGGTTTTCCATCTGCTGAGATTCATCCTCTCTCTTCTTTTAAATAATTATTTCATGGAATGCTTTTCAGATCATAGCTGCATTTATTAATTACCATGCCTGGGCAATCATGTAGATTATGTCTTTCACAGTTTTTTTTTTTTTCAGAGCTTCATTTATATTTTCTTTGCATTCAAGGTATGAGTCATACTTTTCTTTTTGTAATGTCTCTTCATTGCTTCAATCCCCCCTTGGTCCATTGGCTGTATCAACGATGTCACATTTGGGGAAGGAAAATCACTCTTATTTCTCCTGAGTCCTGAAGTCAGCATTTCTTCTTCTGGATGACAAATCAGCAGAACTGCTTTAGGTGGGAGATTTCACTGCGCTAAATGTTGCTTTACATGTGGTACAAAGTCAACATGAAACCATTTTTCAAAAGTTTCGGAGTTTTTCCGAGCAGACCTATTATTTCTGTACTTCATGGACAAGGAATTTATGCTGATGTTTTTAAATGCTCCCGGTTTCTTTGATTTACCAATGAGAAGCAGCGGTAACTTATCAATTCCACTGCATCTGCGCAAACAAGAAGCGACACCTGGTCTTTGCTTTTCTCGTAACCTGACACACTGGCTTTTTCTTTAGATGGCAAAGTTTTTGATGGCATCATTCTGTAAAACAAGTCGGTTTCATAGGCATTATAAATTTGATCTAATGTGAAATTTTCTGTTTTGATCATTTTTGCAAATCTTTCATTGGCAGACAACTTTTCTCCTGCAATCGCCAGTTGTCGAATTCCATCTCTTGTTTTAATTTATCTAACCAACCTTAACTTGCAGAATAACTTTCATTTTCATTTAATTTTTGGCTGAGATGAAGAGCTTTCTCTTGTAGAATATTCCCAGAAATAGGAATGCCCTCCACACGTTGTTGCTTGAACCAAAGATAGACTGCTTCATCAAGCTTTTCACTTTTTGCTTTTTTTAATGTCAACTGTCCTTCTAAGACTCAGGCCCAGATCCACGGGGGGGGGGGGGGGGGGGGGGAGTATAATATAAATCCACCGATTATTGCGAATTTCGAGAAAATGATCGCTGAAAAAAAATCAATTTCTTCAATCGTTCGCAGGTCAAAGGATCGCAAAAGGAACGCGAATTTCATCAACGGATCGCGCAAAAAAACCCACTTTCGTCAAAGGATCATGAAAAAATGCAAATTTCGACAAAGGATTGCGAAAAAATGTGAAATTTCATCAAAAAAGTGCGGAAAAATGCGAATTTCGTTAAAAATTCGCATATTTTGCCAAAAGACCACAAAGGAACAACAAATTTCGTCAAAGGATTGCAGAAAAAAACACGAATTTCATCAAAGGATTGCAGAAAAAAACGCGAATTTCACCAAAGAATTGAGGAAAAAATGCTAATTTTGCGAAAGAATCGCGCAAAAAACACTAATTTCGTCAACAGACCTCTGAAAAAATGTGAATTTCTTCAAAGAATCGCGCAAAAAATACACGAATTTCGCCAATTAGCACCGGGAGGAGATTCCCTAAGCACGCATCCATGGGAGGGGGGGGGGGGGTTCGATCAGGACAAAGAAGGGAAGAACAAATTTACCAAGTTGATTTTTAAGAAATCAACACACCATAAGCATTTTAGCTTTTAACTGACTAGGATTAGGACATAATCCTTTTTTGTTCATTCATCAAATACCCCTTGAAATTTACCAATGTGGGTGGCAATAACAGGACATTTTTTACACATTAGTGGCTTTCTTCAGAAAACATTAAGATGATTGCATTTTTCAAAGAATCTTTCTTTTTCTTGTTTCTTTCTTTCTTTGGAAATTGCTATGATTCCCATTCTTTTCTCAAGCAATAAAGAACTCCTCAAAAATATCGTTATACAGAAATTAGAATTGCAGCTTCTTTGAAAGAAGGAAAAGTTTCAACACCTTAAAGGGATCCGCATAACGTTGTCAATTTCTGTTGTAGAGATTCAACAAAAGGTACACGAAGTGGCATCATCCCCCACCTCAACCGATAATGTCAAAAATTATGGCACCATATGCCTTTTGACAGGACATAATCCTATTTTCTTCACTAATTGCCAAAACGTCAGTGAGGTTTACCATTGACACCCGAAAAGTGTTTGGTTTTCATTTGCTTGTGTGTCTGTTCTGCGAAAACTGCCGTTAAAAGCGTTGGATTTATATCTTGGGGGGGGGTGACCGCCCCGATAGAAACCCTCGATGGATGTGTGCCTAGGGGAATCTCCTCCTGGTGCTAATTGTGTGTGTGCGTTTTACCCGCGGCATTTTGACGAAATTTGCATTTTTTCTGAGTTCTGTTGATAAAATTCGCATTTTTTACATGATTTTTCTGCGAAATTAGCGTTCTTTCCATAATTGTTTGGCGAAATTCGTGTTTTTTAGATGCTTTGGAGAAATTCGCGTTTTTTCTGCGATTCTTTGACGAAATTAAAGTTTTTTTCTGCGACCCTTTGACAAAATTCATGTTTTTTCTGTGATCCTTCGACGAAATTCGCGTATTTTTTTCACGATTCTTTGACGAAATTAGCATTTTTTCCAAGATCTATTGACGAAATTCGTATTTTTTGCGCGATTATTTCTCGAAATTAGCGTTTTTTCCGTAATTGTTTGGCGAAATTAGCGTTTTTTTCTGCGATCCTTCGACGAAATGCGCGTTTTTTCTACTATCCTTTGGCGAAATTCACTTTTTTTTCGTGGTCCTTTGACAAAATTCGCGATTCTTTGACGAAATTAACATTTTTTCCAAGATCTGTTGATGAAATTCATATTATTTGCGTGATTATTTCTCGAAATTAGCATTTTTTCTGTAATTGTTTGGCGAAATTAGCGTTTTTTTCTGCGATACTTTGGCCAAATAAGTGTTTTTTTCTGTGATCCTTTGGCGAAATAAGCGTTTTTTTTCTGCGATCATTTGGCAAAATTCGAGTTTCTTGTGATCCTTTGGCGAAATTCACGTTTTTTCTGCGATCCTTTGGCGAAATTCACATTTTTTTCTGCGATCCTTTGACGAAATTCACGTTTTTTTCTGCGATCCATTGATGAAATTCGCGTTTTTTTCTGCGACCCTTTGACAAAATTCTCATTTTTTCTGCGATCCTTTGGCGAAATTCGCGTTTTTTTCCATGGTCCTTTGACAAAATTCGCATTTTTTCCATTGTCCTTTGACGAAGTTCACATTTTTTCCGCGCTTCTTAGACGAAATTCGCGTTTTTTTTGACCTGCGAACGATTGACGAAAATGATTTTTTTTCGGCAACCATTTGTTGAAATTTGCGATAATTGGTGGATTTATATTTTTGATCCAAGGGGTGGGTGGCAATTGGGGCGATCTCTCCCCTTCCTTGAATCCGTGCCTGTGAAGAGCATTTTTGACTTTCAAAGGATGTTAAGGCCCCTTCAGATTTCTGAAGGGGATTTTTTTTTCAGCGATTATCCTCTTTCAGAAATCTGATATTAAAAAATGGATGTGATAGTTATGTTTTTCAGCTTTCGATAATTGGTTCTTATGTATTTTTTAGTGCTGAATCCAAAAATGACCTTCATTTTTTACCACACCATCACGTCAGTTTTTTCACAAATCTTAAATTTTTAAAAAGTAAAAATATTATGAAAATCTGCTACTATAAAACAGACGTAACTTTTTTTCATAATAATTTATTCCTTTTTTTTGTTTATACATGATTTTTTTAGTTAAACATGTAAAATATTATGTATTTAAAATCTTTATAATTTTATTCCTTGCGTGGAAGTTTCTTTGAACCGCTCATGCTCTGCTTCCCACTTTTCTTTTAATCCTCTCTATGGGGTTCATCTTGGTATCCTCTTTTATTTTGGTGGCTGATAAGGCCAGAAAATTTGTCGCAGATGCATTTAAAACATTTATCTTCTTTTGTTAAGGCTTTGACTAATTGCTTTGTGAGATTTTCGCTATTTTTTACTTTTTAACTTTGAAATTTACGATTTGCAAAAATCGTGACGTGGTGGTTAAAAATGAAGGTCATTTTCGGATTCAGTGCTAAAAAATACACCAAAATCAATTATCAAAAGTTAAAAAACACAATCATGGCAGGCTTGTGTTATTAACGTTGTTCACTATAACTAAAAGAACAAAAAATAAGATAAATAATTACCATAGTACAAGAGTAAAAAGAAAAAGAAAAAATAAGACATTTAATAAATAAATTCTGTTATAATGTTTTTAATTTTATGACCTAATAAGTTACAATAAATCATATTTTGAGGAGAAGGCAGGATTATATAAAAAGAGTGTTGGATAACCGAGTGTTTCGGTTAATCGGATGTTGGATAACCGAGTGTTTCGGTTAATCGGATGTCGGGTAATCGAGAGTCTGTAATATTTTCAAATCGCATTAATTATTTCATTCATTTAATAATTAACTGCAAGGAATGATTTAAGCAACAGAAGTTATGACTACGTTGATAATATGTCACTCGGTATCGCCGCCCCCCCCCCCCCCCAAAAAAAAAAAAACAATTCTCTGGATCCGCCCCTGCTAAGGCTTTTGACGAATCCATCTTTGAACAAAAAGCTGCTATTTGAGCTTTCTTACGCCTCCAATCGCCTACTGTGGTTTTGCCAACTCTAAATTCCAAAGCAATTTTTTTTAACTTTCACCATTATTAATTATTTTAATAGCCTCAAGCTTTTTACCCATCAAAACAACTTTCTCTCTTTTCTGGTTCTGCATTTAAAAAATGAGCGAATGTCCATTGTGAGAGTCGCTAATCTCCCCTACTGTCATCAGTTAAGTGGGAGGGGGATGTAATTGTCTGATAGCACATTGCACCTGATGTTCAATAGGACCACATGGTCACTGGGAACAAAGCATTGTTCACTGTAGACTTCTCAGGGTGCAATGTTTCTTAGAAGTTGAATGCTTTTAGGGGCAGAAGAGCCTGTAGCATGGACAGTGAACTAAAATGTGCGATCTTTTTCAAGGCTCATTCACACACACAAAAAAAAACAGACTTTGTCTTTGCTCAGTTAACAGAAACCTCAATTAATCAAAACTCATTTAATCGAGGTTCTACTTATAAGCAGTTATGTTTTCTTTTATACAGTAGACTCCCTCAAATCTGCACAGCTTGGGACCAGAGGTTGTGTGAATTTTAGAATTTTATGGATTTCTGGTCATTACTTTGTTTACATTTTTTAAGCAGTAATTTGAATGTAATAATGCAATCAAAATTACAATGAATGCTTAGGGTAAAGTGCACAATATTTCATCCCCCCAGTCACTTTTAGGCCCTAAATGTTGTAATTTTCAGTGAAAACCTACCAAATTTGGATTTTATATAGACTAACTATTCACACACATAGAAACATTGGGAAATATCATACAAAAAAATTTTAACAATGCGAAAAATTGTTTTTTCGAAAGTATCTAAAAAATGCAAAAGAAAAAAATGGTCCCAATTTCATCCCCCCAAAAAATCCAATATGCCGAAGCTTAATTTATAACTAAATCAAAATTTATTTCTAAATGAGTAAGTAATTTAATTTACGTTAAAGTAAGGCCCAAAGAAATGTACTAATTATCAGTGGAAGCATAATATAACGAAACATTAGCCATTCAAACATGAGGAAAAAATTGTCATGAAAAAGCATTCCTAATTTCATCCCCAAGACGAAAATAAGAACTGCAAGGGGGACGAAATTGGGACCATGCTACTTCCCAATATGGCAGAACTTCAGTTCCAGTAAGATGAACTGAGCGTCCTAAAACTCACTGTATGCTACTGTCAGCATCTTACCTACGTAAAATACATTCAATGAATAAGAAATAAATACTTACAGTACAGTAAATAACGTTCTACAAATGATGTAATAAGAACTCAGATTTTCTAAAAATAGGAAATTTCCTGTCTTTAATTTATGTATGCATCTTGGCGAACGAAACTTTCAACTTTGATCCCTTTTACCTTCCGTCCCCTGTGCCTTGCACCATAAGTTGTGCCACTTTCGGAGAAATTAAGAGGGACAGAACAGGGCTTAATTTCTAACAAAAAAAAGTACCGGAGCCCTAATATTCTGTAATACTAACAACTGTAGCGTGCCCCCCCCTCCCATCACTGCAATCCGCATATTTATATTTCATTCATTATTTGCAAATTCAAAGCATTTTTTTCTTTCGCAAAATAATTTTAAATATATCTATCAGCATACACTTATAATGCATAATTATTTAATATACTTAGCTGTCAACTAATCCACTTTTTAGTTATCACTCCTTCCGAAAAGAAATCTTTGCCTAATTTTAATGTTAATTAATTGTAGAATTCTGCAATTAAATATGGTAAGGATTATGATTCGGAAATAGTGCTAACGCAAAAAAGGAATAGTTCGCCAGTTATGCCTTTTCATGAAAAAGTGAATGAAATTTATAGAAATTAATATTTATATGTTGAAGAATGGAACAGCGTTTTTCAATTTCCTATAAAAGGTGCATATCTGAAACTATAAAATGATTCCTTCCGCTTAACAATCTTTTGTGGCGAGTCCCTGAAAATCAGATTAAATTAAAAATTTGACACCGTTATCGGAAATATTCGATACGTTTATACAAAAAGGGGGAAACACTGCTCGATTGCTTTCTATCAGAATAACAATGCATGGTAATTATATCTACTTATAAATGAAAATGACTTCGTAAATTTGCAGAGCAGAGCCTTAAAATGGGCAGCATTCATGAAAAAAAAAAAAAAAAAAGCGCTATTGCTTTGGGCTCTGGAGCCCTTCATTTATGAGCTCTGGTGAATTCCGACCAATATTTAAATATTTACTGAAAACAGAGAAGTACCGGAGCTCAGCTCCGGTGGGCTCCGGCGCAAATTAAGCCCTGGGACAGAATATGGGCACTTTACCCTACAATATAGTAAAATATTAAAATAATTAAGTAAAGTAATAAACTAAAATGATCAAAAGTAAGATAATTTAAAAAATGATTAAATTCTTAAAAGTAAAGGTCAAGCAAATAATTAATAATTTATAATTAAAGATGCATAATAAAGATGCGATTTTCCTTGAATTATTCAATGAAACTTTCCTCATAAGGGTACCCAATTAATTCACACCAAAGCCATAAAGTAAGGAAGTTTTATTTCAGGTTTAGCCAGTCTTAATAATAAAAAACGCTTGATTAATACATAAATGTATTTGCTAAAAAGATTCTAAAGAAATTACCAGTGATATCAACATATCTTGATTTATTTTTCAGAAATAAATTTATACTTCTTTCATAAAAAAACACGAATTCAGTCATATTACCCAGAATTACATATTAAAATACATATGGAATGATGTTAGACTAAAAAATTCTGTAATTTTGCCCCTACATCTGAACTGAAAAGTTCATTGTTTACCTACATCTGTGATAATGTGTGGATTTTAGGCGTTTGTGGATTTGAGGGAATCTACTTTATTACAGTAGACTCCCTCAAATCCGCACAGCTTGGGACCAGAGGTTGTGCGGATTTTAGAATTTTGCAGATTTCTGGTCATTGCTTTGTTTACATTTTTTTAAACAGTAATCCATGAATGCAGTAATCCAATCAAAATTATAATGAATGATTGTAATATAGTACAATATTAAAATAATGAAGTAAAGTTAAAACTGAAATATTAAAAGTAAAGGTCAAGTAAATAATTAATAATGTATATTTGAATATGCATAAAAAAGATGAGATACATTTTCCTTGAATTATTCAATGAAACTTTCCTTTTGAAAAGTACTCTCTATTAATTCACATTAAAATCATCATAATAATAACCAAAAAAGCTTGATTAATATATAAATATATTTGGCAAAAAAATTGTCATTACCAGTGATATCAGCAATATCTTGATTTTTTTTAAAATAAATTTATACTCTTTTCATGGAAAACCACAAGTGCTGTCATATTATTAAAAATTACACATTAAAATACATACGGGATGAAATAAAAAAAAAATTCTGTAATTTTGCCCCTACATCTGAGATGAAAGTTTCATTGTTTACATCTGTAATGATTTGCAGATTTTAGGGTTGCGGATTTGAGGGAGCCTACTGTATTATCTTTTTGTGATTTTGCACACTGCTGGTTCCTCGTCTACAATTTTGGCAAAAAATCTGCCAAATGTTATGTCTACCAATCCTGAGCAGAATGCAATTTTGCTGTATTTTCATTGTTGTTTGTCTATCCCGTCATTTGTAAACAATTGTTATAATGCCAAAAATTTATTTTTTGATGAAATGAGAAAAGATGCATTAACCCTTCGTTATTTGCATCTTTTTTAAACAGATTTACTAACTATTGGTCTGATACACAATTTTATTTTTCACTAATTTAAAAGTAAATTTAAACAGATTGAAAAGATAAATGCTTTTAAAAAGTATATATAAAGTTTTTCAAAACTTTTTTTTAAGCATTGGAGATTATTTTGCTATTTTAAAAGTATTTATGTTGCAGTGTTAGAAATTGCTAGCGAACAAATGTGCATTTTATGCATGTTACTCTTAGCATTTCTGTATGCAATATGCCTCTTTGTTCTAAATTGATGCTGCCTTTCAACTTTGTAAATGGCTGTTTTATGGTGTCTCATATAGTTTTCAAGATCAAAATGCCAACTTCAAATTTTAACATTAGAGATGCTGTGATTGTTTTCAAAAGAGCATGTTGCATTTTTCCTTAGTCCATTCACATTAAGTCCCATTCCTCTGCAGTTCTCCTTCCAAATATTCAATGCTTCTTCAACATAAATTATAAAAAGTGTTGAACAGATACAACATCCCTGTCAGAGTCCTTTATTTGCCTTTTGGCAATCTTTGGCCTATTTTAATCTTTGTTTTTGATTGTTTGTAAAGTTCTTGAATTGCTCTAATAATATTTATCTTTATGCTCTTTCATTTAATACATTCCATAATTTTGCGATTGGAACATTATCATAATGCTTTTGTAAGATCAATAAATAGAAGATGAATTTGATTTCCTCCTTTTCAACAATTTGTTTTTACTATAATTTTTATTTTACAATCTAAGTTAAATCAACTTTAAATTGCAAACCTGAAGCAATATTATTAATGGAGACATGACTAGACAATTCAAAAATAATAGCTGTCATAGAAGAAAAGTCTGTTATTGAAAAAATAATCAGAATTTGTTACTGGTTACTGTTTAGTTTTGTGAACATCATTTTGTACAATCTATATCCAGTACAAATTTGAATCATTCTTAATCCTTTTCCTGTGCTATATTCTGTCTGTACCAATATCTTCATTCATTTTGCTGATAATTTACTCAATGCTGCATTTTTTTATCCCAAACTATAGCAACCATTTCGTTCTGAGACGCATCTTGCAATGACAGTAGGTCATCTTTTGAAGGATCTGTATTTTTAGAAAATATACCAGTTCTACTTATTACTGCTGTTACATCATCTATAGTATTAATTTCTTTGATTTTATGATCATATAGAACCTTAAATTATTCAGTTTTTTTTCTATGATTTAATCCTCTTTGTTTGAAAAGTGAACAGTCTTGTTTTAGACTTTTAAAATCACTTTTTTGCTATTTTTATTAATATTTTGTGAACTTTTACTTTTTCAGATTCATTTTACACTTGCTTGATAACCTTTTCAATTTCTTCATAATTGGTTGGAATCCTTTTTTTAACCTCAACTGTCTTTTAAATTAAAAAAAATTTCTGTCTTATACTATCATCTCCATATCAATATTACAGTATTTACTTTATTTGATCGATATTTTAAAAATAAATTCCATACAATTTTTAAGCTCATCTGATTCTCTTTTCATTCTCTTCAGCTTCATTGTTTTCCATTAATGGTCATTGAAGGCATAATGTATACAAGGAAACTAGTTAATACCTACTCAAATTATTAATTTAAGTGGGTAATATAAAGCTTTGTAAAGTATATAAAAATCCATGCAATAGGCAGAAAAATAAAATTAAAAAATCAGTCATTATTCTTGAGGGAAAAAAAATAAATAAACTGCACAATTTTGAGCTTATTTCTAACATTCTTCTGATCTAAAAATATATACACATCATCTTTCTTGTACAAATGTATACATGTCATCTTTCAGTTTTCTTGTACACCTTCAAAAACTGCACCAAATATTTATCAAATCAAATTTTTTTTGTCACTTTTCAAATTGTCAGGTATGGAATGCTTAATGTGGTCCCTACAAATTTATTGGAATTATTTAATTAATGTTTCACACCTATTCTGATAAAAATTATAGTTTAACTTTTTAAATTATTTAATGTCGTTACATTCATACTTGATGTTTCTATTTTCTTTTCAGAAATAAATCTTAAACATGGAAGATCAGCAGTTTTGCTTGAAATGGAGCAACCACCATTCTAATATGATTGACATATTTGGACGACTATTAACTAATGAAGCATTATGTGATGTAACTCTAGCATGTGATGGTTATAGTTTTAAAGCTCACAAATTAGTTTTATCTGCATCAAGTTCATTTTTCCAAAATCTTTTCCTTGAAAATCCATGTAAACATCCTATTGTAATAATTCCTGAATTAAAATACATGGATATGAAAGCATTAGTTGATTTTATGTATAATGGCCAAGTAAATGTTTCTGAAAGTCAACTGCCAAAACTATTAAAAGCTGCTGAAAACTTAAGAATTAAAGGCTTAAGTGATTGTCGTTTAAAAAATGCAGTAATATCAGATACTTCAAAACCTTCTCCAGATACATCCTTTTCAAAGATGGATTGTTCTGAAAACGCAGAACAGGCAAAAAAGCAGCTTGAAAAAGATTCAGATAGTAGCTCTTGTAATGTAGAGTTCCGAGAGCACCAAGATATATTTAGCCCTGATTTATGCACAGATAACCAGAGCTCTGCTATTTCTAATCAACTAAGCTCTGATGGTCAAAGCAGTGGTGTTGGCACATTAGGACCTGATGCACAAACTTCCCAACAAGGCACAGATGGAAGTGATTTAACATCAATCTCAGATACAGAAATTGAAATGGAACCATCAAAAATGATGGAGCAATCAATGACAACTGATCATGTAAGTATTTTATTTTTCCTTACATGTTCCTTTTAAAGAAATGATGCAGTATATATTTATTTGAAAAATGATATTGTTTGATAAGTTTATTTATTATTTTTTTTTTTAAATTAAATACATAATTGTTACATATATTGTAAATAATAGCATTGTCTTTGATTATGATTTGTTCTTAATTTTTTTTATTAATGTATGCATATAATAAGTGAAGTTATGTACATATATTCAGCAATTATATTGAAAAAAAAAAAAAAATCAAAAGAATGGATGCAACGTCAATGATAGATTCTTCAGGGTACACGGAATTCCTTTTTGTAAGGAATAAAAATGTTATTGAACAGTGCTTGAAATAAAATGAAAACTGATAAAAATATTTTGCTACTATGGAACTTTGCTACATTTGTAATTTTATGCTATCTCACAATTTAGTACAAAATATTCATAAACAATAACTTTCTTCTTGCATTTATATTTTCCTAAAATTTACATTATCCTACTGTTTATCCCTCCCCTTTTTTCTGACAAAAAATATAAGGATGAGGTTCTATTACATCCAGAAAATAAGTTTTGTTCTGCCAGTGAAAGAAAACAGAAAAAGGAATGCAACAAAATTTTGTATTATATATTGAAGCACTACTTGTCTTGGGCTAGGTTTACCTTAATTTACATTCCTATTGAGACATTTATCATAGTGACATGCCATATACTTTGTATGCTTATATCAAAGAACATTTTTGCTGATCAAGATTTTTTTGGTATCATCATCATCATCTTAGAATTAATGGTCAACAAGTAAAGCTTTTAGGTGCATAAAAAGGGCTGTAGTTAAGGGCAGGGTTAAAAATTAGCAGTCGTTATTTGTCAAATTCGACTAAATTATTGCATTTCATGATCGCAAAATTATGCCTAGTCATCCAATTTGACACCTAGCTTCCTTTTACTTTAATTTTTGTTTGACAAATGCTCTCATTCATATTTTATCATAAGTTTTTCCCCATGCTGCATGCACTTCAAGAGCCTTGCACCTGTCAATCACCTCTAAGTTGACTTCATTTTAACCAATGACTGATAAAACTGACCTTAAGGTTGCTAGTCACTCAGCTTCTGAATTCCCCTCGACAATGTTAAGTCTATGGGCATTTGATGCATTCGTATATTTAAAATATCTCCTGGAAATTAATATTTTTAACTCCTTTTTTCTGTGTACTCTTCTTAAAGGATGTCTCTTTTTTTCTTAGTTCTCAAAATATTTCTAATATATATACTTAATTTTATATGAAGTGTTAAAATCTTACTCACAGTTCATCAGCTTTTAACACATAAAATATTAAATTAAGCATAGATTTAAGAAATGTTCTGAGAACTAAGAAAAAAAGAGACATCCTTTAAGAAGAGTACATAGAAAAAAAAAAGAGTTAAAAATATTAATTTCCCGGGGAGATATTTTAAATATATGAATGCATCAAATGCCCATAGAGTTAGCATTAGTGAGGGGAATTTGGAAGCTGAGTGACTAGCAGCCTTAACCCCTTAATTCTTGCTCCCGTCAATATCATGGGCTGAGGTGTCTTTCATTATTTCTCGTGCCCGTCATATTTCCGGGCTGGAGATTTATTGCTGGAAAAAACTTCTGAAACCAGAAAAATTTAACTGGCATTTCCATGTGAAGTCTTTGAATATTAACATTTGGGTTTGGTTTCTGGCACTGATTGTGATGTTAGACTTTGTATTGCATGTTTCGAAATGTATCACACTAAAAAAAATTATTAATAATAAAAATTTAATGTATATTATATTATTTCAAATACTATTTGTAAAACTTTGTTTCATGGTGATAAAAAAAGATCTAAGATGTGAAAAATAAAGGTGTTATTCGCATTAATTTGTATGGTGTAAAACATACATTAACACTTAGAATTCTCGCATGATGGCTTTTCCACAAATGTGATTTTGTTCTATAACATCTTTTTTTTTTTGCCTTGAAAAAAAACTAATTGCATATTTCATATAGAAACCTTATAATTATTCAATTTCTGTAATAAAAAAAATAGGTGCTTTTTTTATGGTTTTTCCAAATATTAAGCGATCGTTAAGGGGTTAAAGATTACGCCTCTAAAATTCTTGCACATCTTGTTCAAAAGCATGGTTCAAAATTGAAGTTTCAATTCAATGCCAATGGTGGATCTAGGGGGGGGGGGATCGCACCCCCCTTGGGCTAATAATAGGTTTGCAAAACGACATTATGAATCTCATGGGAAATGACTTGCGGCGGAGCTCGAGCCTGGCATGACCCGACCCGGGTCGCGCCAGTTTAAATCCACGAGACTTGGGCTGGGTCAGGTCTTCTCTCTTTTAGAGTGATCTTAATTTTTTCTGCAGATTCGGGTCG